>CM029560.1:32479960-33079960 GCA_017141385.1 Sogatella furcifera
TAGATGATATCATTTCACGTCGATCAAATTCAATTAACTGGACATACATCATAGAGTAAATAGATACAATATTCCCCATCTCTTTGATACAACATACGATAAATGTAATGACGTTGTCATGTAACAACGGAGCCATTGTATTGTTCGTGAGTCAGATCTTTCAAAGGTCATTTGTCATATACAGTCCCATTTCATTCACGAACAAAGAGATTAAACACAAATGTTCATTTAATCCTTATTCTCATTATATGCAGTTGTCATTCAGACCCAATTTATACTTCTCAATCCAAATTTTCTGTTGCTGTTGTAGTATTATTTGTCAAACCTTGAATATGACACAATAATGCTATTGTGACATATTTTACAATTGAATAACATACAACATGACAGGTATAAAATGCATTAGAGGTACTGCAATTATTTTAACGACTTGTTTCCTCGAGTTTGGAATAATGGTTGGAGACCACTATGTTATTACTAGCCAAACAGTTATAGTTAATTATTGCGGTAAGTTTCCCATAGCAAATTTCCAAATGATTGATATGACTTAAATATCATATGGCAAGGTCATACGATATGGTGTATCATATGTGAAATGTTGAATGGCCATGACAACAAGCTAATCATAATCATAATATGGGTAAGCTCATATTGGTATAGTTCATAGTTAGAGATAATCCATTACTTATACTTGCTTAGATTATGCTACTAACATGCATCATAACAATATTGTATTTGAAGTTTTGCACTTTTATAAGTCGAAGTTTTACACGTTTCTGCAGTCTCATTTCGTGGTAATTGCCTTCATGATCATGAATTCCCAAAATGTTTAATGTGTATCTAATAATCTCGGAATAATTATTCCATTTATAATAGCAAGCCGTTATAACTACATCTTATATGTGATAGAAAGAGAGTGTTTCAAGTTAAAAGCTGGTTTCAAAGCATGTAAAATATGAAAGGTTTCTGGATAACAATTGTCAATTGACAAACTTATTAACCTACTAGCCGGTAGGCTCGCTTCGCTCGCCTTCTCCGCCTAGCCAGGGGGCTTCGCCCCCTGGACCCCCGACAGTATAGGCAGTGCGAGTGAGTTAAACAGGCTCGCTTCGCTCGCCTGCAAAACCTCTATCAGTGTCAGCTGAGACGAACAGGCTCGCTTCCCTCGCCTGCAAATTCCGTTCAGAAGGGATTAGAAATTTATTGAGCACAGCATTTCTACACCTAATCTGAACCTGTTTACATAATTTCAACATTTTCTGCCTATTTGTTCTAGAAAAATCTAAGAAAAACTCTGAAAATTCCAAAAAATAGTAAAACGCCAATATTAAGCGTAACCTTGGGAAGTATATTGGTCATAGTTTGAAACTTGATTCAATATCTTCCAAATTAGTTCATCTATAATCTCGCTAAACCATTGAATTTACAGTTAGGATTGGTCGTATCAAGGCGGATGATATGCAACCCGCAACACATCTACAATTTTGAAAACCTGATTACTGGCGTAATCTTGAACGGATTTCAAAAATATTTTAACACAACATTTCTAGACCTTATCTGAACCTGTCCACTAAATATCAACATTTTCTACCGATTGGTTCTCGAAAAAATGAGGAAAACGCCGAAAAACTCTAGAAAAACTAAAATATTTGGCGTATCCTTGAAAAGTTTTAAAAATCCGTTCTTAGCGCGCGTCTAAACGTCCAACTGAACATGCCTGTCAAATTTTAACGCATTCGGTTCAGTGGATTTTTAGTTCTGTTGATGAATGAATGAATGAATGAATGAATGAATGAATGAATGAATGAATGAATGAATGAATGAATGAATCAGTGCCATTTCGCTTTTATATATAGAGATTGATGATTGAGTAACCTGATAGTAGTCAAAGACAATTAATTTTAAATGTTGAATCAACTATTGGACTTGTATTTCTTCGCGAGGAGCCAATGCTCATTTTATAAGCTCTGAACCTTCATAAGAGCAAAACTGTATTACCCTTCTACAGGTTTAGAGCTTGTTTGTATTACTAATACAATGATGATAATTGATAAGCAATTAATATATGTCTACCTAGAGCTTTAAATGTGTTCCAAACCACTGAAGCGATTTTAAATTTCATGTTTAGCGAAGATGGTTTCAAGTCGACGAAAAAAGCAGGTTCTTGTCCGATGCCCGTATGTTATTGGGTAAATGAATTGCTATTAAATTAGTAAAAGTTTAAGAAAAATAATTTGAGAAAACTTGTTTTTTTCATCAAGAAACCGATGAATGCATACTCATGATACAGTTTGTATCACTACTGGATACAATTCGGGCAGTCCTTCGTTGCATGTGCGAGGAGCGAAAGATTCCTCGATCTAGACATTGAAAAGGCTTCAAGGTTACTCTACAGGAAAACGACTGTTTTAATCTTATCAGCTGTTTACTAGAACTGCAAAATTGTGAAGAGATTACCGTCAGATAACCTACACACGAGCTAGAGTTGTTCATTTATCCGAACAATTGATCATTCTTTAAATGAATAGAAGTGAAATAGGTACTGATGGCTTGTCATTCATAATTAGGATGGAATTGTTGAATTTGGACTAGATTTTAGCAAGACCTTGAATACAAAACACTAAACTCGTCACGGTGAGTAGCCTAGTTTATTGCCAACTTGGTTCTATAATTTTCAGTCTTAAATTTTGTAAAACAAATTATCAAAAATTTTTGTAACGTTTATCGTATTATGACATCACTATCAGTAACTGGGCTTTATTTATTTTTTCCATGTTTTAAGCGAATAATTTAACATTGATTTTTTTATAACGTCAGTTTACAAAGTTTTATATCAAGTATTATTTTTTTTCACGCCTGTTCAATTTTTCTATATTTGAATTAATTATATTTGATTGATAGATAGGCTACAGATGTAATTTTAATTGATTTTTTTTAAAATTTCAAGCAAATAACTTATTATTGTATTTGAACAGGAGTTAAAAATCACAGTTTCTTCATAATATTTGTTTCAGTATTTGTGCTGAAACAAATGTGATCGGGTACTGTGATCCTTGATTTTCATTCAAATACTATCAATTAAGCCTATATTGAACATTGAAGATGGCATACTGTATCAAACTTATAATTGATTAATTATTACATTTATTATCCACTCCAGTTTGATAGGAATTACATTATATTTTTGTATCAATATTGTTGTATCAAATATTATATTATCAATGAATTCACTTTTATCACTAAATTGAATAATGTGAAACGTAGAGAAAATACAGTTCAAAGTATTTATGGTTCATGCATGATTATGACATGTGTATTATACATTGTATAATATTGTATTCCTACATAGTTCAAGCAAATATTATAAATTGATTTATTTTATTATTTGTTCTATTTAAATGCTATTGCTCAATATTGCAATTAATGATCTAATAGGCCTATTCCATCGCCTTTTTGGATCAAGGAAAACAGATGAGGAAATTCCAATAGTCACTTAAGGAAAGTGATGCTTATTTTCTAATGGGAACCCCCTTATAAAAACTAATTTTGTTGGAATGAATTGAGTTTTGTAGAAAATATTGAAAAAATGCAGTAAATGCTTTTTGAATAAGGTTGAATAAATTTATGCGTAAAGACAAAAAAAAATCCACTTGACACGTAGACTGAATGATTAATAATCTCAAATTGAATAATTTATTTTGATGTAACTTATATACAAGTATTCCTAATTTACTGTTAATGAGAATTTTCATTGATTAATTGATTTATGTTTGATATTTTACATTTTAAATAAATCGAGATTCCAATAATTGTTTTCAACAAAGCTAGTCTATGTTACGATATTGTGTCTTACCATTCCCAATATTTAAAATGATAATGATTCTATAAATAATAATTCATTCTGAAATTGGCATGAAGTTTCTCATTATAATATTACATGTAAATTACTTAGCAATTATGAAATATTAAATAATTGTGAAAATTAGAATTAGAATTAGCAATCAAGATAATTTACCACAATAATTATTGCAATACATAGAACATTGATGAGAAAATTAAATTCCATATCCCTTCGTAAATGTGAAAAGACCTTTTTTTACAATATTTTGAAAGGTTTTCCAGAATTCCCAAATTTTCCCAGTATTACAGAAATTTTTATGAAACCGGCCTCTGGTTTGATATGTTTTGAAGTAGATCAGCTGAAAATGTGATATTGCCATTCGATTCTATAAAAAGACTAGTAAAACTGCCTTCGAATCATACAGCTGAAGGAATATCAAGAGCTGAAAATCCAATCCCTCTTATATTCCAGTACATTCTTAGTTCTGCATTCATCGATCTCTTCTGCTTCATGGGACGCCATGAATCCTCGACATTTTGGAACTTATCCAATTCATATTTGCAGCAGTGTGAGAAAATCCACAACACTATACAGACCCGATGCTCTCTTAGAATAATTCAAACATGAGGTTGAACACGAACCAAAACCTATTTATTTTGTCTATGCTTTTTTGGTATTATTTTTGCTATTCTCTTTTAAACTTCTGACACAGTTTCTGGTGAGATTAATCAATCTCACTCCCTTTCCTTTTATCTATCTCACATACTATCTCTCTCTCACTCACACACACTCTCACTCCTCTCTCTCTCTCTCTCTCTCTCTCTCTCTCTGTTTATCTATCTCACACCTCTCTTACTCTTTCTCTCCCTCTTTAACAAACTTAGATTATTACTCTCTTCCTTGTAATCTCTTTCAAACTGTCATTTTGTCAAGTAAATAATCGCTTATCATCTCAAATATTCCTATCATTGCTGTAGTTATCCAGTAGTTTGAGCTTGGTTAAAAAAAATTTCAGATTATTTTGCAATATAGAAACTATCTTATGCCTATATACAGAGTGTTTCAGGAGGAATGTGCAATACTTCTCAGGCTGATTCCATACACCAAGAAGACATAAAAGTCTCATGGGACCAACCCCCAAAAACGCTTTGTTACTTAGATAACAATGGCGGAAAATTGAGATTTTTCAAACAATATTAATTTTTCTTATTTTTTGGAGGCTCTACTGAGATTCTAAAATAAACAATTCCTTTGTAAAATTAGCTGAGGAATTCAATGAAACCAGGTCCAAGTTTGCATCTTCAACGGTTATTGAGATAATTGGAAAAATATGCTAGGAAACGCCATTTTTCAACAATAAGGGTTATAACTGGAAAAGGAATCATAAATTTGTATTTTTTATTAATGGAAGTTGAAGAGAGTCTGATTCTAAAAGTTAAATGGCAGCGATTGTGTAAATGTTACCCAAATCTCAGAAATAGCGATCAAAAATCGCAAAATTCGACAAAACAGAGGACAAGTGATGAATTTGTGTTTAGTAGTGTTTTTGCGATTTTTTATCGCTATTTCTGAGATTTGGGTAACATTTACACAATCGCTGCCATTTAACTTTTTCTTTAGAATCAGACTCTCTTCAACTTCCATTAATAAAAAATACAAATTTATGATTCATCATCGAGTTATAACAATTATTGTTGAAAAATGGCGTTTTTTAGCGTATTTTTCCAATTATATCAATAACCGTTGAAGTTACAGACTTGAAACTGGTCTCATTGAATTTCTCAGCTAATTCTACGTATGAATTGACTATTTCAGAACCTGAGTGAAGGCTCTAAAAAATTAGAAAAATTAATATTGTTTGAAAAATCTCAATTTTCCGACATTGTTATCTCGGTGACAATGCGTTTTTTGGGGTTTGTCCCATGGAATTTTTTTGTCTACTTGGTGTAAGGAATCAACCTGAGAAGTATTGCACATTCCTCCTGGAACACCCTGTATATCTAGCCTTAGAATAGTAATTATTAGAAGAACTCATATTCTATTATTAGTAACTACAAGTAAATGTTTAACATCTGAATTAAATTATAAAAATGTCATCCTCATTCATTTTCGTCTCGGCAAAGAAAGGACGCTTGGATTGTTCAAGTTTTCTTATAATTTTACAATGATGATTTTTGTATTTTTAAAACCAACATTTGATTATTGATTTTTAGAGAATTACGGGAATCTATAATACACCGAACTTGAAATGATTAATCTCCGATCTATGATTATCATTCAACTTATTCCTTCAATAAATCAAGTAAGGTATTTTCTGTTATAGTTTATCACTTCACTGTAATAACCGATCACCATTTTTATTTTGAAAATTGTTTGACCACTTCTATCATAGGAAAGTCCAGATGAATTATGACGCTGATTAGTCTGACCAAGCAAAGAAGAGCCTCTGGCAAGATGAGAAAGTGACTCCAGCTTGGTCAATATTGGTTAAAAAATTATTGATTTGGTCTCATATTGTAGATCGGAATGTTTCCTACAATAGAAACCAAATCAATAATTTTTTAACAAATATTGACCGAGCTGGAGTCATTTTCTCATCTTGTCAGAGGCTTTTCTTTGCTTGGTCAGACTATATTCTGTTCCATATCAAGTCACAGCGTCATTATAAAATAAAACATATTTTGGTAAATGGAAGAAAGACTATCGAGAGCACATGGCATTGGGTGGGTATTGATAAGAGGATTCCAAGTGGGTCATATGTTCCAACATTAATTGAGAAAGAGAAGCGATTTTCTAATAATAGATAATACTTATCTCCTTCTCTATTCCGAATAATTATGTGTTTTTATAGAGAAGTCTGATATTGGCTAGGCTTTGCGTGGTTTATTCTGGTATCCTACTCTCTCAGCTCTCCTCTAATCTGTCTTATTCTTATTCTTTCTCACTCTTTCTCTTTTCTTAGTTGATTAAGTGGAAGGCAGGACTTCGCCGTTTCCTAACTTCGCCTTTTCATGTCAAGAAACGGAGTAGTATTATTTTGTTAATAATTCAAAAATTGTATTTCTTACATGAATAAAGTTATACTATTCTTTTTCTATCTCTCTCTTTTCTCTTTATCTCTCTTTTCTCTTTCTCTCTCTTTTCTCTTTCTCTCTCTTTTCTCTTTCTCTCTCTCTCTCTCTCCAAGGCCAAGTGTTAATGGAAAGGATATCCTTATTATCCTTTCCCAAGAATGGACATATATATGTCTAAACTTCGCCTTTTCACTTAGATAACTTACACTCCTTATTCACTTTGAAGATCTTCGAACTAAATTTTGTATAAATTTTTCATTCATTACGTCACCGTTTTGTATTTTTACTAGAAGTTTCTATTTTGTGAAATTTATAAGATAATTCAGATTTACTCATTCATATTACAATGTAGAATCTAAGCCAAATTTTGTTATCTATTTGAATAAAGTAATCTAATCTTATATAATCTAATCTCTTCTCTTTCTCTCTCTTCTCTCTTTCCTCTTTCTCTCTCTCTCTCTTCTCTTTCTCTCTCTCTCTCCTTGTCTCCTATCTCCTTTCTTCTTTCCCAAGAATGGACATATATTATATATATATATATATATATATTTTTTTTTTTTTTTTGCTGTGGATGATGCCCATATAAGTATTTAAATTCACTTGTGCATGGGTAATGGAGTGTGCGAGGGTGATTTATGAGGTGCATAAACGACCATGCCTCTGGTGGGATTCGAACCCACGACCGGGTAGCGCTAGCGGACTGAAGGTTGTAACGCCCCAGACCACTCGGCCAACCCGGCCGGCATTCGGCCGTAGGCTATTTTAGCATAAATTTGGATATTTTAGTTATCCAAAGTGAATTAGCATATGTAGGCTTATAAACTTCGCCTTTTCACTTGGATAACACAAACTCCTAATTCATTTAGCAGCACCTCGAATTAAAGTTTGTATAAATTTTGCATTTATTACATCATCGTTTCATTGTATTTTTACTAGAAGTTTCTATTTTTTGAAATTTATTAATTAATTTTGTTCTACTGATTTATATTACCATGCAGAATCTTAGCCGAATTTTGTTATCCATTTGAATAAAGTAATTTAATCTAATCTAATCTCTCATCCATATATCTTTCTCACTTTGTCTGTTGTTCGTCACTCTCTCTAACGAACGTAGACTTTTATACTCTTTGGTAATCAAACTCAAAAACCTTCAAATAATGTACACAGCTTGAAAGCATTTCTATTGTGATGGAGTATTTTCGATTGATGAATAATTCAGCCGATTGGACAGGCAAAGGAAACTTTCAAAGTGACCTGAGTGAGCAAGAATTGGAGCCTATCTAAATATTGTTGAAACCCCGACCTCATAATACATTTATTTCATGCAATGTCTCTGTGTTCTAGCCTACTTGATCAAAACACGCTACTGACTCACAAACATCAAGGCTGTATATTTCTTTTTGTTTTCCTGGGAAAATCCACCAACCACTTTATGGATGTTTTTCAAACAGAATATATTCCCCCAATATGACGTAAGCTCTCCAGTCTGATTTCCAATACAGACTCAAAAGTCAGCATCGAGGTTGTTCATTTCATTCGTTATGAAGACGACAGTGGCACTGGTTGACCTGGTTCAGATATTAGTTGCATTTATATTAATTTAGTTCATCATAGATCTAGCCTCTGGAAGACAAACTCGCGTAATATACGAGTAGTTAGGATATTAGTTTAATTATATCAAGTTCTCTATAAATTTTCAGGCTTTGGTAGATGAGCAAACATGAATCCAATGATAATATTGAATAGGTTATTCAACTTTATTCGGGTGCTGTAATAATTAATTCGTGTAGAATAATTTTATTAGAATATTATATATTGGTTCCATAAGTGTCACGTTAGAAGTTTGCAGAACTGTTTCGTACCCTCAAGCTTATCAAGGTTATAGTGACCCCTTTGATCTTCTGAATTTTTGGCGATTTCATTTGCATTAATTTCAGATTTCTCACTTTCTGACTTCTGTGGTGGTTGTGTTTCCCCAAGCTCCTGCCAATTTGTTAGAAGCTAGGATTTATCTGTTATACAAACAGTGTCCCGTGAAAGAGTGATCGCAGTACTACTGTATTTCAAAAGCTATACATAGAGAAATACAGTACGTAGTAAAAAAGAACGAATCCTTCCGTATAGCGATATTCATTTGATTTTGTCAAATATTCTGGTTTCACTTTACACTTTCTGGTAGAACATGTCGAGAATATTCAAATGATCCCATGTAAAGTTTGGAACTTTCCCGATAACTTCCACGTAGCAAAATCAAATTCTGGTACAGTATTTTGATGTTCTCAATACTCAAAAGTATCCCAGCATGGGAAACGGGAATCAGAATTTTCGCTATCAAATAATAATATTCCACTTTTGATGGGTACAAAGAGAATTATCTGTTTGAGTAGTTCTCTCGTACAAATCAATCTTGGGTAAATCCCTGAAAATCTGACTGGAGATCATAATTAATCAATTAAAATTTCCTTCCAATTGCAAAACCTTCCTCTCTCTTTGCCATTTTTTATCCTACCCATTTTTCAATCTATTTTTCCTTCTGTTTGGATTTGGATAATTAGCAGGTGATTGTTTGCTCGAATTCAATCATAAGTCAAAAGCAATATTGCTCTCAATGATTCCGTTTGAATTTGTTTGTAGATATTATGGCTCTGTGTTTGATTGACTTCAAAGCCGGACGGTGAAGCACTCTGAGCACATAGCACCAATGAAATTATTCAAAGGGACTCCGGTATTCATCACTGAACATTTCCTCGATACCTTTGATAGGTTAGTGAATTTAATTCGGCGCTCTCTGTGTTTCAACTTTGAACTAGCAGAGAGTTTGAGTATTATGAACAGCGAACTCGTAATAAACAAGTACGTAGCCTATCACAAAGGCACGTTTCGAAATGCGCCTTTCCTGTTTGGTGCGTACAAACTTGCATTGCTGGAGCTGGAGTTGCAATTAATTAGTGGGATGTGTTTTTGAGCGGAATGGGGATGGGATCGAACACAACATTGTTTAGATTAGATGCCAGACAGGTATCTGGCCACAGTGTTAATTGTCTACTTGTCATGTTCACTCTAATTGTTTACCTTGTGTACTCATCAATGTTTAGTTACCGTGTGATTTTAAGTTGCACATTCGACAATCTTCCCCGAGTAGAATTCATTGAATTTCCATTCTAATTAGACGAACTGATCATAGTGAATATATTTGCATATGTTAGGTTGAATGGTTTAGAGTTTCGTCACTGGGGCCTGTTTAATGAAGTATTAAAGTTAGTGTAAATCAGTACACACTATGCATGAGAAGAACAGAGTAATATCTATTAAAATAAAAAAAAACACTTGTCCGTTGTCCGTTTTTTCCGTTGTCCGAAAAACACTTGTCCGTTTTTTTCTTAGGGAAAGATGATAGCGCATGAGTCTAGAATAGACTAGACAATGTGCCCTTCTTCATCCTGTGTTTTATTTTCTATGGAATAGGTCCGTGGTATGAGAAGTGGTTGATTCAATGAGTTCAAACTGTTATAGTTTGATCAAAAGTTTGATTCACAATTTGGTCTGATCATCAGACATTATTAAAAAAAAAGGCGTTCAGAGAATTTTAGTATGAACCAATCTGTTTTAAACTTTATCATAACAATGATTATACAGCAGCTGATAATCATAAAATGTAAATGATAATTTACAGCTTATGTTTTTGACAAGTAACTTGGAGGTGGAAACGTGGAAAACATTCAAAAAGCATTACTTTTTACAAAAGTTCAAAGTTTAAACAGTTTTAAAGTTTGGATTTGAATCCTGCTGGTCTCGGGCGTTTGATTATATTATCTCATCAATCACACTCACACTCAATCCATTGCCCACGCTCAATAAAAAACCTTATGTGGGCATCGTCCACAGTAGAAAAACTTATTTTTCTCGTTACTTACACTCCAGTAATTCAGTTGTTAATTCATTTTATACAAAAAACAACATTGTATTGTCGAGAGTTGAAAGCATCATAGTTAAATTCATTATGTAGATATTAATTATGTATGTTGATTCAATTCAATTTGGAAATCATTGATTATATTTGCTCCAACTATTAAAGTTTACAATAAAAAAGGAAATCTTAAAGCACACGAGAAGCAAGAAATTGACATAAGACGCTGAGATAAAGTTATAGGAACGATGAAATCATAAGAAGAATCAAATCAAAAGCTAGATATATAGACAAACAAACACTATTGAATGGAAGAGGAATGAAAATCCAAGAATAGACAAAATAATGAACGAATGAAAGCAATACTCAAACAGGTAAAGAGTTGGCCAACCAATCACCAACAAGTTTCAAACTGAGACCACGCCTATGGAGACACTCCTCCAAGCTCCACCTATACTTTCTTGTGATTGGTTGACAATGCGATGTAAACGTAGTTCTTCACACTACCAACAGATGGCAGCATGTACTGGGTGATGTACGTATTATAGCCACGCCTGCTTTTAAGCTCCACCTACTGCTTCCTTATTGGTCAACGAATCGAAATAAACGAGTCTCTCGGTTTTGCCGATAAATGGTAGGGCTTGAAATCCTCATTCAACCAACAAAAGGCTGATTAGAATTTTGACAATAATTTTCGAAATTGATGTCCTCTTCCATTCCCAGGGCTCAATGATTTAAATCAACTTTGAATAATTATGAAACACTAATACGGATTAGAGTTGAATCCACCAATAATATATTGTGACAAATCTGTCATCGTATGAACCGCGTATCAAATGCAATATCTGATTCAAAATGCATTCGGCAGACTGGACTAATTAAATCAGTTGACCATTATCAATAGCTCGATACGAATCTGTCCAACAGGCTGTGTAATTATCACAGATCAACTGATATGAACAGAACAATGAACTAACTATTCGGTCGTATCCTAATCCATTCATTTCCCGTAAGTTGATCGTATTAAGCTAATTAATGCATTTCAATCATAATAATCCTCATTCTCTCATTTCTATTTATTTCGTTTTCAATGCTGAATATCATGAAGAGTAAAATGCTCTGTCAACAAAGATACTGGGATGAAAGAGAGAAAATAATAATGTTAGAGCCTTGGGGAAGCTTGACTTGGAAACTCATTATGTTCACATTAATTCCATACGCACATGACACAACTTTGAAAGTCAGCAGCAATAGCAATCAACCACCTCGGAAAACATAAATCCATGGAACTCTTTCCATTATAATTTCCGTAAAGTACATGTGCGTATGGAAAAGTTTCTGTCAACAAAGATACTGGGGAGAAAGAGGGTAGTAATGCTACTTGGGGAAACTCATTATTTTATCAATTTTGGTTCTGTCAAGTGCCAAGTCCTTTGTCTCTCTTTATCTTTAATGTAAATGTTCCTGGTATGTTCACATTAATTCCATACTCATATCACACAACTTTGGAAAGTCAGCTGCATTCATGCGCTCTGTTGAGTTTTCAATTGAAATTTAACTCAAAATAAGCTTTTCTGGAAGATTCATCAAAATGTGATATATTTTTCAGCAGTGATATTTTGCGATTTCATTTTCTGACTTCTTTGTTCCTTATATTTTGATTGATTGCTTATATTTTCTCTGTCATGTAACCCATGTCCAGGTATTTATCAAACATATAAAATTATTACAATTTGAGAAGTTATAGCCTACTACTATAATAATTATACTACTTTTCTAAACTATGATGTAGCATCTCACTACAGAGGATGTATATATTTTATAATATATGATAATGAATTCAAATTTCAACTCAATTTTCTAAAATAATTTATTTCGTACATCATAATATGCATGAATTTTCTATTGATGCATGCCACATATATCAATGTATATAATATAAGAAGGTAGATTCATCCGTATTACTGAATTGTTAATCTAAAACAGTTACTATACTACAAAAAAAATCTTAAAAAATTCTATTCCCATGTCCATGGCCTAAACAACTACTCCTTTTCGCAATAGGGTTGGCGTAATTATAATATTGAATGTGACACATACAAACAGAATATAAGTTTTCTTTTGTACTCTCTGGATACATGTGTTAGTCTGTAATGTAATTTAGGTCTAGAAAGTAATTTTCACATTTCACTTCTTTTTACAATCTTTCTCCTGCGTCAATGTCTTTTGCGTTGTGGAGAGTTTTATGTGTGATATTTTCAGTAGGAGGAGATATCTACTACTCGGATTGGAGCACTGGCGGCTCGTACCCACAAAACAGCTGAAGTGCCCGTATCTTTTACTGTACAGCACTTCACCTGTTTCGTAGGCACGAGCCGCCAGTGGATAGGAGTACTCTACTTCTATACCCTACTTTTGGGACGTTTTAGTATCCAGATTCAGATTCTTTCTACTTGCAAAAACAGCGTCGAACCAAAAACAAATTTTCATGGCGCATAAAGTTTCATGGACGTTGCCCTCCATATTAAGATTCATAATTCACCCTTGGCAAAGCAGTTCCTGTGGCTAGAGAGTATAATATATCGACATGAAAATCGTGGGAATTATTCATGAGATCATGTTTGTTTTCGCGAATAAGTTCTACACCTTAATTTATGCGCACATGTTCATAGACTTTGACATGAGATCATCTACATCATCCTCAAGCTTTAGGGAATAAATATTTTTTGAAAATTTTATAGCAAAGCTACCGCAGTAAAGTAGGGCACGCTTCTTTGTTATTCTACTATAGATAACGCGTAATCTATCGTAGACTGCTTACAAAGCTCGATCTCTTACATTATCGGAAGAGACTACAAAAACATCTTTCTCTATGAATTTCCATTTGTAATTTTCATGTAATTTTTATTTTATGGTGTTGATTTTTTCTAAAAAATTGATTTGGATTTTTTGTATTTTTCAGGAGCTTGGCAGATTTGCCACCGTGGTGAGTGATTCACTTACCTGCATACCGTATCGAGTTTATTCAAGCTTGTTTCAGCTGAAATTTACAAATATTTGAAAAGATAAATCCTATTTTGACTTCATTCTTAGGGAATGGTAAGTTCGCATATACTTTGTCCACTATTATATTATATTTATACTGTTTCCTTTATCTCAGTGCTACTTTTATCACTGATTTTTTTATTTTAAATAATATCACAGTACCCTTTTTCAGTTATTTTTTACTAGAGAATTATATGTTTTGACTATTAATAGGCATATTCATACTTTATCTACTACTATGTATCGAATAACATATGTCGTAAATTTGATTAATTGTAAAATATTACTCCCACACAATAATCTATCTCTGAAGATTAGATCAAGTAATCTCAATGAATTAGAAATATAGCAAACTAACGAAACTGGTGATTAACAAATGACTGCCATCAATGCTCAGCTCTGTCAGGATAGTCGGCGATCTGTCTGCAAGAGCACGTCGAGACGAGAACGACCTCGGCCAAAATGTTTCGCTCTTGTAGATAGCTTTCAGACTAGCCCGACAGAGCTGAACATAAAAAAGACTCTCACCAGCCGCTAGTTCAGTTTGTGTGTGCTATAATTTAATTGTTATTACTTGTTAATAACACTGGCGGCTCGTGCCCACGAAACAGGTGAAGTGCTGTACAGTGAAAGATACGGGCACTCCACCGGTTTCGTGGGCACGAGCCGCCAGTGCTACAATAACCATCAGATTTGAGATTGAAAGTTATTTTCCCAAAGTTCAACAACCTGAATATGTAACTATTTGTAAATCACTTCGAAACAATGGATTTATTTCCTAATTATAATCATTTATGTAATAGATTAATAATCAATCTATTTTATAATTCCTGTTCAAATTAGACTCAACAGCTTTCAGGGTATTATGAACTCTAAGAAACAAACTTGTATAATATCAATGCAAGTCTAATACTTCGTCCAAAGTTATATGATTTTGTGTAATACTCTAGGAAAATTCATAAATAAGACAGGAGAATATCAATAATTATTCCATTTATCATTGTTTTCATTCCTACTTTTTATCCAAAAGCTTTCAACAATGTTTATATTTTTAATTTCATTAACTTATATATTGAGCCGACGAAATATTCTCGAAATTTAACTTGAGCTGGAACCTTTGGTCTAGATATTGTTATAAAAGTGATTACGCAGCGGCTTTAGATCGGATTGAATTTAAATAATTTTAATATCAAAAACATTACAATCAAAGCAATCTAATTATTCAACAATAATAGATCACTTGGAACAAATTATGATTTTATGAACAAATATTGAAAAACTGTTATGGGAAATTTTTGCCTTCAATAATCACATTCATCAACTACTGTATGAGATTGATATGAATGATGGAATGCTTGATCGAATGATGTGAATGGTTGAATGTAGACGCATTTTTCCCTCCCACCATATTTCACGCTCTGATAGCGGTACCCCGCATTTGAATGATATAATCTGAAGTGCCCTCACCATGCCGATGTTTAATTGCAAGAAAATTGCTTCCACTATGATGACTGAAATATGATTTCCGCATCCTACCCGTACACTTGCGAAGGATTCATCACCATTAATTATACGGTGGAATTATGATATTGGTAAAAATACCCGTTGAGTAATCAGCTCTTCTCATCAAGTTGTTACTACAACATTATACATATAATGACTCCAGCTCGTCAATATTGGTTCAAAAATTATAAATTTGGTCTCAAATTATTTTAAGATTAGATACTGCGAATTTTCTCCTACAATATTATCTACATTCAAGACATACAAGATATTTATTATCTAGATACGAGAAAAACATTATCGGTAGGCTTTTCCAAATAGGGATTAATAATGATGTAATGCAATTCAAGGCCTACAACACAAGAGTTATTTTCAAGTGAAAGATATTGATTCCAGGTAAAGCAGAATTTTCCAAAAAGGCGGATGAATCAAACGTAAACTAGAATTAATTTTATTTTTTAAGAGAGACAAACGTTTACTTTCAATTATAAAAGACCCAAAAAAAAAATATTTTTTTGGTCTCCCGGACAGACGCACTTACAACTCGCCAAACACATGAACGAAATTCAAATGTAATTGGACACTGGCGGCTCGTGCCCACGAAACAGGTAGCCTACTGACAGTTCCGTTATGCAAAAATCAACAAATATATAATAATATTATCCTGTTTATGTCTGAAAAATTGAATTAGTTGACTAGTTACCAAGTAACAGCTATTCTTCAAAATAGTTGATGTGACTTTGGACCTTCAAGCATATACTCTATAGTCTGAATTTAATTACAATCAAACTCATGACTGAACGAGAGCACTAAAATAATTATGTTCCAATAATGATTATGTTTCGATGGTTCATGTGAGAGGCATGATATCGACAATATAACTATTTATTTATATATATAAATAATAATATATATATTTATTTATTTATTGGTACATTCGTATATGAGTACTGCAGGCATAGTCCATATGCACTCGTGAATCAAATTACATCAAGATTTTTAATGAGTATACTCAACTCATTTTACAGCATTATAGTCTGTATTTTATTCAAAAAGAGTGTTCCAATATTGATGAAAAATTGAAAAAAGAGCTAACTAAACTCAGGGCACAGGCTTCCTTCTGTGAGGAGGAGTGTTCCTATAATATATTATTTATTTATTTATTTATTCAGAGAGAGACAACACACACAATCATAATCATAATTATATGATTGAATTTTCAAGGAAAATGTTCTCAGTTCATATATCATAAGAGATACAATCTATGTGTATATTCTCTGATGGCCAACATGTTACTATGCAATGTATTTATTGATTTTTTCTGTTGTTTTGTGAAATAAATTACTTTTTGAATTTGAATATAGTAGGTAGGTTACTTCAGTGTCATTTACTTAATTGATCCATTCAGCAGTAATTTTTACCTATATGTATAATGTGAATTTCAATTTATTAACAAAAATTAGACGACACTACAAAATATCTGAATTTACTTCAATATTACTCTCTTAATTGTTGTTATCCATCTAGCAATAAGTATTATAATCAGAATTGTTTCACCAACAGAAAACACCAGCTATGACTGAACAGACTTCGATCCTTGATGCTATCCTGGAAATACCTGGAAACACTCCGGGAGAGAAATATAAGGAAATAGCGCAGCTTGTATCCAGTACTCTGAAAAATGGTCTGGCAGTTTCCACTCTCATCGAGAACCATCAGGTACCCAGTCTTCTCGGCAGTTATTGCAATGTGGAGGCAGCCAGAATCCTCAACAATCATCAAATGATCATCGACACACTAAAATCGGATGACAGTTTCTTGATTCAGAAGACACTATCCATAAAATCGTTCTTCGACGGCAGCAATAGTGAAGTAACCAACCCTGATTATTTCTCGAAACATCTCATTCCTCACGTGAGTCTCAACACCAGAACGAAAATCATCAAAACTCTATCACATCAACTGCGAAATCCTCAATTAGCAGAAGAGTTTTTCAATATGTTCAATTCGCTGTACGGCATTGAACAGGCTACGCCTCTCCTTCTAGCCTGCAGTTCAGAGTTCACGCATAAAACGTCAATCGAAAAACATATTGTTCTCAATCGTTGGATAATCAAAAAATTGTATAAAAAAGATCCGAGACTAGTGATCCGTTACATCAAAGACGCGCGGAAAAGTGAGATGCTCAAAAGCAGGAATATTCTCAAACTGAATCTCATCAACTACGGTGACATAATTGTCAAATTTATAAAAATAGACATTGAATCGTTTATTGAAATAGTGGAGTCGTATGAAGATAATGATAATAAGTTGAAATTAAAATTCAGTAAAACTCTTGGCCGATTGTTCATGGAAATCGGCTTGAAGTATCTATTGAATAACCCAAAATTGTACATAAAAATGTTACCTCTACAGGTGATAAATGTAGAAACAATGAGGCTTATTTTCCCGAAGCTATTACCAGAGGAAAGTAAACTTGAATTATTTTCATCTTTCAGATTCAGTAAATTCTTGAAGTATTTGGCGTTTTTCCCAAAAAATGAGAAGTTCATCCTTCTAGAAAAAAGCTATGCTTCTCGTTACAATAGAAAAATATTAGATGACACTAATTTAATGTCGTCAGAACTGATGTTGCTTTTACCAGAAACGGAGCGACATAAACAAGCAAAAATCATGATGGATAAGGAAACGTTAAGTGAGAAGCATGATTCAGCATATTATAATTCTTGGCGATGTTATCTCAAACCAGTTGAAGCAATTCCTCTGATACAAGATGATATTTCGAAATGTTCTCAGGTAGGAGAAAGGAGTGACTTGATTTCAGAATTGATCTATTGCTGTAAAGTGAATAACGATGGTAAAATGTTGTATGATGTTCTAAAATATATCAATGAAAGGCACAAGAATGAAAGAGCTGAATTTTTTTCCGACCTGATGGATAAGCTGCATGAAATATATCAAGATGATCTCTACTCTCTGAATGAGCATTGGATACTCATTGATGACATAATTCGAAGAATGCACGTGAAAGGTTACCTCAGTAACTCATTTTATGGAACTAGTATATATAAGGTTTTGGAAGCATCCACGTTTCATAAACTGACGCTTGAATCATTCCCCTCTGCAGAAGAGAACTTAGCATTGATAGCTGACGGTAACTTGGCAAGATATCATCAGTGCTGGAATATATTGAAGAAGAACCCAGCTTTTGAAGAGAAGTGTCTATCTTATTTCATTGATTATGTATCGCAAAAAATTGAGGATCAATCACCATCCAACAAGGCTTGGCATGAGAAAGAAAAAACTATTGCTCATAATATTATAAAAGCCATTTATGATTATGGCGAACGCCAAAGAAAATCTGAGAAAAATACAGCAAAAAAATTTATTTCGGTTGCTGACTATCCCTTATTCATGATAATTGTGGAAAGACTATTGAAAAATGAAGAACGTAAAAATGATTCAGCTATTCTCGAAATTAAACGAATATTGAGGATTAATGATAATTGCGTATTTGAGAGTATTGTGGAGAATTACATTGCTGAGGTGGAATCTGGGGATGCTTTCATCTTATTAAAACGTAATCCAAACAATATTTTCGAGTATTGGAGAGAGTATTTATCACAGTGCAAGAATTGGTTCAGAAGTAGGAATGTGATACGTTTTGTAAAAAGTGTTCGTTGGCACAATAACATTGCAATCAAATGGCGAGAAGAGTGTGAAAAATGTTTCACCGAAGAACACTCATACTTAGGCATCCTAGGTGTTCTTCTTGATGGTGCATCTTTCATTCAAATTGTCAGCCCGTACATGCCCAAACAAACAAATCTACAAACAGATGGTTCAAACGCTAGGAATGAATATCTAATCACTTCAAAAATACCTTCAGTTTGCAATCTTGTCAATCCTCCTCCACCGTTAAGTATTGTTAGCCATTTTTTCGAAGGAGATTATCTTTCTGATGGCTTACGAGCATCAACGAATCTCTGTCGACGTACTAGTGTGAGCAAAGTGATACCTTTCCTCACAAGTTTGATATCGCAGAGAGTATCAGTTAAGAAACATGCACTCAGACTTCATTATATGGTATCGACTATTGACACTAATTGTCAATTGTTATCAACTGAATGGCAAACAAATAAACATCATACTATTCGAGAACTTCTTTTCAAGAAAATACATGATTTGTTTTTGAAAGTGCCGACTATTGAGACATTCAACGTGCTGAAAGAGTCTATCGACAGCTTAACTGTGGATGACTCTAAGTTGATGAATTTTCTTCCTAATTTCAATACAGTTCCAAACCAGTATTTGGAAGAGTATCTGGTTAAGACATTTGATGCCATAGATAAACTAAAGGATCATGAGATTGAGAATCACATTCGGCAAATTTTGAACTCTATCGACTCGTCAGTGTGTGATATATTGGACCAACACTTCTGCATGAGAATAATCACGAAATTCTTGTTCCATCAAGATAGGTATTTTGCTCTAGCAGTTCTGGTTTTTGCGGTGAACTCGTTTCTGATATCTCGTGAAGAAATGCCGGAGGATCGCATGATTTTGTTTGTAGAAATGTTCAGAGAAGAAATACGTCTACACTGGGATAAGCCGTGTCCTCAAAGATTGCACTATTTTCCAGTCAACTATATGTTCCATGAGTTTGTTTATCTATTTTGTGACAACCACAAAAAAGTTGATTTGAAAGTTCCACAAGTTGAGCTGCTGCTAGGAATATTCGAGAATACACTGGAGCCTACAAAGGAAATGGAATCTTACCTGTACTTAATTTGTAAGAAAGAGAAACTATTATCGAAATCCGATAAGGAATTTGGATTCCGTATGGGCTGTGTTATCAACCGACTTGTAACTGACTTTTCTCAACTTATTATGTATCCATTGTCTGAAGTAATGAAACATTTCTTATACCAATTTAAATTTACCTCAGACTCTTGGAATTCCTTTTTGGTAGGGCTTTTGGAAGAAAATGATATTAATCACTACTACATGGCAGCTCGCCTGCTCAACCGTTTCAGCTGTGTGATTCAAGATCTGGATTCCTCTCGCTTTCTCGCGAACTGCGAGTATCCAATAGTAGCAAGTGTTACCAGGAAGATGATAAACTCTGCTAATGACAGTTGTAATTGCAAATTAAATGATTGATAGCTTCCAATTCCATACTTGGTTGGGGTAGGTATCCCCAGGTATAGCGGAGAATGCTTAAAAAGTAAAGCTCTCTATAATACTTTGTAAATATTCAAGTATAAATAAATGATTAAAACTTTTCAGATTCTTTTGATTTTTTATTAAAATACATCCCACAACTTCGCAGATATTAAATTGAATCGAATTTATACAGTTAACCTCCTCTAGTTTATCAGTGAAGTCAATTACTCATGGATGAATAATGAATGAGAAGACAATATTTTATCACATTCGTTTCCATAAGAACAAGAAGAGGCCTCTTATAAATTTCGGAAGTTCAAAGATTAGACCAGTGATGTTTAGATATATAGATAGATAAATGATAGTTAGATAGACCATTTCTAATGTTTCTCCGCTATTGAATAATCTTGTATGGATTTAGAATAATCTAGAATAATGTATCAAAAATAAACTAGAATAATCTAGTCTTCTCATACTCATACATTATGTATGTATGTATGTATGTATGTCTGGCTCAACAGCCCATGAAGGGCCTAGGCCTACCATCTGGTTGCCAGTTTCAAATTCACTATACTATACAACCCGTCCAAGCCAAGAAGACACCCGGACACGAAGGGAAAACGGCCCCAGCCCGGCCAATACCGGCCAAAAAGCCATAAATTCACAATCAGATCTCACAGTACCCGAAGCCGCCGAGCCGAAGCCGCCCCCTCCACCCCGCCAGAATTTGACACAGAATATGTTCTCGGCGTATCAAAATAAAAGACAAAAATCAATTGTTTTGTAAAACAATTACAAAGGTTTCAGAACCTGTTCGGAAGGAGAAATGTGTCTCTATTGAGCTAATTATTGAAAAGATACAGTATCCTCGCTGTGAGAACTACAGTGGAGAACTATAAGCTGTTATGAAACGAGTTCAAATTATGAGAAATTTTTATTATTTAAAATTGGAAAACATTTTTATTCCATTTTTTATTTATCGATCTTTTGTCATAATAAGGCTGTTATTAGAAAATATTTCACATCATATTAAACGAGATACCGGTCTAATATCCATCAATTTATTCATTTATTTCGGTACTGAATGATATGGAAATAATACTGTATATGAAACTGGCTTTTTATGAAAATAAGAAACAAGAAACCGCCTAAAAGGTCCTAATTTTTCAGGAAATTAGGAACTTATTCCCAAATTTAGTTCAAAATTCCAGTTTCTGCCAAAAATTTCCACTCGAAGAAAGATAATCCGGAAGTAATTAATGATCAATTTTGAATTTAGTCGTTTTGATATGAATAACCGTACTTGTCTATTATCGCACATGAATTATCACCTTCTCAAAGACAAATAATATTTATTTATTATTTCAATACAATGCCTTGTAGATATTACAATGCCAATCATATAACTTATTCGATCTTCGATGACCTCATGAATGAGTATGGTAAGTGGTACTTGATAAGAGATGAGACCCATTGAGTCTCTCACACCATGAAATTTTAAGACTGGGCTACTGCAATGCAGGCAGCCATATAGCCGAGCTAATTCAGACTCCATTGCCAAACCAGGCCACATTTTGCTCACTAATCCCGGACATAGACAATGGCGCAAGAACGTTCCGAGGTGGATGTTCTCCCTCTCCGTCTCTAATACATTTTTCCACGTTAAATTCAAAAGATAGTATAAATAGTTACAGCACTTGACGACTAGCTCGCTCAAGCTGAGAAGACACTTCACATAGGTAGCGGCATGTCATCTCAGCTTGCGCGAACTAAAAAAACAACATGATTGTATATGATGGTTGCAATATTTGAAGCTCAGTTACAAAGTAGGCCTAATTGAGTTTCTGTGGAGATCTAGAGCTCTCAATAATGTATGTAGCTTATTTGATCAATTAGCGTTGAGCGACTAGATTTATCTCTTATTAATTACTGAAATTTTAAGTTTGAGAACGCTAATTTATTCCTTTTATGTATTCTTTTCGTGTTCCCTATTCAGTCACACTCTCTTCCCAAACTTTCTAATAATTTGAGAACAGTTAAAAAGTTTCATTTATGATCCAAATCGCATTAAAGGTACGATTCCCAAGTGACTGCTTGAGCCGCACGGCTGGAGCTGCCCGGCTCTAAATTCGCTGCTAGAGCTACCCAGCTCTAGCCTTCACAACTCTATCCAAATAACTATATTATAAATGTTTACTCTGTTATTAGGGCTCCTAATGTATGCTAAATCAATAAATAGTGAAATTCACCCTTTTTAAGCAATTTTCAAGTTAATTTCACTATTTATTAATTTAGTTTACATTATTAGCCCTGATAACATAGTAAACATCAATACCGTTATGTGAATATGGTTGTGATGGCTAGAGCACGGCAGCTAGAACTGGGCAGCTCTAGCAGCGAATTTAGAGCCGGGCAGCTCGAGCAGTCGCTTGAGAATCGTACCTTATCAAGTCGCTTATAAAGCTATCAATAAGAATAGGAAAAATTATCGTTATTTACATCTTGAATTTGAAAAATTAAGAGCTTAAAACTAAGAGCGTAAGCTAAGGCCACTTTACAGTAATGAACTCATACACTGGAGACGAGTTGCATTAGCTGGCTGTATGTGGAACTCTCTGTATCCTATGTTCGGAAGAAGCATTGGCCTCCTGTTTTCGACAGGATTCCTCTGTATACAGGGGAATCCACATACAGCCAATTCCGCGTTCCCCTGGAGACCTGTAGTGCAATAATAGAATAGAATAGGGACTTTATTTGCCATAAAACAAAAGCCTTGCATAAGCCAATGGTAACATCTAGAGAGCATAATATCACCTCTCCATCACTCTGAATGTTCACAGAGTATTATATTTGATGGATTAATTCCGTCTCTTCTGATAGAAAGCTTGGTTCAATTTTTGATAGCAGGCTTTTCAGGCTTTAGAAGGCTTTAGTGATAAGCCTACAGTTAATTTCATCCTAACTCTTTTCTGAAAACTCAATAACAATGCGTATTCTAATTGGAAGTGAAATGAGTCCTTCTGACTGAACAAAATCAAATTTTATCTTCTAGCTAATTCACCGGTTCCATGGGATATTCATCTCACGACGGACTGTGATTTAAATCATACTGGATGTCTGGATAATCAAACACTGAATTCAGGTTATTGCTTTATAATTATTGGATTAGGATATAGTGAGAGGAGAAATATTAAATGGTAACGCACAATGATATAATACCTCACATCTTCAAATCTGTATTACAGTAAAATTCAAAATTCTCGTGCCCACGAAACAGGTGAAGTGCTGTCCAGTAAAAGATACGGGAACTTCACCTGTTTCATGGGCACGAGCCGCTATTGAATTTTACTTGATTATTCTTAAATCCCAGTCGGTAAATAATAATTAGGTATTGAATTTTTAAGAATTCAGAGTTTCCATTGTTGAGTGAATTCTGTAATCAATGAATAATTTAGAATATATATTCTAAATTGATAAATCATGGTTTTTTTATTCTTGTGAGTTGAAATTTGTGAGTATAGTGAAAGTGGACATTGTGGATAGACGTATAACCTACACCTTAAACCTCCATCATCATCATCATTCATCATCACTCATTCATCCTTTGCTTAAAATACTTGGAAACCAAGTCGCAATTGTAAAGAAAGAATAAAGAATATATGTCGACCGATTCGTGATACTGTAATTTTTATAAACTGTAGCATTTTTATTTCATTCTATAACATTCTGTAATTTTAAGAATCCAGAATTTTCATTGTTGAGTGAATAGTATAGAATCAATTCCGTAATCAATAAATGTGTATAACAATTTGTAACATAGGATAGCTTTTCTGTACGCTCTACTCAACAATCGTCTTCAATTTTGAAATCATTCTGCAGAAAAATCTGAGATGTTGAGTGATAACTTTAATGCAGTAATAAATTTCAGAAAGGCCAGATTATACCACCTTGGGGAGCATTCTATCTCAATTTAGCGCCCTCTTGCTAATTTTTTTCCTGTCTCTCATTTGATGTTCACCATAATTCTTTGTTATGCACTATTGGCGTCTTTTCTTTGTTTGGCGTTTAAATGAAAGCGGTTCAGGTAAATTCGAGATTTGCCTTGGCTCTTCGCTTCATTGAAAATCTGCAGTTTTATAAGCATTTATTATTTTGACTATCCATTTTTTTTTATTTCATCAGCTATCATCAACTTAACTATATAGTCTGTTCAAGCAAAGAAAAGCCTTTAGTAACATAAGAAAATGACCCCATCTCGGTCAATATTGATTAAAAAACTACTGATGTGGTTTCAAATCGTAGATCAGAATGTCTCCTACAATTGAGACCAAATCAATAATTTTTGAACCAATATTGACCGAGCTGGAGTCATTTTCTCATGTTGCCAGAGGCTCTTCTTTGCTTGGACAGACTATAGCTATCACTTAGAAGACGTCAGAGGGCATTGAAAACCCGTTGCTCGAGATAGCTGGGTGTCTCTTAAATTATACATTACGTAATTAAAATAAAAAATAAATAATTTAAAATAATTTACGTCTCAAATTATACATTAAATTATACATTATACATAGTTATCATTTTATACATTCCATTTCATTTAGAATCCATAGACATTCCATAGTGTCTTCCCCTACAACCAAATTTTTAACATGAAGTAGTTTCTATAATGATGTATTTCAAGTACTTTTTTCGAGTATTTTCAATTAAAGTCCAATACCTCTTTTAAGATAACAGCAGCCTAATCACGAATGTTTGCGATATCTGTACCTATTTGACGCTGGCGGCTCATGCACACAAAGCAGGTGAAGTGCCCGTATCTTCTACTGTACACCACTTCACCTTTTTCGTGGGCACGAGCCGCCAGTGGTATTTGATTCATATTTTACTACATTCCTAAAAATAAAAAGTGGCCACAATTCTCATCCCTGTACTTTAAATTCACACAAATTGGTAGATAGACCAATTGTAGTTTTACATTTTCTAAACAAGTCGTTTTCTTCTTCTCGTATATTTTCTGCTTTCTTTTTCTCCTTTTCTGCGCTCTTCCTTCTCTCTCATCTCCACGTTTTTCTTCTTCTTTTCCTCATTCCGTTTGTGTTCTTTACATTGTTCATGTTCATTGTTCATTGTTCATTGTTCATTGTTCATTGTTCATTGTTCATTGTTCATTGTTCATTGTTCATTGTTCATTGTTCATTGTTCATTGTTCATTGTTCATTGTTCATTGTTCATTGTTCATTGTTCATTGTTCATTGTTCTTTTCATTCATGTTCTTTACATTATTCCAGGTACAAATTGTCTCATAACAGTTGAATTACTTTCCAGATTACTTACCAGTAATTACATTACTTACCAGATTACTTATTAGAGATTCCGCCTCTTAAACCACCAATAGATAGATAGATTATTAAAATACAGCATACGAGTTTAATACATCCCCCTATCCAATTCACCCTGATTGAAATTATTGTCTTTCATAGCAGTTGAAACGTTGAACTTGGATTATAGATGGGCTTATCATTATGTAAAGTAAGAAATAAGTTGGCATATTTACATGAACAATGCCCTCGCAATGTAGTCCCCCATGAATTGAATTGCGTACGTACGCAAGAATTTAATTCAAAACTTTTTTCCTTCACCGTCTTTCTACACTCATAATGTGACATGTGATCAATAACATGACTACATGACTATGATTCTTGTGACAGTTGATTAAATTAAATATTCAGAGATATATTGGCAGCATTAGATCAGATTTCCATCGTATTGACAGAAACTATAACTATATGGTCGAAAATATATGATAGGTACTGAATAAGCTGAATACATGATACCACATGAAACTACTTCAAGTATTGCAAACATGTTTGTTAAAGTTCAGTGTTGTTCCAAGTGTGAGAATCACTCTTTTCCAGCATTCCAGACTGGGAATTTCAATGTTTGTTGGATCTTAAATTACAAATGTATCAGATTTCAAATTAATTAGCCTTCTGAAACTGAGATCAACTGTGAGTTGCACCAAACAACATCTTGTTTCAGCTATGAGCTGAGAACAAAGCTAATCCAGATTTTCAAAGTTCATCTGAGTACAGTATGTGCAACCAACATTAAGGTATGTCAGGAAAACTTTTTGTAAAAATGAACTGAAGCTCATATTTTGCTTGATATTTTTCATTATTGTAAGCATTTTATGTATCAAGGAGACAAATAAGGGGAAACCTGTTGTAAATAACAAAGGGGATTCATGTAAATAAATAAATAGATATTGAAGCAATACTAAGTAGCCTACCCTATCTAAGGTAAGTGTAAGAGAGAACATTTGAGTTCTAACTTCGCCTTTGTAACAAATCAATAAATAGTACTGTAATTTGCTATTGGAGCCTTTTCAACTGAAATAATCTACGTTTTTATGAGGACAAGCAATAGAAATGTAGATCCAATAAAAGTAATAATTATAGAAATGTAATAGTGTGAATATTGAGAGGTAGTATATTGTAGTTTTTATGTTCAATAATTTTTTTCCAGGTTGATGAACTTTTAATAGAGTTAAACAGAATTTTGACATGAACTTTGATTTTCAAAAGAGGAATATATTGCATTGTTAATGTTGATTAGTTTAAAGAAATTGCTAACTTGCTGCTTAGCTGTCAGAATTAGTGCAATTTTCGTGCATTTTCCAAGTATCAGTTTCAATTTCATGTCGAAAAAGCTACTATTTGGGAATTGTACGAACATTGAACTTTTGGCTGTTCCACTTAAGATAGGCTCCGCGCTCGTGCAGGCGGCCGGGTGTCGTTGGAGGGGGGCAAATTTTAAGTGGAAAAACAGAGTTCGATTTAAGACACAGCCGCGAAAACATCAAAAATGTAGTTATGAACAGGCCTCGGCTCTCTGGATGGGGTTTTTCATCCAGAGGGGAAATCGTAGTTATTTCCGTATTAGTTTCAGTTCAAGAGTAGGCATATGTAAAGTTTCAGTTTCAGTATGAAAGTGATTGTGTATCTTGTGTGGTTTAAAATGATTATGGTGTGTGCTAAACATTGGTTGTATCTTCTCTAGCTCCTTTCCTTTAAACAAGAGAATTGGCAACATCGAATTACAATGTAGAATACAGTGTTTGAATATTAATAGAGAGAATTTTTCTCGTCAAATTGAGATATTTATAGACGGTAATACTTTTTTAGATTTTGATTGATAATTTTGTTATGATATTGTTGAGTGAGAAATGTTCAAATTATTTTTTTTTGTGAGGGAGTCCAAGGAGGTATAAAGTTGATGAAATGAAGAAAATGTAGTTGTATTGGATGAAAAATCGATAAGGAGAATTGATAAGAAGGAACACAGATTATGATGAGAGGGAGAATTTCCGCCCGTTTGAACTGAATACTCACCGGTATGGCTGGACCGAGTAGGTCGTACTAGAGTAATTTCGGATCATTCTGGGCAGAAATTGTTAAGAATCGAAATAAAGTTTGAGATGAATATTTTTTTTTCAAGTACCGTACTCAACAGGGTTGAGAAGTATTGGAATCGGGAATTCCAAGGGTGTACTGAATTCGGGAAATTCAGGAGGGGGAGAGAGAGATAACACAGTTAGGTGAACTGGTGTTATAAACATGGGTCGGGTATCCATGGTTTTGGGAAATCTTGAATATAGGCATTCTTGACTACTTTTGGCCCTTAAGAGGGCAGTAGCAGAATGACCCTACAATAAGAGAGAGGAATTATTTTTTTTTATGGACAAGTATACTCGTATTTAGCGGCCAAGGCTTGCAAACAGTTTACTGACCGGAGAAAAGGTGAGAGATGGGTAATCTGATGAGAGAGTAAATGGAAAATTGTGTAGTAATCAACAAGTGTGCGTGTGTGTGAGAGAGAGAGAGCGTGATTAGGTGATTATTGGAAATAGAATTTGATACTCCTTGGACTATAAAATGAGAACAATTGAAATCAAAGCAGTGAATTATTTCGATAATGTTTATTTTGTTGGGAGAAACGAGAGTAGAAGTGATACAGAATGAGAAGAGCATCAAAAGTAAAATGGAATAAACAGTTGTAGAAACGGAATAGTAGACAATTGAATGAATATTGGATACTACTTGGAAAATGCAAGCTAGCAGCTATTGTTTTGTCACTATGAATCTATAGACTACAGAGAGTTAGAATAATTGATTTCATTTAAATGACCCAAATTGATATGAGATATTTGTTTGACATTTGATAGGAGATTTAATTTTAAATATTGCAATTGATAACGATTTTTAAAGAGATTAACGATTGATAACGTTGTAGGGAATAATTTCAATGTTTTATGAAGTAGCTTATTCTGTTATTGTTGTTTAAAGTTGTAAAGAGTATTATGAGTTTAAATGTTGATTTCATAAGGTCTCGGTCAATTCTATTCTGAGCTAGAGTTGGTATTTTTTCTGGGTCGGGCACGCCCATTACGTGTGTTTAATGTGAGTGAGTTTCAATGAAATTAATTCTGAGTGATACAAGTTGGAAAGTCTTGTTCCTGATGGGAACAGTGAAATTTTCACGGCCAGTCACGGGCTGCTGAGTTGATGGGAGATGGGACCATTCCATCTATGCCCAACTCCAGATGACATTATTGGTGTCGTAGTTCCCTGCTCCTGGGGGGATGACTTGGGGCAGATTCAGACCGTCCGGATAACGCTGAGGCAGCGTTTCCAGCGTCAGCTGGCTGTCAACAGTCAGATCGGACGGGCTGAGGTTACCTAACTTGGGCTGGGAGCCATCTGGTGCATGGGCACCTCCTCCACCACACCATCTACATCCAGGTTCCAGTTCCAGGCGCGGATGATGTCGACTCCAGATGAGTGTCTTGTGTCAAGTGTCTAGTGTGAAAGTGAATCAAGTGTGAATGGGAAAAATCTCAGTGATAACGTCTGTTTTAGGGAAGGGGGTAATGTAATAGTGTGAATATTGAGAGGTAGTATATTGTAGTTTTTATGTTCAATAATTTTTTTTCCAGGTTGATGAACTTTTAATAGAGTTAAACAGAATTTTGACATGAACTTTGATTTTCAAAAGAGGAATATATTGCATTGTTAATGTTGATTAGTGTAAAGAAATTGCTAACTTGCTGCTTAGCTGTCAGAATTAGTGCAATTTTCGTGCATTTTCCAAGTATCAGTTTCAATTTCATGTCGAAAAAGCTACTATATTTGGGAATTGTACGAACATTGAACTTTTGGCTGTTCCACTTAAGATAGGCTCCGCGCTCGTGCAGGCGGCCGGGTGTTGTTGGAGGGGGGCAAATTTTGAGTGGAAAACCAGAGTTCGATTTAAGACACAGCCGCGAAAACATCAAAAATGTAGTTATGAACAGGCCTTGGCTCTCTGGATGGGGTTTTCCATCCAGACGGGAAATCGTAGTTATTTCCGTATTAGTTTCAGTTCAAGAGTAGGCATATGTAAAGTTTCAGTTTCAGTATGAAAGTGATTGTGTATCTTGTGTGGTTTAAAATGATTATGGTGTGTGCTAAACATTGGTTGTATCTTCTCTAGCTCAAATTCAAATATAAAACAGTAGAACTTTGACCGAGGCCTTATTTCTGAGTAGTAAGTTAGCAGTTTTTTTTGGAAATTGAAATATTAAATTGAAAATTGAAATTTTAAAGAAATTACGTATTAAATAACTTTGTTTTTTCCAAAATTCTGATTTGTTAGATGACTTGATAGTAGATAATTTTATTTTAAATGGAAATATATCACAATAAATCTGCAAAGTGTCAATGATCACAAACTATCATTTTTATTGAAGTTCCTTGCTCATAGTGACTAGTTGCTAAAATAGTTTTAAAAATAATTTATTATAATCTAGGCATTTGAATGAACGGATCCACAATCAAGCTCCCAACCGATCAGGATTTCGTTACATATAGGTACAGAAAAATTCAGTTAGTTAATTCAAAAATAGTATATCTCGGCCCAGCCATTACAGAAGCGATGAATAACAAGTTATGCAGGGTGTTTCTGAAATAGACCAACAAACTTCGTGGAAGATGGGAAAGAGACATTCTCCAACTGCCTTTTTCGTTGGCGTCTGCTATGATCTACTATAGAATATAGATATATCATATATCTAAGCTTATTCATCTATTTAATCCATTCACATATTATTCTATTTATATATCTCTACATATATTTTCGAAGGTGGATAATGTGATAGTGGATTCGATGTTGATAATGCATGAAAATAATAAAATAAGAATGATTAGATTTGAGTATGTTAAATTCTGCTCACTTTTTATATTGAAAAATAAAAAATGATACGTGTACTTTTTTAGTTTGTATACCTTACGAAAATAGTTTTTCTCGGCTGGATATTTTTAGAAATATTGTGAATGCTCTAAACTTTTCCAAGATGCTTGAATTTCACTTTTTAGTTCTCAGTTGATGTTGAGCTTAGAAACTACCGCGAAACCCAGACCTGGTAGAACTCCTTGGAAATATGGTTGTACTTTTGAGTTTAAGTACGCCTATAAATCTTCAAACCTCTCAGTGTGGGATTCTGTGCAGCATTTGCTTGCAACTGCTAGATATAGTCTGTTCACGCAAAGAGGACCCTCATCTGGCAAGATTAGAAAGCGACTCCAACTCGGTTAATATTGGTCCAAAAAATATAAATAGATTCTCAAATTGTAGATCAGAATGTTTCCTATGATTGAGACCAAATAAATAATTTTTGAACCAATATTGACCGAGCTGGAGTCATTTTCTCATCTTGCCAGAGTGTCTTCTTTGCGTGGACAGACTATAGAAGGATACAATACAATCAGCAAGTGGGTTTTTTTTATCAACATCAAAATGTATGATAGATCAGAAAAAATTTGATCAATATTTGAAAAAATATTGTATTACTATCTGTGTGAGGATTGCTTATATAATAATAATTCTTGATTCATGGGGTAATTAAAAAATAGGAATAAATGATTTACTGATAGCTCAAAAACAATAAGTCAGCCAGCATTATTCAATTATAATTTCAAAGCAATATAATCGATTATTATAATAACAATCCAAGCAATATCACAATATGAAAAATGCAAAAAAATGTACATTAAATCCGATTATACATGGCATACGTAATAATAAGAATGTAAGTAAATGACTACAAAATATGAAAAATATAGACAAAGAAAGTAATACGAGTACATTAAATTAGATCAATTTTATATATCATTATGCAATTATTACATTCATTTTTTATCCGTCTGTTTTTGAGATAATATATCTACATTCACTCCAATTAGAATTCTAGATTAATCTCTAAATTAATTGAAAAATAAATAAAAATCAAAATTGAAAACTTTAAAATTATAAAATTAAAATATAAGTAAAATAAATCATATGATTACAATTGAAAGCATATGTAAAAATTGGGTTATTATTTTTTCCTCATTTAATATTTTATCACCATTCAATTTTTTTCAATTTAGTATTTTGCTTCAAAATTCAATATTACCAAATTTGTTTTTATATCTCTGGAGCAATGACTTGAATCCAAAAGATGTTCAGCAAAGGCTGATTTTTGTGTGGTATTTCTGGCTTCGATAAAAACAAATTTGGTAATATTGAATTTTGCTAAAAAAATTGAATGGTGATAAAATATTAAATCAGGAAAATTTTAATAATAACAATTTTGAGAAAATTTAAAAACTAATCATATGATTTATTTTACTTATATTTTAATTTTGTTTATTTATTTCATAACTATTTTTATCCACGAGAATGGGCATAATTTTAAAGTTTTCAAAAAAGGGTGTTTGATTTTTATTTATTTTTCAATTATTTTAAACAGCCCTAAGTTTAAAGTTCTTTATTCTAAATTAATTGTTTGATTCCATTCACTATAGTAGACACACCTTTAGTAGGTAATCACAGATTCACGGTACAAGACACCTGAATTTCACAGTGATATTCTTGATGAAGTCAGCTTGTGTTGTCAAGTTAGGAGGGGGGGGGGAACTTTGGAGGTGTTTAATCAGTTTCTAATTGCAGAAAGCAATGGTGGTGGTGATGATGATGATGATGATGATACCCCGTTGATTATCATCATCAAAGAGAACAGTTTACTTCCTGACAGACATTGTCTTTGAGCTTAGTTGATTAATCTAGCACCTTATGGAATCCAGGTCTTATCAAACCTAAGTGGGTCGTTTAGTTTTGAATCCAATGTTATTTAATGAGAGCTGCTACACCCGATTTGTACAAAAAGTTTTCACATAGCGTTCGATATCAATATTATGGTATTATTTTTTCTAAAGAAAAGAGTTCTTGAATTTATATTCTACCGATAATTTTCTCTCTGACGCCAGCTGAGGGTAACTTTTAAGGTAGTACAGTATACAGTCTTCTCAGCATGCGCCAACTTGAAGCTAGCTGATACATAAAACAAAGAGCATCAACTTTGTTTCTTGTATCAGTTAGCTCCAGGCTGTAGTTCGTGAAACCTTAGAAGACACGCCGTTACAACGTAATGTAACGGCGTGCCTTCTCAACTTGCGTGAACCATAGTCTGGAGCTAGTTGATACATGAAACAAAGAGCATCTAAATGTGCTCTTAATTTCATGAACTGCTAGCTTATGCTAGCCCTAGGGTTCAATTTTAGTCGGAAAAAGTTTCCGGCTAGAATCGAGCCATTGGGTCTACGCATAGGGCTGCCCTACCGTATAATGGAAATTTTTAGGCCTAGTATACTTTCTGCACAGTCAAAGATGTGATCAGAACGAATACTAGGCAACGTACTAATCTTTTCAAACCGGAGTGGTCATCACATCACGCAAAATAGTTGCGAGAAGTATGAAGAACAGTATAATTGAACAGTTAATTACTTTCCTGCAGCGTTCAAGATGAGATTGAAAACAGTTAAGTTACTTAGAATGAGCATTTGATCGAATGATTTTGATTTGTTTCAGTCATTTGATTGAATTATTAATAAATTATTCGCAAAATAATCTAACGAATAAAATGCTTGCGAGAATTTGCAAGGCTTTTTGAAGCAGTACGTGAATCGTCCTACAGGTAGCGCTAGCTGTGCACAGATTGATAGTTACAATAATTCGTGAGGTTTAACTGATTTTTTTATCTAAAACCACCAAAAATCAACTCGTAGTTAACAAGTAAATATAATGTAGAGTTTAATTAATGTAATGAATAAGTATGGCTTAATACCGAAATGGATGAAAATATCCACAACTGCTGAAATGGCTGAGTTTTTTCTTCCATACTAAACAGAGTACAGAGGCGTGGGCGAGAAGAATTGACGTCTTTTGAAAAGGCGAATGGTGAATGAATGTTATTTGGCTTAAATAAATCATAATTATTTATTTAAAATTAATCAGACGATGGTAGTGAGGGAGACCCCATTTCACTTTATCTTTTCCCTAATTTTTAATAGGTCTACTTATAAGATACCGTTTATGAAAGTGGTATGAAAATATCTACTGATTCTGATGTTTCACACAATTTTATCCAATGTTTTATTCACAAAGACATCCTCCCTCCCTAGGAATTATACAGGGTGTTTCAGGAGGAATGTGCAATACTTCTCAGACTGATTCCTTACACCAAGTAGACAAAAAAGTTCCATGGGACCAACCCCCAAAAACGCTTTGTTACCGAGATAACTATGACGGAAAATTGAGATTTTTCAAAAAATATCTATTTTTCTAATTTTTTAAAGGCTTTACTGAGGTTCTAAAATAATCAATTTCTATGTTATATTAGCTGAGGAATTCAATGAAACCATTCTGAAGTCTGTAACTTCAACGGTTATTGAGATAATTGGAAAAATATGCTTAAAAACGTAATTTTTCAACAATAAGGGTTATAACTGGATAAGGAATCATAAATTTGTATTTTTTATTAATGGAAGTTGAAGAGAGTCGGATTCTAAAGAGAAAGTTAAATGGCAGCGATTGTGTAAATCTTACCCAAATCTCAGAAATAGCGATCAAAAATTGCAACATTCAACAAAACATAGCACAAGTGATAAATTTGTATTTAGTAGCAATTTTGCGATTTTTGATCGCTATTTCTGTGATTTGGGTAAGATTTACACAATCGCTGCCATTCAACTTTTTCTTTAGAATCCGACTCTCTTCAACTTCCATTAATTAAAAATACAAATTTATGATTCCTTATCCAGTTATAACCCTTATTGTTAAAAAATGGCGTTTTTTAAGCATATTTTTCCAATTATCTCAATAACCGTTGAAGTGACAGACTTCAGACTGGTTTCATTGAATTCCTCAGCTAATATAACACAGGGTGATTATTTTAGAACCTCAGTAAAGCCTTTAAAAAATTAGAAAAATAGATATTTTTTGAAAAATCACAATTTTCCACCATTGTTATCTCGGTAACAGAGCGTTTTTGGGGGTTGGTCCCATGGAACTTTTTTGTCTACTTGGTGTAAGGAATCAGCCTGAGAAGTATTGCACATTCCTCCTGAAACACCCTGTATAATGAAGTACGTGAAATTGCCATGAAAAGTCCGATTGAGCATCAAGGGGTACGTTGGAAAACGTTGTAAATCGCTAGTTTAAACTTTGGTTTCAAATTCCAGAAGCCAATCCTTACTATCAAACTCTGTTATAACTGCTATATTTGTGAATAGTGCTGCCTAAGATTAGTACAGCTCAACTGTGGGTGCTATGATAACCAAATGAGTTCTAGATTCATGTGTGGGTAATAAGAAGGTTGATGAATATAATATTGTTCTCTATTGAATATAATTTGGGTGGGTTGTTGGAGTAAATGATAACGCGCCAGTCTAATAGCCAAAAAAGACTCGGGTTCAATTCTTTGACCACAGCACAATCACATAAATACGTCCACCCCGTCTTTCGAAGGAGACGATAAGCCGTCGGTCCTAACACTCCTAACTTCCTAAAAAGGTAGTCCTCATCTCTCATTATCATCCTTCATCTCATCACCCACGCACTAACCTATGGGCTCATGTGGGCTTCACCCTCAGAAAACAATATAGGTGATTGTTCACTATGTTTTTTAGGACTAGGTACTTATAATTTTATAATAAATTTATTGAATATGGAAATTGTAAATTATAGTACCTGTATAATATTTCTTTCAAACAACATGTTCCGACCTCTTATTTATGGTTAATTTCTTTATTGACTTGTTACAATGGCGAAGTTAGGACTCACAGGTCCTCTCTTACACTCAACCTGTTAAGAGTCGTTTATGAGAGCGCACGGCTTGCGAGGTCTTTAGGCCGTCTCTGAAAGTGTTGAAAGGAATATTTTAATGGGTAGGCTACTGTCATTCAAAATTTTGATTTTTAATTTTTAGGTGATGATTTAACAGTGCAACAGTGCATAATGAAAGTGGAAATGATCATTAAAGGAAGTTATTGTATCCTATTCTAAGCAATTTTCAAAATTCTATGATAACTTGATATTATATTATTTCGCTTTCATCCCTCTGAATTAATCTTGTTTTGAGGAATGTTTAATAAGTTTGTTTGTGCTGTCTTATTGCTCGAATTTAACTTGTGCTCTGCGTTTGCGTTCAGGGACTGACTTCGTCCAGCTTCTCATTTAATTAAATGGAATGATCCATCTTGCGTCAAAAAGTTCGCAACCAGCTGCCAACTCTGCAACTGTGTGATAACTAGTTCAATAATGTTTTACTGGCGAATATTTTGCGCAGTTGTGACTCACTGGTGGTCGAGAATGAATGGAACGAAGGGGGAGTCGGAAATGAAAGGGGGAAACGGAGAATTCTAATTCCTTTCCTCATTTTTCTAGAGTGATGAACAAGGGGCAACTCTTCAGCGTTGGCGGCTCGTGCCCACGAAACAGGTGAAGTGCCCGTATATTTTACTATACAGCACTTCACCTGTTTCGTGGGCGCGAGCCGCCAGTGCTCCTCACCCTTTTTTGTTTAGAGAGCTCAAGCATAGACTAGATATATGTATATATATATCTATAGGTTTACAATATCTACGGCTCAAGCCTATACTTTGAACCCCTCTGCAACCATCAACTATTGATTAATGCCATGGTTAAAACCAGTCTATAGATATTATAGAAACCGCCTACTGTTTCAAGCTAGAATAATACCTTTGCTACCCTAGTATAAGCAATCTATAAAGCATCTCTTGATTACCCGTCTCCTACGGGACAAAGGCGGGCTTGAATCATGATATGTATTGAGCTATCGATAGTGGAGGCTGGCTGACATTAAAGGCTGGTTTGAATCATGATATTAAGCTATCGATAGTGATACGAGCTTGCAAAATGCAGTATGCATTATGCCTGAATTATTAGCCAGCAATATCGAACGTTTTTGACATTAAATAAAACACTAATAACGAAAAGCTGGACAAGAGAAACAAAGAGTCAAATAATAATCAACGATAATGAATCTCACTCAGCGTCCCCCACTTCAGGAGCTCTACGGCTCATAATGATAAAAAACTTATTGAAAATTAAGTTCTCTATTCCAGTAGAAAAAGATAACATCCATCAGTGTTTTATACACAATATCGATCAAAATTTTACAAATAAGTTTCAAATAACAACTTTTAAAAATTAGTACCAATTATAATTGAACTCCTTTGGGAGATTGGCTGTTGTTAGTAAAGACAGTCAGTTGTTTCCCGTTTCTGGAGGAATATTAATTGTTGCATTACACTCTAATTGATTAACTGCATGTTATTCAGAGGTGTTCTGCATCTTCACTTGGTTGTGAAGACTGGCTTATGGCTGAGAGGATCGACGTGCTAACCACACGTTACCTCTATCCTGGTTGATTATTATTCGCCTGCTGCTGTTTTGCCTGTTCGGGCTGGGAGGGCATTCTGGCGGGGTGGGGGTGGCTTCGGCTCGGTCGGTGTTTGTTAGGGGGATGTGGGTTCTGTTTGAGAATTTATGGCTTTTGGGCCGGTATTGTCCGGGCTGAAGTCATTTTCCCGCCTTGCCGGAGTGTCTTCTCTGCTTGGATGGGCTGTATAGTGGAGTGAATATGAAACTGGCAACCAGCTGGTAGGCCTAGGCCCTTCAAAGGGCTCTTGCGCCATTGAAAAAAAAACAATAATAATAATATATTCATTCAAAAATTTTACAAAATAAGGAAAATACAGACATTGGTCCGCATTCAAACAGCCGGTCCATATCTTTTCTTAGAACTATTTACTAAGTTGTCGGTCTGCATTCAACCAGTCGGTTCGTTCTCATTTATTTATTACTTACTAAGCCGTCGGTCCGCACTCTAGCAGTCGGTCCGGAAGGATTCATCACTTCTTAGCTCCAGAGTTGATTATGATGGTAAACTGGTGAATTAATAAATAAAGTGTCACACAATGTTCTTTTTTGACATTTTTGTAAGACACATGTGTAAGTACAATGAACAATACATGATAGTGAAGAATGCCAAAATAACATAGATGAACATATTCATGGATTCATCGACATATGTGAACAAAATTAAAAAATAATATTAGGCTAATAATAATCATAATGATGAAGTCTTCTTCAAGGTACCTACACTATAATATAATCATCAATAAATGCGGAAATAAGCTATCATGCAAGTAAATAAATCACGTCCGTATGAAAAAAACTGAATAAAATGTAACTCAATGTATGAAAAACTGAATGTAAGCTGAGAAACGCCCCTCTTAAATTCAATTCTATTGGTGGCTGGCTGACAACTCCCTCCACTCTGTCGACCAATCACAAACCAGTACAAGTCCACGCCCACAACGCCCTCTCATTGGCTGATGCCATTACGTCATCATAGCCTAGCATAGGCGGAGCTTGAAGGCATGTCTATAATTTGAGTCGAAGCAAATCACCCTATTGCTATTGCCATCTGCTGGCTTAATTAGGAACTAACTTATTTCAAATGTTTTCTTAAGAAAGTTGGGAAGGGCAGTGGAAATGGCTACAATTTGCTTGTCATTAAGTTCCAATTTTTTGTTAGGTCAAGTACATTTTCTGTGAAACTCAAGATTTATGATGACTCCCAATATTTTTTCTGTGAGGAATTTATAATCTCCCTTATGTGATTCCCAGCAAGCAAGTAGAAATAAATCAATTAAAATTGAATAATCAATAAGTCACAAATTATGATTAGTAAAAATTTTCCGTTTAATAGTACAGCACCTAGTACAGTATTTTCATTTCCAACTTATACCAACCAGAAGTATCCAAGCATAATTTTTAACTTTCAATGATAAAGTACGATTACAGTTCTGCTCAATGTAGCTAGCCTATACTTATTTTTCATTCATTTCTGTTATGTATCACGTATCACATATTTTAGAATGCATGACAATACATCAAAAATACTAAATAATACATTAGAATAAGAAAGTCCCAATAATCCTTTTTTGCCACACAACAAGCAACATTGCGATTACAAATGAGTAAACTGTGAAAATTGAAGGCAGCTTAAATAATGTTCGGCTTAGAATATATTATAATAATGTTGGATTACATCCAGAGAGAATAGAATATAGAAATAGAGTTGCCTTGCAGTAGCGCGATATGGTAATCTCATATTAAACAGGCTTCGTAAATCATTCATAACTCAAGATCAAATCAGAATATTAAAACGAAATTGACTTCTATGGCTTTGTCAAATCATGCTCTACAAGTAATGTAATATACTATTTCATCGTAACTATAATATTTTCCAAGTTATTATTTTACAAATAAAAATTGTATAGCCTAGTATTTGGTGATCTCGTGCTTCTCTTCAGTGGATTTTTATGTTAGCTTTCAAAAACTATTATCAAAGCATTGGAGGAAAAGAATCCTAATCTGTCAGAGCATGGTATTTTGTTGAGTAATATTTCCAAAACTTCTTTTTGTTTGATGAAGAGAGAGTCACAAGAGCATTTGAATCCCAAATTGAGAAAGCTATACGAAGAGCGTTTGAGAAATTTTGCAACAACTTAAAATTTTTTGTCCCCTAAGGCATACAATTTTGTGAGGCAAACGTTTCAGACTTTATGGATTGTACATGCATGAATCTGAATTATACATTAGATCTCAATAAGTTCTATAAGTTTTATTAGATTAATTTTTTTCTCAAACCATAAATTCTATCTGAAAAGTTTATTGAGGAAAATAAAATGCACGCAAATATCAAATAATATTATACTATTTAGATTGTCAACGAATAACGTAGAAATCATGATAATTACGATGAAAAAAATCACGATGCTAGTCACGATCCTTGTAGAGTATTATTTCACAAAGCAATCGATTTAAATTTTATTCCAATATTCTGATTTGAACTTGAGTTATGAATGACTTACAAAGCCTTTTAAAAGCCTTCATGCTTGGTTAATTATTATTTCCGTTCTTCAACGCGATCTTCTGCTGTTCTTCGATTATATAGTTACTGGTATTATAATTATATAAAATCAAAGATCTTAACTAGTACTATAAACTTCATTCAATACCTCTTCCATTAAAAGCTATCATAGAAATTAATTGAAGAGAATGAAGATGCGCGCAATCACCAAATACTATACTATTTTGATTTGTAAAACAATAACTTGAAAACTGTCATAGTTACAATGAAATAGTATATCAGATTATTTGTAGAGCATGATTTGACTATACTATTGATGTCAATTTCGTTTTAATATTCCGATTTAAACTTGAGTTATGAATGATGTAAGAAGCCCATACAATATGAGATTACCAGACCAGCCGGGCGAGGTAAGTACACTAGCAGTCGGGGGGTATTGTCCCGCTAGCTTGCTGTAGAACCGGTACTGGAAGCCCAATCTACTCATATTCTATTATCGCTGATTACATCCGTCTACTAGTAATGGGGGGGCTGCAGAAATCTCGCACTGGGCGCCAAAACACCACACGAGGGCCCTGTACTTTCCAGTTCGCGGCTTAAATTCAGTAACCATTTTTCAATGCTAGATTTGAGGAAATAGTTCCTATCTCGTGCCCTGAAAATTAATTTTAATTCATTGGGCAATAAATTGAAAAATTCAGGAGTAAGAAGAATAAATGACTTCTTGAAAAGAGTGCAGATTGGTCTAACTGATCGGAGGTGGTGATTCACCACTCCTCTTGTCATATATGAGCCCTAAACCACATCAAAATAGTCTACTGTAACACTATTATTTCCGCTTATCAGGTGGAATATAGAAAGTACCTTTTGAACACATATGTGTCTCAGTGGCAAAATCTCAAATCGACAAAAACGAGGATAAGTGTGAAGTGTGATCTCTATTTATATCCTACAGCAGCAACTACTCTGATGATAGCTTTTCGCAGCTTAATTATAGAAAATAAAGTAGGTACCTCCCCAGCAACTCAATCCACCTATTCACCTATCTTTGCAATGTATTTCCAAACGAAATTCCAATAGATTCCATAATTTCAAAAATTACCAAAGCACTTCCCAAATTAGTATAAAATGTGCACTTCCCAATGTATAAAATGAGATTATAGCATCTAGTAAGAGTTTAGAGTGAAGAAAATCCCTTATATAACATAATATTTTTTCATTTTTTATAACATTTTTCATTTTTTTTATTTTATTTATGTTGAATATTCCCTCTAAAGGCCTCTTTACACAGCGTTTTTGTGATACACAGTAGCTGTACAAAAGCGCAAGTGTGTACTTGGAATTCAACTTATGGTCATTTAGAGGGCAACCTGGAACTTCCATTACTTTTTGAAGGACTTTGATTGTAAATGTCTCGTATCAACGAGTTTTCTCCCTGTATCAATTGTGTACTCTGTATCACTACAGACTACAGCGTATCACCACTGCGTATCATTACTGCGTATTACTACTGCGTATCACTATTCCGTATCACTTCTGCGTATCGCAACTTTGTATCACTACTGTGTATCACTACTTCGTATCACTAATGCGTATCATTACTGCGTATCAGTGATCGTCCGTGTAAAGAGAGCTGGAACAAAGTAAGCTTGCCTAAAAATATAAAAACGAGTACCGGTAGATCAATACTATCTATAGTAATAGTAGGCTACTTTCAACTTGATAACACGCTTCATTAGAGGTGGCTCTGTGATAACACTCGCCTGTGTCGTGAAATGAATATTAGATTAGTCACTTCCAGTTCTAGCGCTAAGCCACTTTAACAAAATGGATCGCCGCGAGAACTCGGACTTATTCCATTACAAAATGATTGGAAGTTTTGCGATTTTATTAGCCTGCTTTCAGGGGCTATCCGCTACACGATAAAATATCGATATAAGAGTCGGCTGGTAGGTAAATGGGGCAATTTAAAATGCGACTGATTTATATGCGATTGCTTAATGTTGCTGCTTTGGACACGCGATCTAATCCCAAATCGATCCCGACAATGATAATTGCCATAAAAGCTTTTGAATATCTTTACGATCCTCGATAGTTTTGGAGGTGTATTGCCCTTTGTATAGCATGTCAAATCGGTATCAATATTATTCGGAATAACACTGATACCCTTTGTTCCCGTTATGACTGCTTTGCTTATTACATTTCGTGGGATGATACAAATAGATCCCACTGGTGCCTACATTACGATGTAGCCTATATTCTACGTCAGTACACATGAATTTTGGGTCACTTCTGAAAAGTATGTATCATTAAATCAGTGCCGTCTCGTGCCCACGAAACAGGTGAAGTGCTGTACAGTAAAAGATACACACACTTCACCTGTTTCGTGGGTACGAGCCGCCAATGCATTAAATATCATTAAAGTAAGTATCATTAAATTTCTGTGTACATTAAATTGATAAATAGGCCATAAACCACTTAATAATCAATAAAAATCAGCAACATGTCGTGGAAGCCTAACTACAACTTACTCATTAAGTTCTTCATTTGAATATTTTCCATGTATAATGTTATAATGTACGTACGTTATACGTACGGTTTACCAAGATTGACCAAAAATAACGTATAATAATATATTATAATACTTGATGTGCTGACTGGGACAGTAAGATGGTAAGAAGAGATTGATGATGTGATTTCCCAATTAGAATATTATTATCGCTTGCTGAAAAGAAAGATGATTTAAAAATTGTATCAATTTGAGGAAGTTACATCTACATTACATCATACTTTCTCAACAATTCAAAGATTCATTCACGTTGAATCAATTTATGTAAAAAGTCGGACCAAGCTGGGATCAGCGGTTCCACTTCTAACGGTTGCAGCTGATACATTTTGTATGATTCAGCGAACTAACACACCTAGCCCGAAAGCCACTTCTTACTGTCATGTTTTATTCAGTTACCCAATTACCTCTAAGTAGCTCTCCCCAACTCGGAAGCCCAAAGCGAGGGTAGTACACCGCGATTGAAAAGTTTGTTGGAGACCTTTGGTGGAAGCAACCCTTGTTGCACGGTACTAGTCTACAAACCCAATATCAAATTTGGCAGTGTGCTGTTAGAAATATACCGGTCGTTCATTAGGTTTATTGCTGGTAAAAACATTCAAGTATGAATCATTTTTTTCTTTTCTTCTACTATTGCAATTTAGTCTCATAAGAGGCTAATAAGCAATTCATTTCTCACTTATAATCGGAATTTTGGACTAAGTTAGGAGTCCTCACTAGGACTACTACTTCTACATACTAATTAAATTATTTCAATATGGCATACATAAAATAATAAATAATATCCAACTATGTAAATTTTACACTATTCAGTGAGTCAGTGGCGGTTCCAGCGGTGGGCTGGGGCAGCTGCCCCCCCAGTTTTCATGGGAATTTTTCCAATTGTTTTTCTAGTTAGACGCACATAATATAATTATTTCTAAAATAATTTTAGTGTAGAGTAAAATCATAAAAAAACATTTAATGGTTTATAGAATAGATAATATCTGTTATTGGAAGTTCATACGGACTTTCTAAGCCTAATTGAAAATCCTCACTCATGTTATAGTTTGGTACTTCAGCCAAAGAAGCTTGCCGATATCTTACATGAATTAAGGTTATTGAGTCCTCCAATCTACAATGAAGTGGATAATGATGATTGCATCATTATCTAAAATATCATCACAAAGTTAATACCGGTAATCAGTCCAACTAATTTGACGATTTTTTTGAAGTTGAAAATCTTAATGCCTTGAAAACCTGGCCTCATTTAATTTAAAAATGTAGTCTTGAGGTTCAAAAGTAGATAGTTTGGCAATACGTTTTACCAACTATTGGATTAATTCCAAATTTTTAATACTACACAGAGTGTTCCAGAAGGAATGTGCGATACTTCTCAAGCTGTTTCTTTACACCAAGTAGAGGAAAAAGTTCCGCCGGACATATCACCAAAACCGCTTTGTTACCGCTTAGATAACAATGGTGAAAAATGTTAATTTTTCAAAAAATATTCATTCTTCTATTTTTTCACTGGCTTCATTCAGATTCTAAAATTATTTATTCCCATGTGAAATGAAGTTGTGAAATCTGAGGAATTTAATGACTGTTTTATGAGGAGTTTTCAACTTGAATGGTTATTGAGATAATAGAGCAAGTATGCTACCATAATTTTTTCATTTTCAATATTTTTGAAGTTGAAGAGAATCAGAAGATATTCTGAAGAAAACGTTGAATAGCGGTGATTGTGTAAATTTTACCTAAATATCAGAAATCGCTATCAAAAAGAGACAAAACATTGAACAAGTGAAAAATTACTGTAAATTCGCAATTTTAAGATTTGATTGAATTTATCACGTCGTAATTTGACATAGGAATAAATAATTTTATAACTTGAATAAAACCTCTAAAAATCAATACTTTCTGAAAAATTTCAATTTCTCTCCATTGTTCCATATGGCACTTTTTTCTCTACTTGGTATAAGGAAACAGCCTGAGAAGTATTGCGCATCCTTCTGAAACACTCTGTGTGCCGTAGTATGAAACTATTGGAATTAATTCAATAGCAGTTAGTAGAGATTATTGCCAAATTATCTACTACCTCAAGACTATATTTTTCAAAAATAAAATAAGGCCAAGTTTTCAAGGCATCAAGATTTTCAACCTAGCTCGAAAAATAATCAAATTGAGTTTGACTAATTATTTACTTTGCCATGATATTTTTAATTTTTCCCAAGGAAAAAACGCCTATCTGAGGTAGGGGTAAGGGCACCCACATACCCTTTTATAAACTTCAGCCCCCCTTCCCCTAGAAAATCACTCTTGAATTTGAGTCCTTGCCCCCCCAGTTTTTCGGGTCTGGAACCGCTACTGCATTGAGTTCCTAATTTCTGCTGGATAATTGTTGCCCCGTGTTTTCTGTCTAATTTCTGGAGTACATGCCCAAGCTGCTTGCTGAATATCAACAACTAATTTTCCTATTTCTTTGTCAAGTTGGTCTCTACTTCTGAGTGGAACATTCAAGCTTATTTTTTCCTCTAGAAGTGATCTAAATTGTTCCCAATTTGTGTATCTATTGCTGAGGAATGGTGTTTGTTCACGCTCAATCACTGTTTCACTTATTGTTAGTAGAATTGGTGAATGATCTGATGTCAGGTCATAGCTATCTTCAATTTTTATATAGTTTGTGGAAATATCCTTGATGATGAAAAAGTCTATCAAATCTGGTATTTTCCCTGGGTCAGTAGGCCAGTAAGTTGGGTTACCACTAGCTAACACTTCACATTTGTATTCTTGAATTGCACTGAACAGTTCTCGATCTTTGGTAGTGGTTAATCTGGATCCCCAAAGTGTATTTTTAGCATTGAAGTCTCCTCCCACAATGAACCTTTTTCCAAGATGTTTAAATTAAATAATTCCAAGTAGTCTTTACACTTGATTGCATGCCTTGGAGGACTATATAGTCCTGTTATAGATAAAGTATATCCTCTTAATTTCAGTGATATTATTGTAGCTTGTATCTCTTCGGTTTTATGTTCAATTTCCTCACTATGCTGGATAGATTCTCTCACAATAACTGCACTTCCTCCCCTAGCTGAATTATTTGGGTGTATTGTGTGATACACTCTGAAGCCTCTAATTCTAAGAAAAGATTGATTTGTCATGTGTGTTTCTGATATAAGACAAACATCTATTTTTTCACTACTAAGTACAAGTTCAAGTTCTTGCTGTCTTTGAAGTATTCCATTGGCATTCCATGCCATAATCCGCAAAAATTTCGCCATTAATGAGTTCTTCTATTCCCTGCCAGGATAGTGCTGCCTTCTAGCGTCTGTAGCCTCTTCTCAAACGATGAGAGAAGTGTTTCTTGTTTATCCAACTTGTTTAATATAACCTGTAAAATCTGCCGGACTCCATCTTCCTTTTGTCGATTACTTTCAGGACGTTATCAAGTCCTCTAGCTGCATCAGCATGTATGAATCAATGAATCTAATTATTTACAACCATTTAACAAAAATTCTCAAATCTGAATATTGCACTGTGTGCATCTTAATTCTCTTTGAACAGAAATAAATTATCGAATATTGAGAACATGATTGTTGAGGTTGTCCATGCTTCTCGAAACTGTAGTAATTTATATAATTAATTCTACTTGCTGTAAAGTTCACGTACAATTTGAGTCGCGAACGTTTATCGAGCTATGCTGTGTTCATACTCGGCGCTCCAAGCTGATACAAGACTTCAATATTTGATGTTTAAATATTTTCTATGTTTCTGAAAACATCATCCAGCTGGGCATAGCTAAATTGATGACAGCTCCAATTGATTGATAATAAATATCAGCTGTGAAAGCGCACAAGAAGCAGACGAAACCACCCAACTTTTGGCGTCAGCTACTCTTCCAACAGAATAGATGATTAAATGATGCATGTACGTAAGAGAATGATCGGTATTCAGGCCATTGTGAATCTATTAATTATTAAAGTATCAATGCAGTATGTTTTTGCATAACGTTTTATCGGCCCTTATAAATGATGAGCAATTTATATAATTTGTGGTTCCACTCGTAACGCTTTTCGAAACACGCGAAAATGATGATATCATCTATATATTCTATATGTCTCAATGTCTTGTATTGCAGTGCAATCACAGAGAAGGTAGAGGATTTACCTCAAGTATAATTCATTTTTGTGGGGGATTTACCTTCTCTGTGGTGCAATGCAGCGAATATGTTATATATAATATATCTATTCCAATAAGAAAAACCATGTGAACCAATAAATATCGTTCGAATGTCAAATCCTTGATGATTTTCATCACCGATATGAAGTACTGAAGTCATCATGCGTTGAAATGTAGAATTACATTTGAATACGTCAAGAGTAGAATTTTAAGTTTTGTTAAGATTTGAGATCCTACTAAGGTTTCATTGGTAATATTTCTAAGCCATGGATGATATTTATAGTTATTATTTTAAACCATGAATGGAATGATCATTGATTATTGAATTGGGGTACTTAGTACTCTGATTATAATCGTGATTTTAGATTAGAGTCTTGGCCTATCTCACGCCAGCAGTTAGTTATATTCGATTGCAAAATCAACTCATAAGAACTCTTAGAATATAAAAGAACTCATCTATTTTGTTTTCCATCACGAACTACCAGTAAATATTTCACTCTGCACTATTTCACACGACACTATAGTCAAAAATTTTGAACTAATATTCAAACTTAGGCCTATATTTAAACTAAAATTCAAAATTTTTGACTGCAGTGTCGTGTAAAGTAGTTCAGAGAGAAATATAAAAGTGTTGAAGTAGAAGTAAAAAGTGTTGCTATTTTGAAACGGGAAATGAAACTACACCAACGCGGCAGCACACATTCCAGTTATAATTGAGAGGAGTTTTCAGTAATTGAGTATCACTCCTAATGTGATTGGAAAGGGCCAGGAGTCTCTGAGCATGAGTTTTCTCAAGAGACGTGAGAGAGCGCAAAACTTATGACGAACCGACCCACTGGACGAAGAAAAGTGATATTGGTTTTTGATGGATGATTCCAGCCCAGAAATCATTTCTAGTCCTGTCTCAAAGTCTGTGACAAAGTGTAAGACTATAAGACTGATAGTCCGCATTCTTCGTCAAGGACTTGGAACGATAGACAATAAATTTGAAGCTTTCCGTGATTCACTCAATGAAGTAGGGCGGACTGAGATGGTGAACAATCAGGTTTTTACTTAGAGCTTCTATGATTGAAATGGACTTTCTTCTATAGAAGAAAGAGCGGTGAAAAACGGTTCGGTTTCTGCTTCTAATTCAATTAAGGTGCAGCTTCCAGGGAACAAGTCCATTTCAACCACAGCCGTTGAATGGAAGACTTTTCAAAATTAATTCAATTACTCTCTTCAGATTGTAGGCTACTGCATTATTCGTACGCAATTATTTCTCTGAGGTGAATGATATGGATTTTTCTATTCTCTGAGACGATATATTTATTACTTGGCTTCCATCATCTTTTATTAAATAAATGCAAAATTCAGTTCAATCTTTTCTTGATCTATTGAGGTTGTAAATACAATAATCACAGCTGACACCAAAAAGTTAGGCGGTTTTGTCTACACTACAGCTGACGTTGTCAATTATAGAGTGAGTTGTCACTAAGCATCTAGAAGATGTTTTTGAAATCAAAAGGTATAATATTATATGCTTTACATCAGCTGTTAGTAAGTTCACATCAGCTAGGAAAGCGTCTAAATTTTTGGCGACTGCTATAAATTGCTTCTTCCGAGGTGAATTATTCAGATTTTTCAATTATTGCACTTCCCATACATTATTCTACATACATTATTATTCTCCCATACATTATTATTCTCCCATACATTATTCTACAGGGTTCTACTCCACTTAAAAGTTTACTCTCCATTATTCTTTTCTATTTGTCTTATTGTTTCATTAATTTTTCCCCATCCATCAATATTCCTCTTTATTGATTCTTTCGTTTATTATATTATGTGAAAAAATTAACAGGAATTTACATTTTGACTTTTTTAGAGCTATTTTAAATACGCTCTTCCCATCTGAAAATAGATATTTATGTCAAGAAATAATGTGAATTTGTTTTTCTACAATTATTGTAATCGTTGATACTGTGTATCATTTCTTTTTTCTTTATTTTAGGTTGCCTGAATTTTTTGATGTGATAATAATATTATATCACATTAATTATTCATGATAAGATACAGTCATTTCTACACATATAATAGTGTCATTTCCTTCTCTATAAAGAACCCTAGAATGTAATATTCTTCAACGGAAAATTGAGACTGAAATCATCAGTGATGAAAATAATTTTTTATTATTTTGAATGATGAATAGTTGAACTTTCCATCACATCACTCTTATTCTAAATGCACGTTTATTATTAGTTTTTGAAACAAAAGCATATTTTTCTGAAATAGTTTGGATGAAGAAGTGAGTGAGTTCATTGTGAATATTACTTGAATTCGAAAATTCCACTACAGTGACAATGAAGAAAAATACGTTGTCAGAAGTAGTTTGAAGTTGTTGAAGTGTAGATTCAATGCATGACTTATTTCAGTAACCCAGTATGATGTAACTGTTGAAGTCATTGTGCATCAGTTTTTGACAAATCGCTTTGGAAGCATTTTGTATGCAACTTTTAGAATTGGAGATACAGTATTCCACTCATAAATCAACGAGAACCTTTTTTTCTTTTTCAGTGAGCCATGTATGAAGACTCCGTCATACTCCATCCATACGTGCATAGAAACGAATTGGAACATGTTCTTTCTAGAAGATGAGAATTACAGTTTTTACCCAGAATGCCTTCAGTAAGTACATATTAATCTATTATTAATCATATTAATCCTTATCTGTATTAAGATTCAAAATACAGTAGTGATAATATTAATTTACTTTTTATCAATTAAATTCTATATTAATAATCAGTAAGGATCCTCTTTTAATAGTAGAAGATGAGTATAATATTCAATTATATCACTAGACTTTCATTGATCAGAAGACAACTAATTTACACAAGTAGCAAATTGATTAATACAATTCCTTTTGATCTGGATCGCAAAATTTCCAAAAAAAGCATAAAAGAATGGATAAAAAGAGAATATTTTCACACCCTGAATATAGCAATTTGATGTTTTTACTTTTAAATTCTATTCCTATTATTTTATTTTATGGCACTTCCTTTGGTGGCACTATAGTGTGGGTTGTCATGCTGTAATTAATTTATTGATAAAAAAGTGTCTAAGGTAATTGTTCTAAAATTATACTATAATTTTCTACTAAAATTGAGCTACAAATGATTTCTTATTGTAATACTTTTAAATATTATGATTGACTTCAATTATGTTTAAATAATGTTATGTTTTAAGTTTATATAATTTTTTTTTCTTGCAACACTCACCAGCGGGCAAAGATATTCTTTTTGCTGGTGAAGCCTAGACTTTTTATTCATTTCTTCAATATTTCTTACATTTACATAATCTTATTGTATTTATATTCTTTAACTCTATTTATGTAATTATGAAGATTTTGTAATATGTACTGTAACATTTTATATTAATGGCAATAAAAATACTGAATACTGAATACTGAATTGGATTGAATTGAATTCATCAATTGGATTGAATTGAATTCATCAATTGGATTCCAAGTTGCAACGCAAACAATACAAAACAATACAAAATTTATTTGAATTACTACGAAACTGGCCGTTTTCGGGGGAGTATGTTAACGCCAACCAGTTGCGTTAAGAGATTTTGAATCGAAATAACTTGGGACAAATACGATACAATTACGACAAAAATTATTGCAGACACTTAACTTACGCATTGCCAACGTGTTTCGCAAGCTCATAGGCTTGCATGTGTGTGGGTAATGTGATAGATTTTGATGATGATCACGATGAGAGATGACGACTACTGTTGAGGTAGTCGGGACCGACGAAAGACGATAGAAAGAAGATACGAAAGATCGTCTCCTCCAAAAGACGTGGTGGCCGTATTTATGTTATATTTTGCTGTGGTCAATGAATTGTTCCCTGGTCCATCAGTCTCGAACCCAGGTCCTCTTAGTTATCAGACCGGCGCATTATAACTTACTTAAAGTACAGGATGTTTCATTAAGGTCGCAACCCCAAGTGTACGAATGTGGTAGTAATGGGTTGCGTCCTTGAAACACTCTGTATAATGTAAAAAATATATATATGTATGCAGAAAGTTTATATTTTTAGTATCAAGTTATCGTAAACAGACTATGTTTGTGATCGTATGTCAATAACCAAATGTTCCCGTTCATCAATAAAATTGATAAATTGCCTATTGCAGAGACATCTGGATTCCTCCCCCGCACTGGCCAAGACCATTGTCCAGATGTCCAGGAAACTGTGGCTATTGATGATAATCGGCGCTTGCCTGATTGTCGCACAATACCAGCTGGCCAATGTTTGGCTAGTGACGTCTCCTTCAACATTATCCTATGAACACCAGCCCCCGGTCGCATCTTCTGCCAGTGTACAAGCAATAGTCAACAAACTTCAGCTCGACACATCGATTGTCAATACTGTTGGCGAGAAGGTAATTTTCATTTTTTTCAACAACAATAATCATTATTTTATTATTTTCCTTTTCTACTCTTTTTCTTCTTTGCAGCACAATTCTCTAACTCACCAGCTATTCGTGTTTCATCATCTCTCAATTCTCACATTGTTAGGAACTGCAACCAGTGCAACCAGGTGTTGTAGCAATCAACATGTTCAAGAGTTTGTTAGTTCCATTCATTCCATATTTTGTCACCAGAGAATGAAAAGACATGATACCAGCAAATGTTCTAATCATTTCATTTCCTATATAATTAGTAAATAACAATACTAGTACAAGAGAAAAATTATCAATCCGTCACTCATTTTCTCAATTGTTTATCGTTTCTTGAGTAGTTCTGTTGCTGCTGATGAGGACCCATATCTCTTTAAAGTAGAAGAAACTTCCAAATATTTGATGTTATAATCGAGCTTCCTTCGAATTTCTTCTACAAGTATTGCCGCGTTATTCACGAGAAAACATAAAATTCTGCCTTGATAAGCAATACTTATTCTTATTGATAGATGAAAAATTGATGTGAATTCCATGTGAGCTGCTCCATTGACTATCATGCTAGATTTCCATGTAAAGGTATAGAATTCCTAAGCTACTCTAGCTGCAGAGCTCTACTAGTTGTGCGTCTTCAGCTGAGCGTCTCGAGTCATCACAACTCTAGACTTATTACTAAATTATATTATACAGTATAAATGATCATTATTCATTATACTGTATAATCTTCATATCTATAGACGTGAAGCTGGAGCTGCGCAGCTTGAGCCGTCGCTTAGTAATGTTACCTTGAGCTGCTCCATTGACTATCGATCATGCTAGATTTCAATGTGAGCTGTTCCATCTACGATCATGCTAGATTTCAATGTTTTTAACGATTTCAATGCTTCATTCTCATCTTCATTTCCTTTTCCGCAGGTGCTGAGAGAGATAGCATTGCAAATGGGCCAGCAGATGCTTGAGGTATGTGTGGTTCCACCCCATAGCCACAGCCACACTTCGTACCCATCCGTTCAAAGTAATGCCTTCCAGTTTCTGCCGCCTCTGTACATAATCACGCCGACCTATCGCCGTCCAGAGCAGGTACCTGAGCTCACCAGGTTGGCGCAGACGCTCATGCATGTGCCCAACCTGCATTGGCTGGTCATTGAGGATGCACACAATCAGACTACCCAGGTCACTGAGCTGCTGCAGAGAACTGGCATCAAATTTGAGCATCTTATTGGTAAGTGGGCATTTAGAATTCACTAAATTCATTCAGGTTTGGCACTTAGAATTCATAATATGTTACCTTTGAAATTAGGGTTCTAGTAAGTTGAACCATTTCAGTATTTGCAAAGTAAACCTTCGAAGCATTATTAGGAGGGCAAATAATTAATTGAACCATTTCAATATTTGCAAAGCCCTTTGAAATATAATTAGGAGGGCAAATAAATTGAACCGTTCTTAATGCAGGGTGACACAAAAAGCGGGAATTTTTGAAGTAACACGTGAATAAAGGAAATGTAATCATTGCATTTATTGCTGAAAATGTGAAGTAGAATTTTTGCCATTTATAGTTGTAACAAAGAAAAAATTCCAATTTTTGTAGATGATGTCCTTGAGATGACGACCATTCAAACGTATAGATTCCTGGAAGCGAACAGTGAGATTTTGCACGGCAAGTTGAATCACTGCAATGCGAATTTCAGCGATTTCTTCATGAATCCTTGTTTCCATCTCAATAATTATTTTTGAGCGTAAAGCGAAGGCTATGCTCTACTTTTCAAATGGCACCACAAGAAAAAGTAAAGCACAGTGCTTCGACATGCTTACATGGAAATCTCACTGTTTGCCTCCAGGAATGTATACGTTTGAATGGTCGTCATCTCAAAAGTCACTGTCAGTGAATATTGGCATTTCTACTCCACATTTTCAGCAATAAAACTTATGATTACATTTCCTTTATCCACGTACGTGTTACTTCAAAAGTTCCCGTTTTTTTGTGTCACTCTGTATTTGCTTAAGAAGTGGTAATTGGGATAGGATTTAGCATTAGGAATAGGAGTCATCATTTTAAGGAAACATGTGGTTACATGAGTCACATCCTCTTAGATAATTTTTATAATACTTGCAGAGAGATTTTTTACAATTATATGGGGGTTTGTTCAGTGTTTCCATTAGAAGTATTGTACACTGCACTGTGAATTTAAGTACGGTATTCATTATTATTAAGAATGTAATTTTTATGATATAAAAATAATGATTTATCATCATGATTATTTTTTAATTGGCTCCATTACTGCAGGAGAACTAAGTAGGCTAATTAGATTTTTCTAAAATTCTCAAATAAGCACTTCACTTAACTACTTCAATTTAGCTTGCTATTAATAAGTTACTTCAAACTTGACCCCACATAGCTTTGACTCAGGAGTGGCATCAATTCATTTTTCAAGATTTCTGTGATCTTTAGTACTGAGTATGCTTTCTTTATTTTCTTTTTTGCTTTGTTGCTGTTGATAAGAATAACGTATTATTATTTCAGATGAATCTGTCGTAAGAAAAATAAGTTTTCCCATCACATTCAAGAGTTTAGTTATTGCAGTTGAAGTGCGTTTTCACATTTTCTGTTTATAGGAATAACTCATTATTATTTGAGATGAATCTGTCATAATAAAAATCAGATTTTCTGATGACATTCGAGAGTTTAATTAATGCAGTTGAAGTGCGTTTTCACATTTTCACATGATAACATCTGATTGCATGTCGGTAGTTGAATAAAAAATCTGATTTTGTAGTATTATGTTTGATCCATAAAATTTATTCTGACTCAGGCTTCAATTTTAGGAGAATTAGGAGCACCAGAGCTCCAAAATGACACACCGATGAGTGTGACGGGGGGGACGGGGGGGGTTTGGTGGTCTGTATACCGAGAGTAAACACTTACCACTACCACTTGGCTAACACTTGGCTAGTCAATCTCACAGTGTTCATACAAGCACTGTCGGTTCATGTATTATTCAATCTTCATAACTACCAAATTTCCACCTTTATTGCTGCACAAATATTTTTATTTCAGTGTTAATATTATTTCAGTGTTAACAAATTATTATTGTGGGATAGTTATTATATTATATCAGCGGATCAATCATAACATATGGATTGATCATAGCATATGTAATAAACAACTTTTCGATAATAAATAAATAACAAGTTAGTTTTTAAGAGAAACTCAATGTGTAAGGTTGAAATAAACACGAAGTTGTGACAAAAAGTTATTTCATTTATAGTGAGATAGAAATCTCCTATATTATTAATATTGTATTTCGCAGTACAATGTTAATTTATGTAATTACAAAATCATTGCAATTTATTTTATTTGACATTGAAATTTTTTATCTAACAAAAAAGTAATTATAATTATTCATTATTATTATTATTATTTATCTAACAAAACAGATAAAAATCAGCATAACACGTGATTATTATTAAGATTATGAAAATAAGAACTAGATTTGTCAACGACTTTTCTCTCTACTTCATTCTTCTTGACTGACAAATTAATCAGAAGTCTAATTCAATATCACTTTTCAAAGAAAATAAACAATCTGAATAACACGTTTACCTAACTGATAATAATTAGTTTGAGAAAAATAATTAAAAAAACTGTTTTCCTGGTTGATCTTGATGTTGTGTTCACAACAAAAAATAAAATGATCTTTATTATTCTTCTATATTTATTTACTTTCTATATTTTCATATTATATGATCTATATTCTCTAGAGTTCATGGTCATAACGTCTCTAATCCTAGTGTGAGTTATCACGATGAAACTTTCAAATCGAATTTCAATATTTTGATTAATATTATCGCATCCATTTCTCCGAAACACGAGATGAATTTTTTGTTTCCATGAACAAACTAACATTTCTCACAATTGCAAGCTTCACTCCAACGGAATGCAATTACATAGGCAGCAATTTATTTGTTGCAGCACCAATGCCAGAATCCTATAAAAAGAAGAAAGGTTCAAAGCCGAGGGGTGTATCAAATCGCAATAAAGGTCTGCAATGGCTACGAGCAAATGCAACAGATGGTGTTTTCTACTTTGCTGATGACGATAACACCTATGATATTGCACTTTTCAGTGAGGTAATTTGATCTTGGAATAAATTTTCTTACATTTATTATTAGTGTAGGCCTACCCTAGAACACAGTTGGTGAATACTCATATGAATTAATTATAATAATTATGATGTTTGGAATAAAAAGACTGAATGATATTATCAAACCACACAGATTTATTAAAAGATTTTGATAAAATTTAACAAATTTTTAATAAATCTTTGATAGTTCGACGATATCTAATCGATTTATTCAATATTGATAACTTACCTTTACGGTACCACAATAAAAAGTAGTTGTTCACATAATTCTATAATACGATCAAGCACTTATCAACAACATATTCCTTATTTTTCTGCTTATGTATCATGGGAAAATTTTTTAATACCATGTTACTCTATCAAAAGTTGCAACGTTTTTATTTATTTAGCATACAAAACATACATATAAGGGCACAAGGATATGAAATCCCATTAATTGCCCTCTTAACACTTGGAAAGAAAAACATGAGCATCAGTTGATCAAGCAAGCACAATAAGTAACTTAAACATAAGATACTAGAATAAGAAGACAATAGATAAAAATAATGAAGTACAAAATAAAATTAGGCTATAAGAATAAGTGAAACAGAAGTAGAATAAGTAGGTAAATATAGATTTAATACAGTAAACAATTACTTCTAGTTATAGGAAAATCCAAAACTGTAAGAAATTAAACTCAAATACATTGCTCATTCTGGTGACCACTATGAATAACCCATGACAATCAGTCCGGAATTGCAGCCAAAAGCCCACTCCTTATGTCCCTCTCTGATCCCACAAACTGAACCCCCAACTTCAGCCTATTCATCAGCCTTTGCACTTGTATCATGGGAGAGAAATAATGATGAACAGTTCTACACCTGGTAGTCGAGAACATGTTTGCATTTCGCACATTAAATGATGGAACACAGAAATTAACTTGTGAAAGCAGTCAAGGAGAATAAACAACCCCATCAAGCAATGCCCAAACAAACAGCATTAAGGCCCTATCTCGTCGATGTCGCAGGGAAAAAAGATCCCTCAACCTTTGAGTGGGAAATCCCAATGGGCATGATCCTCCAATAAACCTTCTAAAGTACAGGAACCTCATCAACCTGTTTTGGACCCTCTCAATTATTTGAATGTCTTGGGCTGTATGGGGACTCCACACCATTGAGCTGTACTCCAAAATACTTCTAACCAGGGCCTGATAAAGATTAACTACCGCGAAGATGTTGTTGAAATCAGATGCATTTCTCAAGACAAAACCCAACATCCTATTAGCTTTGCAAGACAAAAAATCAATATGAGAGGAGAACGTAAGTGAACTATCAAAGACTATTCCCAGGTCCTTACAAACACTTACTCTTTCCAGTGTAGCATCTCGAATCTTGTAGGCATAAGCCGAAGGACATTGCTTTCTAGAGTAGGTTATACACTTACACTTGGCAACATTAATCCGAAAACTGTTTGCCTGACACCATGATGCAATGCGGTCAATATCTAATTGCAATTGATGACTATCATCCTGAATACTCACCTCTCGAAAGATCTTAATGTCATCAGCAAAAATGAGACACCTAGAAGACAAGTGACGTGGGAGCTCATCAATTAACAACAAGAATAAGAGGGGCCCCAAATTACTTCCCTGTGGTATTCCAGATGTACTGAAGTAAAAAGTGGAATCCACTTATAACAATTTCCACTTTGGCTCTTGAAAAATTAAAATGGTTTGAAAACTAGTGTGTAGATTGTTAATTCTATAATCTCTTAATTTTATATTAGATTATCTATAAACAATTAACTAGGCTCAATAACTTGTCTACAGCATTTCTCCACTTATCCTCATATTTTTTACTTATCCATATGTACTTTTTCACTTATTTATCTGTACTTTTGTACTTATTCATCAGTACTTTTGTAATTTTTATCTGTACTTTCATACTTATTCATCTGTAGTTAATTATCTGAACTTATTCATCTGTACTTTCGTACTTACTCATCTGCACTTTTGTACAAATTTTGTACATAATACCTACTTCCTCTCCTTATTTTCTAGATCACAAGCTTCACCTTGAACGAAGTGAAATTACTAATATTTTCACAATTGAACCGTTAACTATAAGTTACAGCGTTTGGAATACATTGCACCTTTTACTTGAAAATTATCATTTTTTGTTAATTGTAAATTGAAAATTGTCATTTGTAATTGTTTATCGCAGATGAGGTTCACCAGGAAAGTGTCCATGTGGCCGGTAGGACTGTGCACGAAATTTGGCCTGAGTACCCCGGTAATCCATAATGGCACATTTCTAGGCTTCTATGATGGGTGGGTGGCTGGTCGTAAGTTCCCAGTAGATATGGCTGGTTTCGCAGTCAGTGTGCAGTTTCTTCATGAGGTAAATTATTCTCTTACTATTCATTCTTCATTAATTTTCTATATTATTGTTTAATTCTTTATTCTTTACTGTTTGCGTAATGAAACTCAATGAAAATTTATGACTTAGAAATGAAAATATATAGAACCAATAATCCTGACTATTGTGGAGAAAACAATAATAAGATAATGTTCATATAATGAGATAATATATAAAAAAACTTGAACATAATAACCTATATTATTTGTAATATTTCAATCAAAATTAAGAGAAAAAAATGGACATGTGTCTGTGTTTTCACTTTACAGTATAAGTATTGTTGGGCTATCTTGGATAAATAAAAAATAGATTAATAACTTATAGATAAATAAATAGATTAATATAATAGAGATAGCTAACAACAGTGGATGAATGGATAATATGATACAATGATGAGAAATAATTATGGGATTTTCGTAATTGGAATTTTATTATCTATTTCATCAATTGAAATTTAAAACCAGTTTCTGATTAAAACAGTTTGATCTTGTTTTTTTAATACCTAGTAATACTATGTAGCCTACTTGAATATTATACTTATGTGTAAAAGCTATATGAATAAATTCATTCTAATTCTTTTTATCCTGATTTATGAGTTGATTGTTTAAGAACAAATAAATTTTGAATACTTTATTGTGTGTGATGTGATATAAAGGACTACTTGTTCGAGAACGAAAGACTCAAAAGTAGAAACAAACTTTCTTATTGAGAATATTGAGGGAGAATAACTCAAACAGATTGTGTAAGCAAATTTAATGTTCTTCTTGGATACGGTAAATTCATGATTCATCTCTCACCAATATCAAGAGATATTCTCGGCGTACTATCGCACTCAAAATATATATTACGGTATTAGAATATCATCAAGTAGGCCTATTTTCAGGAAGACTGTTTTAATTAATGAAGGCTATACAGTTGCATATATACCTATTAACTGAAATTTAATTGAATAGTTGAGTTCAACTAGATTTCTCTTTATAAATTATTGTATGAATAATTTAATCATAGGTATTCATTTCATTTATCACTCTAATAAAAATAATAAATATGACAATACTACAAAAAATAATAATTCTTATTTCAAAGAATCTCAATAACAGAATCTGATTTGAATGTGTGTCTAAACAACTCAATTTTTCTTATATAATTTCAGAGACCAAACGCAGTTATGCCTTACAAGCCTGGCTTTGAAGAGGATGGTTTCCTTAGAAGTTTATCGCCCTTTGATCCCAAAGACATAGAGTTTAAGGCAGAAAATTGTACAAAGGTATGTTATTACCGTTTCACATAACATCCATAGTACTGTAGAATGGAGTCCAAGAACTGTGTTTCATGTTTTTCTCATGTGAGATTGATTAGAATTATGTCGATCCATGCACTCAATGAAAGTAACTTACGTCACTTGACTGATTTTCGTTTTATGTCCCTTAGATGTGAGTGTCAATGAAATGATGCTCGAAAGTGCCTTTACTTATTAGCCGCTTATAGCGTTTCTTACTGAAATATATATAAGAGAACAATATTTTTCTTCGCTAGAAAAATAGTCATTCATAAGTATTCACTCACAAAACATTTTTGTTAACTACAAAAATAAGCATTTGTTTTATTTTCTCATCTTACTCTAATAAATTGTTTTCATGAATCAATGATAATGTAGGATCCTGATGGATCTGTATAGGCTCTTCAGGTAAAGCCATCCCAATACAATTTGACTATTCAAAACCTTTTAAAAAATGGAACATTGAATAAATATAGATTGAGCATGAAATAGAATATGAAACATTTTAGTAGATATAGTCTATTACTTGTATTCGGGTCACCGCCAAAGTGTCTCCCCGACAACCGTTCCCCTCTTCGTTTTGACCACAGGCGTCAACCAGTACCCTGCTGAAAATATGCCAGTGCCGACAAAGTGTCTCCCCGACATCCGTTCCCCTGCTAGAACGAAGGAGACTCGCTGTCGGGATCGTGCCCGACAATGAATCCCCTCGAGCGCTGCCGACAAAGTGTCTCCCCGACATCCGTTCCCCTATGGTCATTAACACCAGCTTGTAGCAGGCAGGAGAGTAGTAGGCTTCAATCATACTGTTAAACATACTCTATGAATTTTATTATTGAAAGAAAAGCTTGTTAATGTTGTTATTCATATAAATGCAAAGTTCAAACATTGGAATATTTCTCTTCCCTAATTCCTGCACATGAATGAATGAATAATTTTCATCAGTAAAAAGATACAATGTAAACAATTTTATGCTAATTGTGAGATTCAAGAGGAATTAATGAGGCTTTATAGCCAAAATTGGATGGTTTACATATTTATTAATTGACAAATTTATAGGATAGAAATAAATAAATATACAGGATGTTTATGGAAAAATGTGCAATACTTCTCAGGCTGATTCCTTACACCAAGTAGACAAAAAAGTTCCATGGGACCAACCCCCAAAAGCGCTTTGTTACCAAGATAACAATGGCGGAAGATGCAATCTTGGACCTGGTTTCATTGAACTCCTCAGCTAATTTTACAAAGGAATTGATTATTTTAGAACCTCAGTAAAGCCTCTAATAAATTTGAAAAATTAATCTTTTTGAAAAATCTCAATTTTCCGCCATTGTTATCTCGGTAACAGAGCGTTTTTGGGGGTTGGTCCCTTGGAACTTTTCTGTCTACTTGATGTAAGGAATCAGCCTGAGAAGTATTGCACATTCCTCCTGAAACACCCTGTATAAGAAATGAAGGTTAAATTAACACCAATTCCAACTTCATCATCCACAAATTATTTAAGAACTGGCAGAGATGAGGAAACTGAGAATCTTCTATTCAGAATTTAAGAGCGGACTTTAAAGATGACAGAAACGACAGTAGTTATTTCCTGTGTAATTTGAAACTGGAAGATAAAAATCTATCAAGGATTCTCATCCAAGTTGAAAATATACTGGAGTTTGGCATTGAAATACCGTAATGCATAACATTGGAAATAATTTAGGTAAGTTCCACATTTCTGATAAAAGTGTAAATTTTACATAATTGGATAGAACTATTCAAACCATCACTAATCACTATAATACAGTATTTGGAAATTTGTAGGAAATCCAGAAAGAGGGCGGACTAGACTAAATTTGAGTAAGGTGTAAGTACTCCTGGAGTTACATTCAAATCTATAACACATGTTCATGTCAAAAAATTGTGAAAGGTGATCATATCAATTTTAAATTTATGTTTTACAATAACATATTTATGTAATTCAACAGTTGGGTTGCAGCTTCAGAGCAAAGCTCGGTACCAGATATTAAATATTAATAGATTGAATGAAGGTAAACAAACATATGATGTCCACAGAGGCACATCATGATTGTGTGTTTGCCAAATTTTGCCAATCTTCTATGGCAACTAATAGGTTATAATTTCTAATTAGGGTACCTATTAAATAGAATATAAAATGAGAAGTAATTTTATTCATGTAACTTAGTGACTGTAACAAATTAAACTTTAAACTTAGGGCTATTTAAAATAATTTATAAATTGAATGAAAAATCAAATATCCTTTTTAAAAAACTTTAGAATTATTATTCAACAGACATGTTTTGGAACTCAGCCTATTATCAATGTGAATAAAATAATTATTGCAATATTATTCATTTATTTAATTTATCTGCAATGACTGTAACAATTCTATTCATGTGACTTCATTTCCAATTTTCAAAGAGAGAGCCAGCCGGAATGGTGATTTCATGTAATGTTGTGAGGGGACAGTTTGTCGGGATCGTAACCAACAATGGAACCCCTAGAGGGCTGCCGTCAAAGTGTATCCCCGTCAGCCGATCCCCTACTGAAAAGGAGGAATCAGTTTGACAGGACCGTGCCCGACAACGAATCCCCTCGAGCGCTGCCGTCAAAGTGTATCCCTGTCAGCAGGAGAGACCGGTTGTCGCCGTCAACTGGTCTCCTAAAAACTGGGTTTTAAAGGGGAACGGCTGTCGGAGAGACAGTTTGTCGCGTACCCCTTGTAATCACTTGGATTACTTGTAATTATTTTAAATCTTGAAGAACTATTTCGATAAGCCACTAATCACCTCAAACCCAATCATTTAAAGTCACCAAACTAAATTAAATAAAAATACAAGATATTGCGAAACCACAGATGTATTAAAAATCGAGACTTAGAATCCACATTTCAATTTTTAATAAATCTGTGGTTTGGCAATATCTTATTTTTTCATAAATATGGACCACAACAAGTCACCTAATTGACTTCACTGCAAATGAAAGTTATTGCTCAATTTTGAACTCTTATATCTATGTTGAAACCGTCATTCTTATTTTTTCAGATTTTGGTTTGGCATACCCAAACAAAAAAGAATGAGCCGGCTGCCAAGGTTGACATTGCAAAATATAACAACACAAATGTGGTCAAGTTGAGGAGCCTTATAGTTTGACCTCAGCATTATCAAAAGGTAAGTATAGGATTATGTAGAATTGTAAATATGAGAATTTGTAGAAATGTAGTTGGAAATTTGTACTTATTAATTATTATAATTTCAATTTTTTACAACTCGTAAAACTTTCAGTCGATTGCACAAAAGTTAATTGAATTTAATATTTTTAAATTCAACTTACATCAATGTGGGAAGGGGGTTTTCGTTGGTTTCCTTGAATGACGTCATATCAATAAGCCTTATTGGCTCATGTGCAAACAATTGTTTGAATTTTAATGATGATTAAATAATAGTGTATTGGATATTATTCCATTCATTTATTTTGACTTCTGTCAAAAATGAATTATTACTATGCCATTAATTTCTCAATTATTGTTAAAAATAATTATGATTGATCAACTGATGTTTTGTTTTCATTTTTTCAGGGCTTTGCCTTTCTCAACGCAGTGACCAGCTTTCAAAATCAAAACGTAATATGTATATAATAATATACATTGAAACTAGGTTAAGGAGTGACTGTGACAATCTTGAAGACATTATTTCTTAAAATTTATATTTTATTCCAATCGACATTGTAAATTTATAACTCAATAACGTTATTTGAACGTTAATATCGCTTAAGGATAATACATTTTTAGCACTTCTTCGTGTATTCTAATACCGCCTCTTATCCAGTCGTTTCAAATTTAGATTACCTGCATAAGTTTGACAGTAGCTATAGCCTACTATCCACTAACAAAGCTTCTCTCTATTTTCTATAGTTTGTAAAAATAATCGCACCTCATAGCCCTTATAATTTATCCAGTATAGAATAGTCTTCCTAGTTTATTCCTATCGTTATTCTACCTCTTATATTTTTCTCAAAAAGATGTTCATGTCATAATTATGATAATGATTATTATCACTTATATTTTGAGTTTCAATTGCTGTGCTAGTAGAGTATAAAACTTTAATTTATTTACTTCAATCCAGTCATTTTTGATTTATTTTTAATTTCTGCTTTTATATTATTATCAACCAATTTATCTTATCTGTAGTTCAATTTTATAAAATATCACCAAAATCAACTACTAAATAAGGTTTTATTGAATAAAAAGTTCTGCCTAATCTGTAGGTTCAGCTACTTGGAAAAAATTCACTAGAGCTTTCAATTCACTCGTCTAAATCTCTTGATAATTTGTTATCACATAATTCACAATTAGGCATAGATTTGATATCCATCCTAGTATTTAATTTATTGAAAAACAATCAAATTGTTATGGTGCTAAAAATAGGTAACGTACATTTCTAGGCCTACCAAAAAGTTTCAATATCCTAGAATGAAAGTCTTTAAATTTTCTCTTATTTGAAAATTTATTCATTAAATTGAAACAAAAAATTAACTCTTGAAAAAATTACTTACATTTCTTAGGTACTTATTAGGCTATCTAGCCTACATTTTGTTAATTTCACCTTATAGCATAAACTGCGAAAATATACAACAATTGAAACATCACAACTTTTGCGAGAATGATATCAATTTTAAATAATATATTTTCATAATAATAAATCAATTTCATATTCGATTTTGTGACCAGAAAATTCAAGAAATGTGAGTTTTGAATGATGTAATAGATGAAAGAGTAAGTTAGCAAATCATTAGTAATCTCAATATAGGCTACTTTAATATCCTATTATATTATATTTATATTTCAAGAATTCTTTTACAATCTTTTGTTGAATTATAGTAAGATTCCTCTTCACTATGGAGCTTTCAATAAGTACTATATTAGTCATGATCACATCATTTGAAACGCGTAATATCTAGGCTAAAAGCAATACTTTTATTATAAATTAATGAATGAATTGTGACATTGAAACATTTTGTATACAATGCTTGTGATTTAGAATGTTTGATACTATCTTCAAATTTCAGACAGTGGAATAAATTATGTGCTTGATGAAAACCTGTTCCCACAGCGGTATACAGTTGGAAATTACAATCAGTCTAGGCAAATTTACACTTCATGATTATCCACTTTTTTAAACAACTTTCAATATCAAACAACCATGAATCTTTCAGTCCCACTTTTGTTAAATATTTGATTTTCAATAAATTTAGTTCTTGTTACCAATTTAGATTGTTACCATCATGATTTATATTACAAGCATCAACTAAGATGATTAACTTCTTCAGGGTGAATGTTCTACTATTTCTCAGCTGTCACTTTCTATTCTGGTCTTTTAATTTCGCCAAAGATGGGAAGTTACGTATGATGTGATGGAATAATGTAAATATCATTGTGTGATAAGCTCCAGTACCTTGTTGATCATATCATGTAAATTTTGCTTCAATTATATTTATTCTATTAGACCATTAGATCATTAATGTACTAAATAAAGCAATATTAGTTATGTCCATTTAGTAATATAATTATGTGAAACTAGGGAACATAATTTTTGAAGGGATTGAAACACCAATTCACTTGATATTATCTGAATTCTATTCTTACTGGAATAGCATTCCAGTTTTTCTGATTTGTAAATTCAACTCAAATTATTAATCCTACACACATAGCATATGAAAAGATTTCCCACTATAATACAGTAACAATAAATATTTTCACTAGTATGAATAATATTCTTCATGATTATTATATTAAAACCTGATAAGTTTTACCATTTCTATTGCGGTAGAGCCGATTTTGTTTTAATTATCCATAATAGTAAAATAAAAATACTCAAAGTAGTAACAACCACAGATAGTTTTAATCCCGAAATAGATATTTCAAAATAATTAAAAATCTGTGGTATGACAACTTTTATTTTCTTATTTTTACGTAACAAACCTCTTTTTACTCGAATTCTTATTACCTTGAAATGTGTAATAATTACTGATTTTTAATTATCAAAGTATTTTGTATGGGAAGAGAATGTCAGCAATATTTCTTATAAAACTAAATGCGAGTTTTAATGAAATTTTAAAAACCCTTGATGTTAGCCTACACATTCTTGAGTGCAGCATTATTGTTTGAAATATTATTTCCATATCATTATTGATTATCACTATGGATTAAACTATTGATTCAGCGTTACATTGCTGATCGTCCTGTTTTATATTTCGTGAAATCCATCAATAAGTAGACATAAGTGATTCAATATATTTAATAAAATGTACAGTAGGCTATATTATTTCATAATTTAGAATTAAGCTCAAATAATAATTTTATTATTAAGTCATGATAGAATAGTGTATATTGCTTTTCTACATCATTTTTCTCATGCTACATTAATACATTCAAGGTTCTGGAGAACATATTACTTATTGTTCCTGTGTATATTACTCCAAAATAAGCTTACATATAATGTTATGTGACTGTCCACCTAATCAATGCATATCAAAAGTTTTAGATTTAAGGTTATTGAATTTTAAGTTTTAAAACGGGCTGTTCGAGAATTAATTCTCATTTTATTAAGTGATTTAAAAAGTGAAGTTTGTTATATTTCTTCCATTAAGAGATAAAATATTGAAAAATTCACCAAGATGATGAATAAATAAAGATGAAATTCATCAAAGATAACAATAATAATTTCTGTATTACATTTCAAGTTTTACATTGTAATTTTTTATTTATCTCAGTCCACAATTTTATAAGATAATAATTGTGCATATCCATGTATTGATTTTATGAAATGGATAATGGTTTAAGCTTATTGAAATTGTTATATTCATTTTAATAATGTGATATCTAAAATAAGAATTGTCTGAATTACACATTCGAAGAGTAATTTTATTGATGAAATTCAGATTGATAATTTAGTGATACAATTTTAAGCTTGTGCCTGATATTTGAAAGTAGAACTCTTGATTGCACTTTATAATGTATTATATTTTTGAAATCGACGGTAATTATTTCCAGTAAATTCTTTAAATTATTGTGACACATTGTGAGCGAATTGCCTTTTAAGCAATTGATTCGACATGCTTTTCTGGTTCATGTAACTTATGTTTCATAATGTACAATACATTTTCGTATGCAAAGAATAATAAAAACCATCATTTTCCCAGCATAAATTGGAGCTTCATTTCCCCTGCATGAATTTCTTTTTCTCGAAAGAGATCATGAATTAACTATTGAAGAATATGACATTCATACATCTGCTTGGTAAATTTTTGCTCGTTCATTCGTACAACAATATTAGGGGTGATTAAGATAGACTAATAATAATTAATCACTTATATCCGAAGATGAAGAACACTCCTATTCAGCCTATTCTACTTACCATCTTAAAAACATGAAACTCTTTTTCATGTAGAGTAGCTGTTTTTAAAACTTAGAATCTAAATTCTATAACCCTCTATCGGTGTAGAGTTCAATAATTATGGGTCACGGAGTGATTCTTTCAAAAATATTTCTCCATTAATTTGAAACAATTAAAATAAATGGAAGATTTATAATATTTTTATTACCTGGCGATTTATGTCGATTAAAATTCTTATAACTTACACATAGAAGAATCAAGAAAATATAACTATTTATTATTAGTTGAGAAAGCTTTAGACAGAGAAGTTTCTCAGAAATCTCAACTGAGGTACATATTTTATAAAAAAATAAAAACAAGAATCGATATCCAACAAATAAATAAATATTATTAACAAATGCAACAATAACAAAAAGTTAACAGTTAGTTTTAAAGGTAACACGAATTGAAATGTTTATTCCATCAGTGATAATATCCAATAGCGGTATTTCGCTACATCGGTAAGTAGAAAGTATTCTGTCAAGTCACATGTTTGAGATGTTGCGTTAAAAAGAGAAATACTGACCGTGGCTCTCAGTTCCCATTGCCAAGTATCAGTATTCAGCATCAAAAGGCCACTTCCACTGTCACCGTTACAAGGACCAGTTCCTATAAAAAAGTCAATATTTATGTCAGATAAATATAAATAGCCTACACATACTGATGTACAGGAATACAATAATATCAAATACAATAACACCAAAAACATTGTTTCTATAAAAAAGACAAGAAAGTGAATATTTATCTCACATAAATACTTATACTAATTTTGTAACTTATATGAATAAATCCATTAAATTCAATGACAATCATGAATAATATCATTAAAAAGCCCAAAACATAAGATTGATCAGTGTTTAATGAAAAAGAATTAAATTATATACTAAAATTGTGTTACGCCGGTATGTTTCTCGATAGAAAATAATTCAAAAAGTGATCCTTTACTAAGAAAATCGTATCTAAAGTATTAACAAATAAATAAATCTAGTAGAAAAGTGAAAAATCTATAGTCCATTCACGATGGCTTGAGACGAAATAAGCAAAAGCTCTGCATGTGTGTGTGTTCGACTGGAGTGGCTTCGCTTCAGCCACGACATAAACAAAGTCACAGCAATGCCGATATCCCGAATTTTGTTGTAGGCAACTGTAACCAAAGTATCTTTGACACAATAAACTTATAGATACTATATTTGTTCGTTTATTATCGGTTCATGCAATCGAGAGACAACCATAACAAGCAATTTCCCAATGTGTATCTAGAATATTAATTAGATACTTATTCTGAATTGCCTACAACAAAATTCGGGATATCGGCATTGCTGTGACTTGTTTATGTCGTGGCTAAAGCGAAGCCACTCCAGTCGAACACGCACACATGCAGAGCTTTTGTTTAACTCGTCTCAAGCCATCGTGAATGGACTATAGTAAAATAAATAAACAATAAATCTGTAAAATTTTCAACCGTAAAGTGACTATTCTATGAACTCGAATATTACTTTAAAATACATAGGTTATTTCATCATTGTACCTACTCTACTGCTGTAGCCATTATCTGAACAGAACCTCAAGTCAAATAATTTTCAACAATTTTATGATACAGTAAAGTTAAAGATGAGAGAAACTGAATTGCTAGAGGGTTGGGTGTAAGGGACCGGCTGTGCCCTAACTTCGCCCTCCCAGTTAGAATAAAGGCCGTGATTCTATTCTATTCTAGAATGCTGTAACTATTTGGTCTAATTTGAAAGTTTTGGTGTTCTAAGCTTTTTAGATCAGTTGATGAATGTTTACTTCAGTTGAATTTTAGTTCAAAATGAATGAGACGTGAGAACCATTTTCCTTTATATTTGGATGTATATTATAAACATGATATTGCTTGTGTGAAAGATAATACATTAGTTGTATGGTCTGGTCACACACAGTTGAGATTCCTTCAAAATGGCAGCTGTTCAATGCTACCAGAAGTCGGAAAGAAAATAGTTTCAATCTCACCATCTCACCACATCTTACCAGTGGTAGGTTTTCTAAAGTGAATTTACACTAAAATTTACAGATTACAGATCTGCGCATGCACAGTTACACTCTTGATCAAGTGACTATTTTGAAGGAATGTCAACTATGAGCGACCAGACTATATTAACTATACAATTGGGCCTATAGGTATAGTCTTTCCAAGCAAAGAAGACCCTCTGGCAAGAAGAGAAAATGACTCCAGCTCAGTCAATATTGGTTCAAAAATTATTGATTTGGTCTTAATCGTAGGAAACATTCTGATCTACAATTTGAGAACAAATCAATATTTTTTGAACCAATATTAACCGAGCTCGAGTCATTTTCTCATCTTACCAGAGGGTCTTCTTTGCTTGTACAGACTATACTAGAATAGGCCTAGATGTGATTTGAGAATTTACGTAGCACCTTAGCAGGTATAAGGAACCGATGTTATATTTCTTGAGAACTAGTTTCTAGGTGTCTTCCTTACCATTTCTGCTTCCGGCACACATCGACTGATCGGTCATTATGTGGCGATAATCCGGGAAACTGCGGATGCACTCTTCCTGGTCGACTATAGGAACTTGCAGTGAATGTGGAATTTGTACTTTGGCCGTACTTCCAATATTATGACCCCATCCTGCAATCTGTAGCAAATAAAATTTCAAATCAAGTTATAAACACAAATTTAATCTTAGATATGTTTCAAGCAATATTATGACCCTATCCTGCATTCCATAGCAAATAAAATTTCAAATCATGTTACAAACATAAATTCAATCTTGGTAATTTTTCTGATAAATTTTTCCTTGAGAGTGAGCGACATGGGGATAATGATGATGAACTGACTGGAAATTAAAAATTGGAGAATTATCAGATATTGCAGAGTTAACAAAATGCTGGAATATAATTATATAAAGTGATAATAATAGCACTTGATTTTTTTCAAATTCCACTAATTTATTATAAAAGCTTACTGAACCAGGTTTCACATTTCAACAATGCTTCAGCTTTAAAGTAAATGAATATAAAGTGAGCAGAGTCAGTGAATATCATGATATTGTATGGTATTGTATCAAGCGGTCGCACTTCATCAATGTAAACTCATAAGAAGTAAACTGAACTTTAAAACTTAGGCTATTTAAATAATTGAAAAATAAATAAAATAATTATAAAACTTTAAAATTATTAAAAACAGACATGTTTCGGGACATTAGACCATTATCAATGTGGATAAAATAATAATGAAAATAATGGGCTAATGTTCCGAAACATGTCTGTGTTTTGATAATTTTAAAGTTTTATAAAGGGTATTTGATTTTAATTTATTTTTCATAAGAAGTATTATACTTGTAGTATTATTTAGTAATAAATCGTACACTTTAATAAGTATTCATCAGTGTTGACAGAACAAAGTAGTTTCTCAGCTGCATAATAATAAATTAAATTATACGAGAATGAAACAATTATTATTATCGTAAGGCTTATTTGTGGGGAGTTCCGAAGAAGTTCCACAGCGGACATAACCACAATTTCCCATTATGGAAAATTACTGTGGTAGTTCTTGATATTAAAAACAATAAATTTCATGTTTCGAATAACTACATTTTAATACAATTTAAAATTATACAAAAATATCTACTCATAAATTTCTAAGAATATCAAATTGATTTTTCGAAATTCTCATCTATGGTGGTACTACCACGGATAAAGGAACAAACTAATAGTAAGTAGGCTACTCAATTTTTCATATTCATGATCAGGTTTTTTGTGGAAGGTAAGCTATTATTATAGATCTAACCAAGCATCCGACAGAACTATTTTGTAAAGTGTGTTACTCCTAAATAAGGAAATTCAATTATATTTTAATTTTTCTTATTTCAGTAAAATAAATAAAAAATCAAAAACATCTTTAAGGCGAAGTCGGAGTCAGGAAAAATTATCTCAACCACTGTTGAATTCTAAACGAACTAATAGCGTTCTAAAACCAGTACCTTGTCTCTAATAGGTGTGTTGGTGAGTGAAAGTGAGAGCGACAAGATAGCAATAGAGCGAAAAAGAAGTGGAGAAAGAATAATAGAAATAGTATTGTTTGTCATGGGAAGGGTAAGTGCTTTGGTCCAAGACAGGTCTGCCTCACCCATAACTAATTGATTGTTGACGGCGACAAAACAAGTTACAAGTTACGACGAAACTTGTGAAGTAACTTATATTATTTTGTTCAAAAATTAACATTAGAAATTGTCCTTGATAATATTCCTTCAAGATGTCCTTATATTTAATACAATATTTAATACGTTTAGTAATCAAAAGTATCATATTTGAAAAGAGTACTAAAACGTTCAGTCTAAGGACTGAGAAAATCCTTGTTGGGTATTGAAATTTTAGTTCAAAATAAGCATATAGACAACCAATATGTGAGTTGTTGCACAATATTATCTATAATTAAACAAAGCAAGTTAAGTAAAACGTACGTTGTATAATATGAAATCTATTTATTTGAGTTAGTGTAATTACAAATACGGTATTTATGGAAGAAAACCCCCAAGCAATCGTACAAAAGTTCTTCAATTCCTGGAAATACTTCACTGCTTCATGTGTTAATGAACTCTTTTTCACTCCAACCAAGCCATATGGTGCATTCATAGTGGCTTAAAAGATGGAAATGATTTTCGTTAAATCATAATAATGCTCACTTCCATCCATCTCATTGTGTTTGAGTACTACAGCTGATTCTTGGATATCAACTTCAGTGACATCTCTATTTTCATCTTCATCTTTCAACTCACTATAAATGCACATCTATAAATACCCTAATTGATATATTAATCGAAATTTACTCACCTTTCCTTTTTGGTCGAGAAAAGGTTCTATCTTAGATGATCTACTCCATAGGCATGCCGGACGAATGTAATTTGTCCACTTTTCAATGGCTTCAAATTGAATGACCGCTATGTCTGCTGAATAAGTGGCCCGATTATAATCGGGATGAATATGTATTTTGGTTGCCTGCAATTCGAAAACGCATTCTTATTTAATACTTCTGCTATTTCATTACTAAACAAATCAAATCAAAATCAAATCTGCTAATTCATCATTGTACAAAAATATTAATGTCAGAAAAATAAAGTAGTGTATAAATTGTTTGAGAATGTGCAATATCAGCACGAATCAATATTGTCGCGCCTAAAACCGAGAGTAATTTCACTTGAAAGTTGTATTTTCTCAAAATTTGATGATAATCAAGTCATTAAACATGCAAATAAACACGACAGTGATAATAACATTATTATTAATAAAAACATTTTTTTATTCATGTGATAAGACTTACAGGCCTCACAATGAATAGTATATAATTATTCACTGGTATCGATTTGAAAATATTCAACCTTTAGTACATCTTACAATTATAGCTTTGAAGATTTCGGGATGGAACTAAAACTTCCTCATTTATTCCATTATAATGACTGTGGACTTCCAAACATAATAGGCCTGAGGCTGAGGCCGCACTGCCAGTGGGTAGAGCATGGAGGGTGGAGGGTAGTTGGTAAATCTATAGAACATACACACCATCCACAGTAATACATCGTATGAATGGTATAACGTCATACTGTTTTTTTGAGGTTATGTTGTCCACATTTGAGAATTTCAAGATGTCGGCTGAACACCTACCATTCATACGTTATATTACTGTGGTTGGTGTGTATGTTCTATAGATTTACCAACTACCCTCCACCCACCATGCTCTACCCGCCGGCAGTGCGGCCTCAGCCTGAAAGAAGGATCATTGCTTCATGCTTATGACATAGGACAGAAATTTTACTAAAGTGTAAATTACTTGTACTATAAGAATTGCTTTTGACATATAACTGAAATATCCTTGTACTTTATACTGGTACGGCTATAATTTTATAGACATTCTATGAAAAAATTACCTGTTTTAGAACAGAGCCGGGTTCAGTCCATTTTTTGAGGTCGAATTTTCCCAAATAAATGAAAACTGAATCCTCCGTAAGAATACCAGTTGAATCATGACTTACACAGTGGGCAGCTGCAGAAAATCAACATAAAAAGAATATTTATTCAATTTCCAATATCTTCAAGTTTTACATCATTCTACAAAAAATTGAAATAATCATGTTTTTAAAGTTTAGAATAATTTGTCTATAATTGGAATTATGGATAAAACAACATAAATTATGCTACACCCTACACGGCGATTTTTAGTCCTATTTTAAGCATCAATAAATGGTACTTGAGGGAGTAATTCGATTCTTATTCATTGTAATTAGCCTTCTAGAAAGATTCTTCCTGGTGGAATCCTATTAAACTCTTTTATGTGAGAGATAGAGTTCCCGACAAAAAGTGGCTGTTGAGAAAGATTAATACTTTTTTGTTCTCTATCGCCCGTGCTCTTTCTACATCACCATCAATCCACTATATTTCAGCGTAGCATCAGCTGTTCTTGAAAAATCATCATTCGCCAGCCAACAATATTTAAAACTGTGAAATACGCGTCATCTCTTTATCATAAAGTGTTGATATGAAAAGTATTTCGTCATGAGAAGAAACATCAGCATTATACCTTTTTCGAGCAAAGAAGACATTCCTTGGAATTGAAGCGAGAGTGTATGCGCAGATCTGAAAAATTTTGTGTAAAATCACTTCTGCCAACATACCGCTGATGAGATGTGATGAGAGATAGATGGTATAGCCTGTCTAAGCAAAGCAGACCCTCTGGCAAGATGAGAAAATGACTTCAGCTCGATCAACATTGCTTTAAAAAATATTAATTTGGTCCAAAATTGTAGATCAGAATGTTTCCCAAGATTGAGACCAAATGAATAATTTTTGAACCAATATTGACCGAGCTAGAGTCATTTCCTCATCTTGCCAGAGGGTCTTATTTGCTTCGACAAACTATAATCATCCCACAATAAAAAATAATAATAATAGTGGGACTACTTTTATTTCGACTGATAGCAGCATTTAACATGAACAACTGCCATTTTGAAGGACAATGTCTTCTTTGATCGATAAGACTCTATCATAAATTCACACTTTACCATTTTTTGGCTAGATACAATTTTTTTGGAAACTGAAAAGAACTGAATTCTGTATCAATAAATTATTTTACCTGTTATGACAAACTTTGATGTGATCAATGTTGCACTGCAGTGGAATTGGATTCCAAGGGCATCTGCAACGAAAACAGCTACCAACCAAGGCCACGATCCCCGCTCCACGTTGGATCCGCCAATTATAAGAGGATTCAGTTTGGAGGCACGGCCGCATTCATCGTTGTCTATAATTCAAAATTAAACAGTGCATTAGAAGCATTGATAAATCTTAATTTGTGTTCAACTTGAAAGAGTTTATTTGTGTTGTAATTTGTGTTGTTACTTGACAGTTTATATTAATGATCTTGTTGAAGATCATATATTGATGTGTGATGGGTAAAATGATGTAAGTTCGGTAGGAGTGGATCTGTCGGGTGGTGGAATGTTCATCGCCTGAACATAAGAGTGTAGACAGTTGTTGTTGGGCATTGACTTTTGAACAAGTCATTCAACGCCATTAACGAAATAGACAGTATGCAACTAAAAAGAGTAGCCAGGAACATGGTCAAACGTGTCGATAAGTGCATAGAACTTGATGGGCATCATTTTCAACATATGATGTGCCTAATTATTATAATGTAACAATAAACTAAGACATCGCATATTTAGATAATCAAGTAATTAAACTAATCGAATTAAAGTTGAGCACCCTGTATAAGAGAGCAATCCAAGAAAATCATTCATGAATGTGAATTCTGTTTGAAAGAAGACGTATATCGTTAGTATTCATGAAAATAATAATAGTATGATTAGTATGATAGTGATACTTTGATAGTACGATAGTGATCGTAAATAATCTATATCTATAAAAGTGAAATGGCACTGACTGACTGACTGATTCATTCATCACCAGAACTAAAAATCCACTGAACCGAATGCGTTCAAATTTGGCAGGCATGTTCAGTTGGACGTTGAGACGCGCGCTAAGAACGGATTTTAGGAACTTTTCAAGGACACGCCAAATATTTAAGTTTTTCTATAGTTTTTCGGCGTTTTCTCAATTTTTTCGAGAACCAATCGGTAGAAAATGTTGATATTTGGTAGGTAGGTTCAGATAAGGTCTAGAAATGTTGTGTTAAGATATTTTTGAATTCCGTTCAAGGTTACGCCAGTAATCAAGTTTTTCAATATTGTAGATGTATTGCGGGTTGCATATCTTCCGCCTTGATACGACCAATCTATACTGTAAATTCAATGGTTCAGCGAGATTATAGATAAACTAATTTGGAACATATCGAATCAAGTTTCAAACTATGTACGATATAGTTGCCAAGGTTACGCTCAATATTGGCGTTTCGAGAATAAATTGGTAGAAAATGTCAAAATTTGGTGAACAGGTCCAGATTAGGTCTAGAAAATTAATGCTGTGTTCAATAAGTTTTGAATCACCTCTGAACGGTATTTGCAGGCGAGCGAAGCGAGCCTGTTTGTCTCACTGACACTGCTGATACTGTCGGGGGTCCAGGGGGCGGAGCCCCCAGGCTAGGCGGAGAAGGCGGGCGAAGCGAGCCTGCCGGCTAGTGATAGTATAAAATAGCAATCCATGATAGTATATGATATTATGAGCTACATATAAGAGAGCAATCTATGAAAATCTTTGATGAATCTGAATTTGGTTTGAAATAATATAGTATAGTAGGAGTTACATGCAATCCATGAAAATCTTTTATAAATCTGGAATAATAGTATGTAGAAGTTAATAGTAATGATAGAAGTTACATAAAAGAGCGATCCATGAAAATGATTGATGAATTTGAATTTGGTTTGAATTATATAAAGTATAAATTATATAAATTTAACTTTATAAATTATATAAAGTTTGAATTATATTAAAGTAGCCTATAATAGGAGTTTCATAAAAAAGCAATCCATGATAAATCATTGATAAATCTGAATTCGGTTTGGAATAATAGTAGTACTGTATATGAAAGGAGTTACAGAAAATATTAATCCATGAAAATCATTGATAAATCTGAATTTGCGTGACCTCTATATCATTCTCAGGTGTTCGCGAATTGTGAATTTTCGGTGAATGTTTGGTTCGCTTCTGTTTCCTCAGAAGTGATCATCACTTTTTTAGAACAAATTCACAAATATGGATGGAGTAGTAAATGTTATGGTGAGAGAAGTAATATCGAGATTCACTCTAGTATAATAAATTATTCATATTCATAGGAATCGAATTATACTGAACAAGTGAGTTCTCAAAATGAAATTCAGTCTTATCAATAAGGCGTATGCAACAATGATTTTATGAATAATCTTCAACAATGATATAGATTTATGCATATTAATTACTCCAAGATGAAGTGTCGAATGTATGATTTATGATAAATAGTGTAAGATGATGTAATCTACCTTCAACTGATTCAGGACCCAAGTCAATTCTGATGGCACTTCCTTTTAATGGAACTTGGTAATTTTTATCGATTCTTTCCTGAGGTGGATATAAGGTGTGCTCCAGGTGAATAGTTGTTACTACAGGTGCGAATACTGAAATTACATTCAGAAAAATATACTTGAAATAATGAAATATTCCACATTAATAAATACAAGAATTCTTTAATACTAATTTACGAATCCTCATAACGCTAGTGATTGGAATATTCCAATTCAATTAAAAATTGAATGAATCTCATTAAATTTCTTTTTTAGTTATTTATTTATCAAACACACATTGAAGAATGGTAGGATTTTTTGTTGTATCTATAGTAGTACTATAATTGTACTTCAAATTATTATACAAATATGGGATCCGAAAATTATCAACTTTTCCATTGGAATAAAAATTCGTTGTTATAGGAATTCACTGTAATTTATTTTGAAACGTCCATTCATGAATTATTATACAAATATGGGATCCGAAAAATAACTTTTAACCTGAACAATTGAATACTTTCTACTTTGAATCAATCTATTGGAATAGAGATTGGAACAAATTCAATATAAGAGTTTGGAAATTGATAAACCTGAAAGTGAACTATGCATAACATACTATAACTATAACTATACTAACATAACTATAACATAACTATGCACATCATATCTTGAAATGATGCATAACATCTTGAAATTATGCTTAAAATCTTGAAATGATGCATAAAATGTACATGCTACTCACCTTTTGGTCCTACACACAACGTTTTTCCATTGGAGGAGATATTCTTGACAGTTGGCAGAGGATTTGCCAATGGGAATTGTATAACGTATTTTATTGGTTTGAAATCCCTTGTCATCAATCGCTTCACTATTACACTTTTAGGTTCATACAACTCTAGTATGCCAGCATATTTCTGAAAATATTAGTTTGAAAATATTTAACATTAATACATTTATACACATTCATACAAATACATAACATTTTGCACATTACTTTGCATCATATGAATCATTTTGTCAGAGCTCAATTTGATTCCTTAGAATATCAACACATATAGGATAATAGCCCAATATTATGAAAAATTTAAACGAATTATTCTTATCAAATAAGAATCTTATTCCTCCTAGGGAAATCCAGAATTATTATTGTTTATTAAGAGTTGCAGAATACACTATCAGCCGTGCAACTCATAAGAATTGCAAAGTTAACACTCCAATAGCTAGAGCACCGTGGATCGTACTCAGAAACAGAACAAACTTTTTAATTTATACAGTAGATTAAGTTACGATGGATACGATACTGTATTTATTAATCATATTGAACAGTATGATTTAGTTGGATGCTTATCGGAGCATCGTATTGGTTAGCGTATTGGTTAAATTGTGGTGGTTGTAAGGTATAGGTAACTGTACCTAATATAAGGTAATTATCCTATTATCAAATTAGGAATTCTGTTCCAACATTTGACATGATTGTAGTGTTTCACAAACAAGTAGGCTAATTTCTTACACTCATCCAAAAGGGCTTGGAACTCTGCAGTGGAACAAAAATAATTTTGAGAATAAAAAGAGTTCAGTAAAACAAAAATAATAAAGAGAATAAAAAGAGTGCAGTAAAACAAAAAGAATATTAAGAAAGAAAAGGGTTGTGTATTATTCAATATATAGGATTTATTCAATATAAATATATGAGTGCAGTGTTCGTTTCTTAAACAAGTAGGCTATAACTTCTAACACTCATCAAAAAGTGCTTGAAACGCACTTTTGCAAAATGAATATTAACAATAAAAACATGCAGTGAAATAAGAAGAATATTATGAAGGAAAAAAAGTGAGTATTATTCAATATATAGGACTTTCCTACCAAATTTTTTAGTAAAAGTTTATCTTAACTTGAATCAATAAGGTACATACCGTAGGAAGAGCAGCTGTCAAATACAAATAAACATCCAATTTAATTTGCATTAATTTTGAAGGAGGTTGAGTGGATATTAGACCAACCCAAGGTCCAGAATTATTCATCCATTGGTATGTGAAAACATCAGGGCAAGGTGAAAATGGAGCTGATAACGTTTCCAAAATATTCATAATTAGAAGAATCCATGACAAATTAGCAACCTGTGAAAGCAAATTACGTACAGTACACTTTATCCTCAAATATTGTTACATAAAACAATAGCTAGGCCAAAACAATAAGGTGTGGAGTTGGAACAAAAAAAATTCTATCAAGTCTTCATTGGGATGTTAATTTAGTCCCAACCCATCCACGAAAAAAATCTGTTCAGGAAAATTAAATTGGTATTAAGCAAAGATTTATGCATAGAAAATCATTTGAACTGTATTGATGGAACTCGATGATACTCTCAGCCTGTTTGTAATCTTAATAAAGACATGCGTAAACGAATCAAACAAATTATAATATAACGTTTTTTTATTAATTCTGAATAAAACAGATTTTACATTACCATATTATAATATTATTCTGTCAAATGAAAGTAAAGTTTACCATGTTTATCGAATAAAATCAGCTGTCAATAGGAAATAAAACAACACTGCAGAGTTGACAAAGTTAGACTGAATTGATTCAACTAACGGTAAACTAATCTGCTGTTATCATATTGTAATCAGTGGTAAATGATAATGGAATTAATCCTCATTCGTAGGTACTTTCGGCAGACCAGTTCCGTATTGTAGGTAGGAATACAGAAATATAATTGTGACCATTAGGCTACGGATATACATTTAAATATAGATATAGTTGTTAATTAGAACGCGTTTCACACATCCTAAACAGTCTATAAATAGTATCATCAATTAAATACCTTTCCGAATGAGAATTCATTTATGATATCATTTCTAACAAATCAAGTTTATTCGAAGAACACGCAATTGTTTAAAATATTCAAATATTATTTCAAGCACTATATAAACCATGTTTTATAGATATGTTCTTATATTGTATCATCATCTACATGGGATAATTTTTTTTATATCATAAAAATGTTGAATCATATATTTCTGATAGACTAGTTTCATTTCATCAAATGAATAAAATTCAACTAAAAGGCTTCATTGGAATCTTACATATTTTATTAAATTATATGGAGAAGTGGTAGAACATTTTTATTTTCTGAGATAATTAGTTGAAGAATTCGTAGAAGCATAGAAGATTAAGGGCCTTCAATAAGAAATAGAATTTTATGCCACTGTGGAATTATGTCATTAATTTATTATCACGTTACAACATATACTTAATGGAAGGTTCAACAGGATTACTCCCAAAACTGTCCCTTTACCAATTTTTCATAAAATTTCAAAAAGTACAAATATTTAGGTCATGCCACTTTAGTTTATTTAATTTGACTTCAACAAAATTTTACTCACAGGGAAAAACTAAACAAATTTCGAATTTTATAAAGGATTATGCTAATTTCGAAACAAGAATAATCAATAATTTGAAGGAATCAACCAATGATAAAGTCCGAAATCGAAGCAAAAACACAATTTTATAATGGTAGAAATATTAAAAATAAAATTCTGAGTTCTCTCCAGTGAGGTTTAGGGTTGAAAATACAAAACCGTTTGAAGCAAGAACGAAAATGATTTATTATTAAAACTATAGTTCACTCTTACAAATTATAGTTATCAACATGAATAACAATAATATACAAATTGTAATAACTGAAAACGCAGTACTAGAAATAAGATAATCTAGTATAACCTAGTAGACAGGGCTCACAACTTTAATCTAATAGTTGGGTTCGATTCCCATTCTATATTTGGATTCTACTATACAGAGAATCTTAAAAGAATACTATGAATAATGCCTGTTGGCATAACAATTGGTTCAACAGAGTTAAATTCTAAATTTTAACAGAGTAATTTGGACTTCAGCCTCAGGCTGAGGAGGCCAGGGCTCGATTTGAGCTGTAGGGCCATCGAAGAAGAAGAAGAAGAAGAAGAAGAAGAAGAAGAAGAAGAAGAAGAAGAAGAAGAAGAAGAACTTTTAAGAATAAAAAATCGAACTATGAAATTTGAGATTGAAGTAAGATCATTAAATGATTAAAAAATATTCAGATGACCATATTTAGGAGAAGACGATAAGCCGTCGGTCCAGACTGCTACAAAAGTAGTCGTCATCTCTCATCATCATCCCTCTCATTACCCACACACAGGCCAAGGAGCCCATGTGGGCATCACCCACAGACAAAAGTATAACAGAATGGGACATGTGAATAATATAACTGAGTGAGGTTGATTCACGAAGCTGCTACACTTTAAAACAAAATTATCTACAGGTAGGGTAGGCCTATTTTCAAATAATTAAACTATGGTAAAGCAAGAAATGAATACTTCTGTAACATTTCACATACATTCGATTGACCAGATACCTCCTGGTCTGAGGAGGCTCCGGAATTCCAAGAGGAATGAGAATCCAACCCGTGACCACAACAGCGATCCTAGACTAAAATGCAATCTTCAAATCTACTAGGCTATACTGATAACTCATTTTACAATTTGAACTGCAAAACTAAACAAAGAACTCCAAAACTTATCCAAGTTCTCGCTTTTAAAAACGTGACTTATTTTTTTCTTGATGAGAGATTACGTAAAAATAGTAGCCTATGATCATAAAAGTATTTTTAAAAAAATCAAAGTTAAGGTGTAAAAGATGTTGAAGTATACTAAGCCTCAACATCAACGATAACGCTTATTTTATTTCTAGACAGAGAATGGAAAATATTTTCTTAGTACATGCTTTTGAAATTACTGAATTTTCAACTTGATGAGAAATCAAGTAAAAATAATGTAATCATATAAATATTGAACAAAAATAAATCATACCTCAGATGTAATACGTGTTTTAGTATATTGGCTACACCGATAACATGTTCTATTATTCAACAAAAACAGCAAAACTATTTCTTGGTACACGCTTTTAAAATTCGTAAGATTTTTCTTTGATGAGAGAATTAAGTGAAATAGTATTACGATAGAAGTCTTTTACACAACAGAAATAAATCAAACATCATAAGTAAAGATGAAAAACACTCGATAAAATTGAAAACCCTGATACCGACACTTCGACTCGGATCCAAACACTTCACATGGTGAGTTCCTGAAAATGAAAAAAAATATTTAAAAAATACAGAAATATCCAGATTCAGCTATACGATTTTTATAGAAAAATAAATATTTGAATTGTAATCGAAGATTTACGATAATGTAAATTGTAAATATGTATTTGATTTTGTTTGAGAAAATTTTTTTCACCTATACATCAGTATAGTCTGACCAAGCAAAGAAGAGCCTTTGGCAAGATGAGAGAGTGCCTCCAGCTCGGTCAATATTGGTTCAAAAATTATTGATTTGGTCTGAAATTGTAGATCAGAATTTTTCCTACAATTGAGACCAAATCAATAATTTTTGAACCAATATTGACCGAGCTGGAGTCACTTTCTCATCTTGCCAGAGGCTCTTCTTTGCTTGGTCAGACTATAGTTGTTACATCAACACGGCATTTTTGATAATGCTATTCAACAATTTACTAGATTTAAGTTATGTTCAAACTTTCACTATAACAACATTACTTACAAGCTTGTTGCTTGTCGAAAGATATCAGGACACTGGGCCACATATTCAGCATACAAGGTTACAAAACCTAACTAAAGAATGTAACTAGTGAAATGTAAAGTAACTAGGGAATGTCTCCTTGTCATTCTCCAGTCACTGACTATTGTAAGATGAAGATGTGCCCCAGTGCACCAAAACGCGTCCGAAATTCAACAAAATCGTGAGTACTGTTAAAATTGAAACTCAATATCGTGAATTTATTATATTATCAACAGTTCAAGTAGGATGAAGACAAAAGAAGAAACTATTTTCTTTTTAAAAATTCGACTGAGAAGTTTCATGATGAAATAAAACACACTGATGTTGTCAATTCTACAATTAAAAATCTACCGTAAACGGTGGAATTGACATCACTGCGTTTTATTTTATTACTTTCCTTATTGTATTTAATCTATATGTTGAATAATTTCTATATTCAATATTTGCATCAAGTATTTTATGAAATGATAATTTTTGTATAGGGCGATTTAAAAAGAGTGCAGGCTTTAATACATTATTTTAGGACGTTTATTTAAATGAAAAACTGGAAATAAATACATCAACAGATTCATCTCCGATTTCATGTAGGCCTATCAAAAATGACGTCATGCATGTGTCCTCCTCTACGGCGCTGGCACGCATCAACTCTGTCCATGTGATTCACTATTGTTATCTAGTCAAGTAAAGAGGACGTTCTGGCAAGATAGGAAAATCACTCTAGCTCAGTCAATATTGGTTCAAGAAATTTAAATTTGGTCTCGAATTGTAGAAAACATTCTGAGACTAAATTTAAGATCTTTGAATCAATATTGACTAAGCTGGAGTCATTTCCCTATTTTGCCAGAATGTATCCAGATTATATTAAAGAATTAATTACATGGTCATAATTGATGCGTGCCAGCGCAGTAGAGGACACTTGCATGACGTCATTTTTTATACAATAAATCGGAAAGTCAGATGATCATTCTGATCTCTGATGTATTTACTTCCGATTTTTTGTTTAAATAACCCTTTTAATTTGATAATTAAAACCGGCGCTCTTCTTGAATCACTCTATATTTCACTTGAAGTAATATGCAGATGGATAAAATGAGAATTGAAAAATACACAATACTGAGAAACATTTGGAGGAGACGTAAATTTGTCGGTACCGACTGCTAAAAGCGAGAAGCGGTCAAATGCCGAAAAGCAGCCAAATTCAAATTCAATTCGGTCTATGCCGAAAAGCGGTCAAATTCAAATTCATTTATTGTCATCGAGTCAGCTTTCAGTAGCCGAGGTGAACGGTCGTGTTTTTTAGAGCTCATGAAATTATCTTCAAAATTAGATTGTAGAACTGTTGAGTCAGTTAAAATAGGCTGTGCCAATAGTGCTCGTGAGTGTGTGTGCGTGTACGCGCGTGTTTCAACAACAATGCCAGTGCAGGCTAAACTCCATTTCGGGAAGTGCTGAGCAAACATTATCCATTTATTGAAAAAGTGCAGTATGGCAGATAGTGAAAAATCGTTAAAAATACCGATAGAGGAAAACGGAGAGATCGTGACGTATGAAGTAAAGACTGAACTACTCAAATCAGAGACAGAAAAATTCCTAGCAAAAGCATGGAAGTGCTTAGCAACAAAATTTGAAAATGCAGTTAAAAATAATGCCGAATTAAAAAATCAATTAGAACTATTACAGGAACGACTTCTTGCTTTAGAAACTAAAGCAACGACAGAAAAAACAAATGTTGAGAAAAACCGCGGTATTGTGTCCACCGAGCCAGCAGCAACAGCATCAGCGACAGGAGGATACGAAACAGAAGAAGACGAGCTGAGGGAGGAAACTGAATGGATCCTCAAGAAGAATAAAAGACCTAACAAGAGAAAGGCAAGCCAATCCCCAACAGTGCCACCTCCGACAGAAACTACAGGCAAATCGTCAAACAAGGTAGGAGATAACCAATCATCAAATAAGCAAATAGTCAAGAATCTTAAACCACCACCTATCATTCTGAGTAATGTAGATGATTACAATAAAGTGAAGGAAATCATGCTACAGGCCAATTTGAAATATAGAGCATCAATAATGAACAACAAACAGCTGAAAATAAATGTAGAAACTGATCAGGAATACAGAGAAGTCACCAAAATAATGAATACTAATAAGCTAGATTGGCACACTTATGAAAATAAGCAATCTAGGCCTATAAGAGTCATGGCTAGAGATCTTCATCCTTCTTGTGATCCAGAAGAAGTCAAAACTGATCTCTTGGATAAGGGGTTCAAAATTATTGATGTAGTTAATAAAATAAAGAAAAATAAAGTCGATGGTAAAGATAACATAATTCGCCTTCCACTCTTCATGCTTACGTTTGAGAACACAGAGGACATTAAAAAAATATATAATATTCAGCACATATGCTACATGAAAGTAAAAATAGAGGCTCTCCGAAGTAACAAAATCATCCCCCAATGTCGGAAATGTCAGCAATTTTTTCATACTTTTAATTTTTGTCAACATGAAGCTGTGTGCGTCAAGTGTGCCAAAACACCTAACCAAAGATTGTAGTAAGGAAAGAGACTCCACCTAAGTGCTACAACTGTGGTGAAGCTCACCCCGCAAACTATCGTGGCTGTTTAGTAGCTAAAGAACTTAAAAAAGAAGGGATAATTTGTATAAAGATAGAACAAAAAGTGTTCCAACTAGAGTCAACACAAGTAGTGAAGTAGTGAACAATGTATCGTATGCACAAGTAACCAAAACAAGTAGTAATAACGAACAGATGAAAACACTCAAGCCAAATAGTATGAATGAGTCAAATATTACATTTATGTTGCACGAGATAATGAAGAAGTTGGATAATTTCTCTGAAAGGTTAGAAACTTTAGAATCTAGAAGTACTTTGTCAAACAAATCTCAAATAAGGAAATGAATCAGAGGGAACTTAGAATAGTAACTTGGAATGCTAACGGAATTATAAATAGAAAACTTGAATTAGAAATATTTTTAGAAACAAATAAAGTTGACGTATGCTTAGTGTCAGAGACTCACTCAACAACTCATTCATGTTTGAAAATAAAAGGCTATAGAATATATCAAAGAATACACCCGGACAATAAAGCTCATGGGGGCAGTGCAATAATAGTTAAAGACAACATAAATCATTATGAAGAATGCAATCTACAATTGCCAGAAGCACAGGTTACAGTAATAGGAATTGAAACACTCGCACAAAATCTTAGAGTTGGAGCAATCTATTGTCCTCCTAGATAAAATTTGAAAAAGAATCAATATAAAATGATATTAGAGCACTTGGGTGATAGATTCATTTTAGGTGGAGATTTTAATGCTAAGCATATTGACTGGGGTTCCCGATTGTCATCCACAAAAGGAAGAGAATTAAGAGATGCTATCAATGAATTAGGATGCATTTTTCATTCTTCAATGAGTCCGACTTATTGGCCAACAGACACAAATAAAATCCCTGACCTCCTAGATTTTTTCATATCAAAGAGAATATCTACCAATTTTACTCATATTGAGGAAAATTTCGACTTAAGTTCAGATCATTCTGCTGTAATTCTCACGCTCAGCGAGAGAATAATAAAAAGACAAGCTAAGCCCACACTTGTCAATAAAACTACAGATTGGCGAAGCTTTCAGTTGTTTTTAGATGATGAAATTGACCTAAATGTTCAATTAAGAAGCAAACAGCAGTTAGAAGAAGAAGCAGAAAAGTTTTTCAAGCTAATACAAAAAGCAGCCTGGCAAAATACAAAAGAACGTACATATCAGACAGCAGGAATCAACTATCCAAGAGAAATAAAAGATCTAGTAATTGAAAAAAGAAGAGCAAGAAGAAGATGGCAGCATTCACGTGATCCAGAAGATAAAAGAATTCTCAACAATAAAACTCAACAATTGAGAAGGGAGATCAAAATCTGGAAAGAAGAAACTTTCAACACCTATCTTCAAAACTTGACAGCAGATGAGGAGACAGACTTTGCACTTTGGAAGACCACGAAAAAATTGAAAATGTCAACATCCCATATCCCACCACTGAGAAAGACAGATGGATCATGGGCTCGTAAAGATAGTGAAAAAGTGGAAGAATTTGCAGAATATTTAGCTAGAACTTTTCAGCCCAATGTAATTACAAACGAAGTTATTGAGACCAGGGAAATACAGATATTTCTGATATACAGCCTGTCAGTGTAAATGAAGTATCAAAAGAAATCCTTACCAATCTAAGTACAAGGAAAGCACCTGGTTTCGATCTAATTACAGGGAATATTATGAAGAAATTGCCAAGAAAAGCAATAACTCTGCTCACTTATTTATTCAATGCAGCATTTAGATTAAAGCATGTCCCTGATTCATGGAAAGTCGCTGAAATAATAATGTTACAAAAACCAGGAAAACCACCACATGAACTCAAATCCTATAGGCCAATATCATTACTACCTGTCATTTCAAAGTTGTTTGAAAAACTCTTTCTCAAACGATTACTTCCAATAATTGAGGAGAGAGAGCTCATACCATCACATCAGTTTGGATTCAGGAGGAAGCACTCTACAATCGAACAGATTCACAGAATAACCAATATTATAGAGAAGTGTTTGGAGGAGAAGAAAATTTGCTCTGCTATTTTCCTTGATGTAGCCCAAGCCTTTGATAAAGTTTGGCATGAAGGACTGATAAAAAAACTTGATTCACTTTTGCCAAAAAAATATGTAGAACTGATTTCGTCTTACATAACAAATAGAACATTCAGAGTAAAGCAGAATGATGACTACTCAAACTTGAAAGATATTGGGGCAGGAGTACCTCAAGGTAGTGTAATGGGGCCAATTTTGTACCTTTTGTACACATGCGATATTCCACATTGTGATGGCATCACTGTTGCAACATTTGCCGACGACACTGCGCTTCTGACTACAGGCGCCACTATACAAGAAACATCCACCACTCTCCAAGTAGCTGCAGATCGACTATGCCAATGGACTAAGAAATGGAAGATAAAGCTAAATGAATCGAAATCATCAATAATAAATTTCACCAACAAAAAAGTAATAGAAACAATTGATATCAGCCTGAATGGCCATAGAATTCCATGTGAAAATACTGCTAAATATCTAGGAATGACATTAGATGTCAAATTGAAGTGGAAGGAACATATAAAAATAAAAAGGAAACAGCTTGATATTAAATATGGACAAATGTATTGGTTGATTGGTCGTCAATCCAGCTTATCTCTAAAGAACAAGATAATTCTATACAACCAGATATTAAAACCAATTTGGGTGGGATTCAGCCTGGGGTTGTGCCTGTAAGAGTAATGTCAATTTGATACAGAAATTTCAAAATAAAGTATTGAGGAATATGGTCAACGCTCCTTGGTACATTAGAAACAGTGATTTGCACAGAGATCTACGTATACCGTTTGTGTCTAGTGAGATAAGACGATTTGCTATGCGCCATGAGTCCAGACTCCATCATCATGTCAACCCCGAGGCAGGCCTACTACTCCAAAATCAAGATATTATCAGGAGGCTTAAGAGAACGAAGCCTTTGAATTAGTTTAAAACCTACTGGTGATAGTGAGTGCATACAGTTTCAGTGCTGCTCTCAGAACTGCTTTAGTCGTCGTTGGATGAACTGAAGTTTTTAGTCGTGTTATAGTTAAGAAAAGTGAACTGAAAATTGATGGTTTGTCTCTAAGACAAGTTTCAATGACATTCATTAGAAAAAAAAAAAAAAAAAAAAATTTATTGTCATCACATTTCACAAAATGTATAACAAAGTCAACAAGAAGATGAACAATAACAGCATAGGCACAACACAAAATCATAAATTTGTCAACAAATCAGTCTTATTAAATGGACATTTTTCTACAAGTGAAATTTCAAGTTTTTTCTTGAAACATTTAATATCACAATTGAAGCATTTGGTAGCTTATTAAAGAGCCTAATGCCATATTCAATGAACCCATTTAGGGTGTTAGAATGTAGGGTGTCAACTCTGAGCGCTGGAGCATGTCTTGTGTAATGAGTATGAACAGAGCTGTTAATTGGAATACTTGACAATTTTTCCTTAATATATAATATACATTCAAAAGCATAAACAGCTGGTAAAGTAAATATTTTAAATTGCATAAAAAGTGGTTTACAATGTGTCTGACTATGTACATGAGCAATTAACCTTTTCTGTAAAATGGACAATCTCCTAGGACAGATTGTCGAATCGCCATAGGACAGATTACTATGTATTAGGCATGATACACTGTGAGTAAAACATAAGAATTAACAAGAAAATTCAATCCATTAAGCAGAAATAAACCTTTAGACATTCTAACATGTCATCATCTCTCATAACCCCTCTCATTACCCAGAAACACGCTTGGAGCACAAGTTGGAATCGTTTTCAGAAAAAAATTAAAAATATCACGCACCATGATTGCATTAACGATGTCGTTCTTATTGTTTCGAAGAGCCTTGATTGCTTTTCCTCGACTGACGTTCGCCTGAGACATCACCAAATCAACATCCTTGTCTTCAACGCCGGTCTCATCGACTTCTTCGTCGCTTTCCTCTTGTATAGGTGTCACCAACTGCAATCGAACAAATTTCAATTATACTTAATGCATAGAAAATGGAGTGACATCAGATATATCTAAGGCATTGTGCACACGATCCAATTTCATTCCATGAGACAAACAACATCATACATTCATGAAATTAATCAATACTATTGAAACATAATTAAAAGGAGTTATGTAAATGGTTCAACAGCCCATGAAGGGCTTAGGCCTACCAGCTGGTTGCCATTATTATTATTATAAGCGTATACCATATTTAGTGGTGAGTTCTAAAACGATGTTCCACCGGAAAAATAACCTCGATAGGAAATTGTGGTATTTCTTTGAAATAATCCACGGAGATTTAAATGTTTAAAAGCTGGTTGCCAGTTTCATATTCACTCCACTATACAGCAGTGGTCAATAATCATCAACCAGGATAAAGGTGACGTTTGGTTAGCACGTTGATCCTCTCAACCATAAACCAGTTTCAGTAACTAAGTGACGGCGCAAAACACCTCTGAATAACATCCAGTTAATCAGTTAGTGTAATGCAACAATATTATTATTCCTCTTGATACGAGTAACGACCGACTATCTTTACTGAGGTGATTAAAAAGTGTTGTTATTATTATTATTATTATTGAAAAATATGTCAGTTTTGGTTGTTTCATTTGATACATCCATTGTGCTCAGTATCTTCTTAAAATTGTATTGAACCATGGATGCAGTTTTTGATAAATATATAATACACAATACAGAGTGTTTTGGGAGGAATCTCCCGTGACTATCACAACTTCCGTGACTGATTCCAATGACTCTTCAAATAACTTTTAAAATAATTTTTCTGTTTTGTTCACTTTTGATTGCGATTTTCAAAGTTTGCTCGAGTTTTAAACGATCACTGCTGTTACATTCTATCTTCAATATATAGCGGACAGAATAGATAGGGTTAGGGTAATTTTCAATTGGAAATTATAATAATGCTACATCATCTTCTTTTAAATTCTGATAGTATTTTCTCCTAAAAGAAATATTCAGCCGTTTCCAAACTTTTCATCAACAACTGTTCTAGTGTGACAATGTATTCTAGCTATACAGAACTATTTGAAAGAAAAACAAGTTGAAACCAATGTATGATTCAACTTATACATTGATGATTTCTAAGCGTTTTGGTTATTTTAAATATTATTTTGAATAATATGAGTGAAAGAACTCACCGCAGCACTACCTCCAGCCTCTGCAGCTGCGGAAATTTCAGGGGCTTTGAATTTTTCGGCTGCAGCAACTTGCGCTTGTTGTCCAAGATCTTCAATCTGAAAATTAAAAACAATTTCATAGTTCATGCTTTGGAACCCAGAATGTGGAATAGCATGATGAAGGTAAGCTAATTGATAACAAAGATCTTAACGGCCTTGTGCTTGCCGCCAATATTGTGTCCATAAGAATAAATTATCAATGAAGTTACAGAAAATGATGAAAGAAACTGAACAAATAAGCCTTAAGATTAATGTTGAAAAGACAAACGTTAAAATACCAGTAATTATAACAATATGGATATCATTGGTTTATTAAAACAAGGCAGAATCTAGATACATAAGTAATCATTCAAGTTAGAATAAAGCTAGGTTTCACGCTTTCACCAGAAAGCGTGAAACCTAGCAATTGAAATTGTACTAAATTGATGCAATTTCAAAATGTTGCCAGGAAAAAGTCCTCAAGACGTCACTATACCATGGAGAAAATTGGCCAACAATTGCTTATTTGTATTTATATTTAAAATTGTTATCTAATGTTTTAATTCATTTACTTTTATTTCATTCAACATGATCCTAATTAAGTTTTCCACAGAAGAGATACGCCAAAACATTCTACAAAATTTGCATCTCTTATTAGAAAAAGTATGTAAGCTTAAATATAAAAAATAATCATCAAAATCGGAACAGAATAAGAAGTTTTGGGCTAACGACTACTTTTTCTTTCCTATTATTGTATTTTTTCAATTAAATAAATAAATAATAATCACCTTGGCTTCACCGAAAACAATGTAGGTATCGGATGCAGGATTTTTGAAAACGTCTGGTTTGTTGATTACGAAGAGAATATTCTTGGATTTGCGGATTGTCACTCTTGAGACTCCTGGGATCTATGAAAAATGTACAAATCAATACAACTTTAAATTAATTCAACTCCACTATAACATTGGATACACGTCAATCTTTCTCAAGACTACGCAAAGGCCATAATGTCCATGTGGGCTCATTCCTATTACATAATTATGAATAAAAATTTAGTCTAGTACTGTATTTATAAGATTGCATCATTAGTAAACAAAATTTAGTCTAGTATTATATTTATAAGATAAAATTATTGGTGGATAAAATATATATTTTTATGTTGTACTGTATATTGATTGAGGAATAAACTAGATTTTAATTTTAATCTATACAAAAACATTACTATCAACTGCAGCTTGCACTCAAGTTATATTTAACACTTTGCAAGTAAGTTAGTACCTACTCACTTAATTTGCCCCACTAAGACAATGAGTTATGCTGATTCAAATTTTGGTAGGCCTATATTATGAAGTTTAAATTATTATTTCTTAATATTGTTCAAAGTGCATGCCATATTTATTTACTACATTCTTACTGTAATATGTAAATTTTCCTGTTGTAATGAAACTAAGAAAAATTATAGGCTATAATTCAACTTGATGAGAAACAAATTAATAGATAATTAAGGGTTGGATGATAATAAATTCATGAATAGAATAAGGCCTAACGTCTACGTTTTGGAACTGATTTTCTATCAGATGAATTCGGCTGTGTTCTAAACAAACTTTTGATTGAGTTTTGGATGATGTTCCTAATAATGAGGATTGATCTATGAAGTAATTTTTATTATTGGAACTCAAATAAATTAAATCCAATATGATATTCATCTATAGTCGTCCACAGAACATTAAGTTAACCAAGGTCACTGGGACTGCTGAGCACTGTTGTCCACCCTCATTTGAACTCATTCAACAAAATATCATTCCTCTCCTCTCACACCACTATCTTATTAGCTAACCCTGAGTACGGAGCGGCAAAACTGCTATGAGAAATGAGTGGCGGTGTCAAAAGAATTGCTTGACCTTGGTTAACACAGAGATCTGTGAAATAATATAATTAGAAACTCGAGAATCCTTCACCCAATATAACTTTGCAAGATATAAGTTAATTTTGAAAAGATTCTCCAACAGTTCTTAATTTGTTTCAACACTTAAAAATGTATAAATACAGTGAATAAGATTAATTCATCCACATACCGGTTTGAGGCCCAGCTTCAACATAATTTTTCGAGCCTTCTTTTCTCCACGAGATTGTTTGGCTTTGCTGACCATATCAATAGGAGCTCCTTCCCCAAACGCAATGGATGATCCTGGACCATCGGAGGCTCCTTTTGGTCCCTCCTCCAGCTCAGGAATTGAGTCGTCGGAATCTGACTCCGTCCCTGATGCATCATTTTTAACTTCCGTCAAAGTGGGGGCTGGTTTATCAAGTTCTGTTGCTTCTGGCATTTTTATCTGTAAAGAGGATATAAGTTATAGTTTGAGAAACTGATCGAAAGCGCTAGATAGTTATCATCTTCAAGAGGCCTAGTCCTAGTACTTTGTGATGTGAATACAATGGGTTATGCAAATTGTGTAATATGTGGTTGGTATTATTGCTTATTAGAATTCAAGTAAATAATATGACTGGTTCTTTTATAAAGCGAGTCATGACAAACAAGCCACTTAGTTATCTATTGTAAGACCCAGGTTAAGTTAATATAAGTTGAGTTATTAATTATTGTGTACTAGTATACATGAACATAAATAATACAATATGACGTCGGAACTCTTCCACATCTACAAACAAATAATCTTCTTAGGGGAATTGCACTCTATCCTATACTGTTATGGTGATAATATCTGATACCGGCGTACCTAGCTTCGCTCTGAAGCTGCGGCCGAACTGTTGAATTACATAAATATGTTATTGTAAAAAATAGTACTTGGGATTATGCCTGAATAAGGAATATTTTATTCTTTTATTAATCCTGCCAGAGAGTTTTCCCAGACATGAGACCTGGTGCAATCTTATTTTCCCATTACGGTTATATTACATTTCAAATTTCGAGGAAATTGTTAGAGCCGTTTTGTAGATACGTGGTTCCACATACAAACATACATAGGGCCTACATACATACAGAAATTACTCGCTTAATATAATAGGATAAGTTGATTATAATCTAGTAGCCTATTATTGAAGAAAATGAAATTTTATGAGAGGGTAAGTTATAAAATAGTAGGCTACAAGTTTTTTCTTATCAAGCAATGGAGAAATTAAGTGATGTGATTTGATTGCAATATAATTTTATCAAGAATACCTACCAAACTACCAAGGCTAATAATGATATGCTAAGGCTGAATATAAAGGCTAATACTGTACTTGAAGAGAAGGCAGGAGTACAAGAACCAATAAATTAATGTTCCGATATCAGAAAAACTAAGCTTCCTATGGCTACAAAGTGATCAATAGAACAATCAATAGAGATCAATAAAACGAAATCAAAATTGACAAAGAAACCTATTTTTATAACTGATAATTAAGCCTTCTCTTGAGTGATAACACATACTATAATAGAACAATGAAGAATGAACTCAAGACGAGATTTGAAGGTTATGAATACAGCATGAAATGTATGCAAGTTGAGTCATCATTCACCACTTGTGAAAAGGTCTTTAGCTGAATGATGCATGTATGAATAATAATAATAATCATATCTCATATGAAATTAGTAAAGTAGGCCTAAAGAGATTAATTCATTGAATAATGAAGTACTTCAACAACATAACCAACAAATTAAAGCATGGTGAGTAATGATGGTATGAAACATAGAGTACAAGGATGTCAACTACAGGATTTTTAAATCCTCAGTATTATTCACAAATATTGAATTATTATAATTACTCACGAAAATGGAAGATTTCAGTCAGAAGTAAATAAAATTAAAAAGAATGGATCAAGAAGATAGAGAAAGGAAAACGGATACTACTTCAGTTTTAAGTAATTCAATTTTATAAATACAGGCTGTCAAACTTGAGTCTGGCGCCTAAGTGAAAATAGTGGATAGCACAATCCTCGAAATTGTGAATAATAAATTTATATAATGTTATGAAAGAGTATAGAGCTTAAATATAATTGATTAATTTGATTTACTGATAACTGACACTGTTACTATATCATCATCATCACCAGCACCAGCACCACTCGGGACGGGGCAACTCACTATTTCGACAACTCGATGTTTATCAAAAAACACCGAACTGGTGAATTAGTGGAAATAGTGAATTTACCCAACCCCACTCGGGACGGGGCAACTCACTATTTCGACAACTCGATGTTTATCAAAAAACACCGAACTGTCGCTGGGGAGGTGACTCGCTGTTTAGACAACTGCGTGTTTTTTGAGAAATAGCGAAATTACGTTTTGGCTATTGCAGCTCGGCAGGCCAGGTCAGGCAACTGGCTGTTTCGTGCCACAGTCCGCCATCAATAAAACTCATCTGTCTAGGAGGGGCATGCAAACTTTGACGCTAGTCTGATACCTGATATACTTCGACGCAAGTCTATGCAGCTCGGTCAATATTGGTTCGAGAATCATGAATTTGATTTCAAATTATTGTGGGGAACATTGTGATCTATAAAAACTCGGTGAATATTGGTTCGAGAATTATGAACTTGATTTCAAACTATAGGAAACATTGTGATCCATAATGACTCCAGCTCGGTCAATATTGGTTCAAGAATTATGAATATGATGAATTATTGTGATCTATAATTCGAGACAAAATTTTTAATGTTTTAACGCAAGTTTGGCATGTATCTTATATTTCCAATTAATCGTTGATAAGCCATGTACGCTAAGTAGGCTAGAAAGTCTGGTAATAGGCTTAAATTATAGGCTTAGAAAATAATAGGCTTAAATTCTGCTAATTCTTGACATCGGATATATTTTTTCAAGAAGTAGGCCTATCTATCATTCCCAGTTTTGTACACGAACATGACCTCTTTTCACATCTCTTCCCTCAAGTTACTGTATGTCATTACAGTAATGAGTAATCTGTAATTGAGAGATCAATTAGACCATCAATATATGGTCCACTACATAGTTTGTATTATTAGGTACCTATATATTATACGGTAGGCCTATTAAATAGAAGATTTTGTATACTGTAGATGATGGAAACAAGTGTACTCAGTTTCTTCTCCTATCTGTTGGTCTACATACAGCACTTTGCGCCTGAGCAGTGTGTATGGTAGCAATCTGTTCCAGAATTTGTTGCAAATTGTTTCTGATAACTTACTTGCAACTCACATAATAAATGAGCATCATTTTCAAGTCAGTATTGTATTTTTTCACTTTTACCCAATTGGAAAAGGATAGCAAATTTAATTGGGAGAAGACAAAACATTCAGGCCAAGGATTGACAAAATTTAATATTTACACAACTCAAGATAGGCATACAATATTTATAAAAATATGTGCTTATAATTAATTAGGCCTACATTTATGTTGACTACCGGTAACTAGGCCTATAAAACTGTGAATTACTTATACAGTAGGCTACCTATCACGGATACTGGAATACGGTGTTGTAGTATCCGTGGTAGGTACCTATTAGCCCATACATAGTGCTATAACAAGAATTCAATTCATAAACTATTCTGTGAAGTTACACTGAACTTGAGTTAACAAATACATGTTAAGACCATAATAACCTAATAGGAGTAACTTACATATTTTTTAAAATTTATACATCGTGCTATAACAAGAACTTAATTCATAAACTATATGAATAAAGTATTCATAAATAAATAAATTATTCATAGATAGAGTATTTATAAAGCTCTGAATAAAGTATTCAAGTACAACTTAAACTATAAAAAGTGTGGCTTGAAACTATAGTTTTGAAGTATTTCTTCAGAAAATATTTCAACTTTATAGATAATGAAGGTTTACTTAGTTTTAGCCACACCTTTTTTTATCGTTTGAGTTGTACTTGAATACGGTACTTTATTTAGAGGTAATAATAATATTTTTATTATATATTCACAGGTATGAGAGAAAGAATTCCTATTAACCAGTAGTGTGATCAAAGAAGTCAATTCCTTCTTTTTAGTGCATTTTAAAAAGTTTTTATCATTTTCAAAATTATCTTTATCTATTTACTTTTCATATAAAGTTATTAATTTAAGAAATTTCAACAAAATCTGCTAGATGCAAGTACTGAACCACACAGAATCTTTGGGGGTTAACTGGTCGCTAAACCAATTAGAGCAGAAGTCTAAGATAAATTAAATGATCCCAAAAAATTATTTGAAAATTCTTAATTGAGAAGGTTCATTTATAAAGGTTGAATTGAATAAATCAATACCTACACTAATAAAGAAAACACTTGAAAAATTGAAAAATTTCACCAATTCGAAAACTCATCAACAATAAAAAAATATCCTCATGTGTAAGATCAAGTCAAGTCAAATCAAGTTTATTTCATCCATCTGATAAAAATACACGTAACATAAATTGTAATAACTTATTATAAATACATTCCATCATAATCAATATTATTACTACCGGTATACAGATTTCTCACATAATATTCACTGATTTCTACATTATTGAATTACTCTAATTATAATACAGTACTACAATATTCATTTAAATTATTACACATATATTTCCCGTGCAGATGGATGTAAGAGCTTACATAGGCAACATAGGCCTGTGCGTAAGCTCGGGTAATTATTTAAAAAGAAAAAATTATATTATAGGATGCTCAGTCATTACCTTTTTGTATTAAATATTATACAAAAAGCTATGCTCTGCTCCACATGCAAGAAGAGGGGGATTCATACACAACCGAGAAATGGTAAGGAAAAACTCACAGTCTTGAAATGCAAAATGCAGTAGTTGAGTACAACAGGGATTAGAATTTGCTACCCAATCAATATAGATAGAATAACTTGTCAAGCCTATACAGAGAAGGTAAGGGATTTTACCTTCCCCATGGGCATGTCCACTCAGGCAGAACTAAGCGCGTGCACCACCAATCCTACCTATCAGCGAGCCTGCGTCTTCCTCAGTGATGTCAAACAACCATGTCTTCACACGTCTCTTGAAGGTAGATGCAGAATCAGAATTCAACAACTAACTTTGGTTAGAATACATACGGAAGTATCTGGATAATACATGTGCAATATAGAAGCAATTCGTTGTGGAAAAAGTTAATGCCTGTTGAGTTGTGTTGATGCCCACAGCTGATGCATATCTGGTGTTATGAGAATGCTCAGTTTGTGTGAATATTGTGTTGGGATTGTTATAGATGTGAACAAGTAGATCTTTAATAAAAATTTTTCTCAGTGACAATACTCTTGATTCATGGAATAATAAATCTGTAGGAAATCTTCTGTTCTTTTTTAATCCTGATTTAAGAATAGGAAAAGTAGAAATTTAGCCATTCAGTGTACAATAAGTGAAAAATCATTTTTTGAATTTATCATCTTCCAAATGTCCTCCATTGTAATCTATGCACTTTTGCAGCTGGGCCTGGAAGTTTTCCTCGACATTTTGCAGCATATTGAGTGGTATTCCTCCAATCTCATCTCGAATCCGTTTTTTTAGAGCTGGGATAGTTCTGGGTGGATCGCTTTGATAAACACTCGTTTTTAAGTAGCCCCATAGAAAATGGTCATAAGTTGATAAATCTGGAGAGCGAGAGGGCCAGGGATATCCCCGTTTCAAGTAATGACGCGGCTTGGAAACAAAAAATTTACAGCATTCATGGCAATTATCACAGTTTGGCTTGTTGTCCTATTTGTTCGTTCATTCAATGGAAAACGGGCGATTTCTGGTGTAAGAAAGTTATGAATCATTTCGATGTAACGCACAAAGTTAAAAGTGACAGCAAATTTACCCGTTTCTTTCAGGCCCAGCTGCAAAAGTGCATAGATTCCAATGGAGGACATTTGGAAGGTGTTATATTCAAAAAATTATTTTTGACTTATTGTAAACTAAATGGCTACATTTCTACTTTCTATTTATGATGAAAAAATTACAAAAATACAATTTCTTGAACAACCTGTTGCTTGCTCAAATCATCCCACTTCATTGGCGAACCCTGTATTTAGAAACTGTAGTACGTTTCTCACCTAGATCTAAAATATTGGTAGGGAGTTCTGAAACACTATTGTATGGCTATCCAGCTCCAAAAAATTAGCTGCTACAATTACCTTCAACTCTTCATTTTTTTTTCATTCAAATACATAATACCACAGCTATAACTTTGCAGTACCGTAATGGATCTAGGTCATGAAACTCCATTGAAGATTAAAAATGTTTTTTTTTTTTTAATTCTCTGGAGTAACATTTGAGCATATAGAGAGTTAGCAAGTGAAACAGAAAGATTTGAATAAGTCACCAACTCTTCAAGAAAAAAAATCAATTTCATCATTTATTAGTCATGAGTATGAAGAAAAAATGTACTTCTAAATGTATTCTATTGGACAATAATAGAAAATATTAATTTCTGAACATAAAATTTGCGAATCGTCCTTCATTGCAAGGCATAGAGCATGTTGTTGGACAGATTTGCGTGAACTTTGGAGTATTGTCTGTTGAACAAAAGAAATATTTTGAAGGGTTTGAAGGTTTTCGTACTCTCATCTAGTTTTTTAGATATTTCTTCAGTTTTTTCAAAGTTGTTTAAACATACATGTCTGAAAATTAGGTGATGATGAAAATCTCTAAAAACATGAGAAATTGATGTTTAGAATTGAACAATTGATTTCTAGAAAAAATACTTTATTTCTCTCATTGTACAGTGGATTGCTGTATTTTTTCCACATTAGTAACTTCTTCAAATTTTTCCGTTTCATTGACTAACCCTACAAAGGATGGAAAAGTGACAGAGATAAAGAAGCGTATTCTCATCTGAGAATCTTACTTCCAATTAGTCAAGATGAGGAATTATAATTATCTTCTCCAGTATTAAATTGGAGACTCAGATATGGAAGTTTTACCCCTGTGAGTCTGTGACTTCGCAATCTTCAACCTACAATTGAGTTGTGAATTTATTTCATTCTAGGATAATAATAATAATTTATTTTTATTTTATTATATAAATTATTTTTTTCATCTAATTCATTTTATTTTTTAATGTATTGAAAACAAAAATTTTGTCGACTTCTAGGGGGGGGCATCTGCCCCCCGATGCCCCTGCCTGCGTACGCCAATGGTGTGGACATTGTCAGTGTCACTTTTGATTGGTCAGCTCGGTCAATTCCACCATAGTTTTGCCAACTCTCATAAATCCGCGTATTGACAGTGCAAGGGATGTGCCGCAAATGTCTTGCGGTGTTTTGATACTTGTGCGACTGGAACGCAGTCGATCAGCTGTGGCCAATCATATCTCTTGCTATTGAATTTAAAGGATGAAATAAGGATTCTTAATTCTTTAATTTATAAAAAATCCAGAATTTCTCGATTTTTAAATAAATCAGTGGTTTGACAATATTTTGTCTTTTCATTTAACATGGATAACTATGACAATATCAACTTCACTACTACTCAAAAAGTAGAGCATTCTACAATTTTTTAAACTAGAGAGGAGTAATAGCATAGAGTAACTAGCACAATAGGCCTATTCTTAATTCTTATTGTCTTTGATAGAATAATGAAAAATAAACACGTAGAACCAACCCCTACCAAGTAATGACTTTTACATTATTTCTTATTATGAGTATACGTATATGTTCTTAGACATTATTTTCTATGAGATAAAAAAATAAATTTACCAGGAAAATCTCTAAAGTAAGTTACTCTTACTCTAATAGTCTAATTGATGGCAAACACGTTGCTGTATTTAATTTTACTGATTTTCAAAGCTGAGAATGGTGCTCAGAATCTTATTAAGAGACTTTGTTCTTGTCATATACAGGATAAATCACTAAATGATAGTTACGGCTAAAAATAATTCAAATGATAGGCTATTCTTCCATCATTAACAAATTGACTGTAGGAAAGAGAGGAAGACTCTGCAATCATACAATAGTAGAAATCGCTGAAAAGACAAAAAAGCAAGAGTTATATTTAAGATATTCAATAATTTTAGAACTGATATACATTTTATCAGTCACTAAACTCAATATTAACATTAGAACAGTATTGTACAAATTTGAGTTCAATATAGCCTTTAAATTTTTTTCAAATTCAAATAGGCCTATATTGATAAACTCGAATTTTTTAAGTTAACTCCATTCTCCTAGTTAAAATTTCAAACTTTAAAGCTGACGTCTTTGCTATATCTAATCACTAATTACACTGGGTGATGATGATAAGTTTATTGGTTGAATTACACATATTTGTAACTTGGCTTCTTCTCCATCCATTGATAACACTTAACTTAAGGTTTTGATAGAGTTTATTAAGGTACGTTACATTACATTATAATCAAATTACCTTGGCATTTATAATAAGATTAAAAATCAATCATAATCACAATTGAGATTACAATCAAAAACTATTCAATCAAATAACCGTTTTCTCACTAAACCATCATCTTAAACTCATCAAATTAATAGTAAATGACTACAACAAGTCCAGTAGGATTGTTGTAAATATTAGCGTGGCTTTAACATTGGTGTATTAGGTATTAAGTATATCAAGCCTCATGTTTTGAAATTTGTTCCTCTATAACAACATATATAGGCTATGATATGGTGATTTTAATCTTGAATATTATGTCATCATAGAGATAAATTCATAAAAAAGAGGCTTGATACATAATAGGCTTCAATACCTCAATTGGAAGACAGCTAACATCAAGTTATAAAAAATAATCACTTGGATTTTTATTTTTAAATAGCCTATAACTTTATTAACCATACTATTGGATGCTAAATCATGGTACAAAAAGTCATTGAATCGCTTCCCCAGAATACTTCATACTTCAAAAAATAAATCCAACTGGCTTCTTGTGATGAGCATTTGCCATAATAATCGATAATACAGTACCGTACATGAATAGATAGACGTAAATAGGGATGTTGGAAAGTGGTGAGAGTAGAGGGGTAGGAGATGGTAGTTGACTACCAGAATCAATTAATATTGCAAAAACTAATGTATAAATGTATAACAAAAGTCATTTTCAAAACATAATAGCCAAAAACGTCGATATATTGCTTCAGATAGGCTTGAAAAGGTGATACCATAGAATAAACAGTTTTTTTTGAATGTCATAGAATTTTTATTTTGCGACTGTTCCCCCACCCTAGAGGTAAATTGAAAAATAAAAGGTGGAACTTGTTCAGAATGGATTGTACTTTCACCTCATATGTAAATTTTCTATATATCTCATCTGGTTTCAAGTTGTAGCAAGTTGAAGTGAGCAATTCTGACTTTTTCCATAAAAGCTCAAAAACTACCACTTTTTTGACGGTTCATAGCTTGGCAGTCATTGATCCAAACTTCGAATGTGACCACTCATTTTGTAGCTAAATTTGTTTTCTTCAATTTGTACTGAAACACATTTTTTGATAAACCGACTAGTTTTCACAAAAAAAAAGAAAAACTCAAAAAAGTCACAAAATTTAAGGGTTTTTTTGGAATTTTGGGGGTGAAGCCGTCCCCTGAGGAGTATGCAAATATTATATTCGAATTCAGCGTCCTTAAATACATATGAAACCGTCGAGAAAAAAACTTTCGCACCGCTTTCCCAAAACACCCGTCTGGACGTACCATTTGACTGGGCTACTCACTCGATTATGTCCCACTCACTTTCTTGACCCACTTAATAATTAGCGGGTTTTTCGTCGGTAATCTTTGACACGGTCTAGTAACGAGTGGGCGGCTAGCGGGGAAAATAGCGAGTTGCCGACAGGCAGCGCGATCACACAAAAACAGCGAGTTACCCGTCACAGAAAAATAGCGAGTCACCTCCCTGGCGACAGTTCGGTGTTTTGGCTGAAACAGCGAGTTGTCGAAATAGTGAATTTACCCAACCCCACCACTCTTCTTGTCATCAAGGCTATAACTATAGTAGGTACCTGATTTCTATATAGTACAGTGATCAGGCACAATTTAAATTCTCTTGCTTCTTCTCCTCCCAATAATTTTAACTTCAAAATATCGTAAAATAAAAAATCGTTTGAGGTTTTTTACCAAAAAATAAGAAGAAAGTATCTGATGGAAAAAGTAAAAAAATGCGAGGTTATAGAGTAAAAAATCATTGAAAGTCGGAAGAGTTTTTACAATTTTTATTTTTCCTGGCGTCATTAGGACTTGATAAGCATAAAAGAAAATATTGAAAAATAAAGAATTCTCTGGAGAATCGATTGAGACTAGCTCCAAGATTGTAGCTGCAGTAGTTTTTGCGTAATTGTCAAAACCCCACAAAAATTGCATTATACATTTTTCTCATTAAAAGACCTATTATTTTAGGCCAACTTACTCAAAACCTTAACGAGTGACATGCTTGAAACTATTTTTATTCAATTCCTCAGTTCATTTTATAGGTCCCAGTACATTTTCATAACATTCGACAAGGTACAAGCTTCAGAATGATAGATTTTTTAGAGGATGCCTAGTCTGGAAGAAATCTTAAATCGATAATCCTGAAGTTTGTAAGGGTTGAGATTTGAAAAAATGCCAATATCATAGGAAATTGAATGAGGAAAATTTTGCGGACATGTCCAGAAGCGTAGGATGAAAGGGGTTTCCGATAAAAAATGAGAAGTTTCGAGATTTTATGTTTGGAGGGTATGTACGGTATGGAGGGTATGTACGGTATCTTGAAAATCCAAGATAGGAACACAGTCTAAAAACTCATATCGAAAAATCAACCCCTAACGCAGCCCTTGAAAGTTGTCAACTTTACATGTTATTTTTATTTTTCCTGGAGCGATGGAAAAAGATGATATCAAATTATTTTTGAATTATGTAAAATAGCCTGGAGAATCGTTTGGCACATGTTCTAAGATACAATCTCAACTACTCCAGTTAACTCGGAAAAACACCTCGATTTCAAGATATTATGAGGAACATATAGAGACCAGGTCGAAGAACGTAGGATGAAAGGTTTTTGCGGTGAAATAATAAAACTTAAAAAACTAGAAAATTCATTTTATTAATATAATTATATATGTTTCTGACAAAATATGTACTTCGAAACTCAAAGTGGTGAATCTATCAGCTACTGAAATACAACTCTTGGGAATCCAAGAGGCCGCTTGGGAATCATAGCTCAACATTCATGAATCATCTCATATGAATTTTATATAAATTTCAACATGAGTATACAGTACAACAGCTACAACAATTAGCACATGATAACTATATACCTGGTAATAAAAATTTTACACAGCCCAGTGAAATACTCAATTTATACTCAATCACAGCGTTAGCTTTGCTTTATAGCTTATACAAAATTACAAACTATAGCTTGTACAAATTACAAACTTCTATTTGAAGAATTACGAACAATTACAATTATTTGAAGAACAATAATTACAAAAACGATATATGACAAATACAGTAGATACGTAATATAGACTAAAATACATAAGTTATGCATATTTATGCACGGTTAGTTTAATTGTTCAATTACGTTGAAGTGAATGGTTGTTTCTAAAATGAAAGCAAAGAAATACGTCATTTAACTCAACATCGAAAAGAAATTGTATGAAAAGTACATTAGTAGAGTTCCCTAGGAGTTATCAATGCTAATTCCAACTCTCAATATAGTTAAACAATCAGAATAATAATGAGAATTACGTTGAAGTGAATGGTTGTTTCTAAAATGAAAGCAAAGAAATACGTCATTTAAGTCAACATCGAAAAGAAATTGTATGAAAAGTACATTAGTAGAGTTCCCTAGGAGTTATCAATGCTAATTCCAACTCTCAATATAGTTAAACAATCAGAATAATAATGAGAATTACGTTGAAGTGAATGGTTGTTTCTAAAATGAAAGCAAAGAAATACGTCATTTAACTCAACATTGAAAAGAAATTGTATGAAAAGTACATTAGTAGAGTTCCCTAGGAGTTATCAACGCTAATTCCAACTCTCAATATAGTTAAACAATCAGAATAATAATGAGAATTACGTTGAAGTGAATGGTTGTTTCTAAAATGAAAGCGAAGAAATACGTCATTTAACTCAACATCGAAAAGAAATTGTATGAAAAGTACATTAGTAGAGTTCCCTAGGAGTTATCAACGCTAATTCCAACTCTCAATATAGTTAAACAATCAGAATAATAATGAGAATCTCTTCAACCTCATAAGAAAAAAATAATTATAGCACAATATAAAAAATCAAAACAAAAATAATATTAAATCAAAATTCACTCAAACAAAACTAGTATTGTGACAATTATCAACTTGGAAAATTTTTCAAAAAAAAAATAACGCCAGTAAGAAAGGCTGATAAGGGTCCTCTTTAGTAAAGAAACTTGAAACATTTCGTACAAAACGAAACTTCAATAAATTTCTGCACATCCATTGTTTGCAAGAGAATTATTGTTATTTACTAATAACCCCAGCACCATTTTTCTGATTTGGTGAGGAACAGGACCTCTTCTGAATTGATATTTATCAGCTGGTGTTGCGGAGATGATCTGCTGGTCATGTTCTGCATATGTGGCAATCTGAAAAATGATTCATTCATTAAACGCGATAATCTCGATAAAGACATTTAAAATATATGTTTACAAGAATTTTGTAACAAAACATGGAAAGCTACCTCAAAATACCTGCAAAATTTTTATATTAAACAGGTTGTTATATGTTTCCTTGATCTCAGGGCTACTTATTTTATCACTGATTTTTATTTTAAATAATTATCAAATGCAAATGACTATTATTAGTTGAAACATGTCATGCATTGAAAAATAATTCAAAAAGGGTACTTTGATAATTATTTAAAATAAAAAACAGGTTGTTATATGAATAATGAAGCACTTCTACTCAGCCTGAGTATAATTTTCATGTTTTATCACAGTAGGATAGAATTGCTTCATTATTAAAAGCTCGTAAATTTCGAGAACGTTTCAGAAGAATATAGAAAAGTGAGCTTCATTACCAACCACTATCCTTGATAAGATGTCAATTGAATATTCATTGTTTATTGTTCAATAATAAATTGTATGAATGTGGATGGTGAAATGGTAAATTGAGTTCGAAGTATTCATTGGATAGCAAAATAATGGTCGCATTTGAAATAGAAAACTTCAATTATGTTCCTGCATGTTAAAAGATTTTTCTGTGCTTCGGAACACACGATAAGCCAAGCTTCAGAAAAGTAGTCATTAGATTCAAATATGACCCTTCCCATTAAACACACAAGAGCAAGGGGTCACAAGGGCATTGCCCAAAAAAGATAAATTCAAGTACCTAGCAAAAATTAACCTTGTAAAACAGAATTTGCCAGTCTATAGAAAACTTACTTCCTTATCAGTGTATAGACTCCGTAATGTTTCTCCATCTCTTGCATTGAGGAAAGGTTAACAATTTATAAATTGAAGTTTTCATCATAGTATGTATAGCTGGCGCCAAAATTCAAGACTGTAATTGATTCTCAGCTCTGTCAGGACAGTCAGCGAGCTGTTTGCGACAGTACATCGAAACAAAAGCGACTAAATCGAATCAAAGCGAGCGAATTTGTCCAGACTATCCGACGACTGTGTGAAGCGAGCATCAAACTGTCCTGATAGAGCTGACCATTCGCTAGCCAACTGTCTTAATTTTTGAGGCTAGCTATAACTATTATAACTTAGATGCTAAAAAGATTCTATTTATTCATCATTTATTTATTTCCATCTATCTCAATTATCATGTGGATTTTTGCGTTCAAGTGTTGATGAATGAATTCTTTATAATGGCTTGTTTACACTGAAACTGGTTTGTATTAGTGTTTTCATCTCTCCTCATCAGCCGTCAGGGTTTCAGAGCTTGGACCCGAGCAGTAGTATTAAGAGTCTTTTCCAACTAAAAAATATAAGCCTGTGAGTAATAAGGGAAAAAATTAAGCAGGAGTGAGAAAATTTAAGAATAAAATTGATATTTCTGATTTCTGGTGAAGATAATAATATCATAAAAATATTATGCAATACCCTAATGAAAGCTCAAGTGCGCAATGAACAAGCTTTATTAAAGAGAACATTCTTCTTATCAAAGAGGAAGAGAGGAGCGAGAGTCATCAGCGCTTGTTGTCTTCAAACCCAGGTTTTGCATGAATGTAACACGTTTGTCAAACAAATAATTGAACGTATTTGTAATAGGTAAAATTGAAGACGAAACTTCTATCGAATTGAACCTGAGTACGTCTTCAATCTCAAGCTTCAGATAATTATTATGCACCAGAAACATCAATTCAAAGGGGACAGTTCTTCTCAAAAAGTTATGGAAAATTTTCTCTTAAAATACAAAAATCAACATCAGAAAATCCTAAATTATTAAATATTCATCATGGAATGCAAAATTCATGACCTATTTTCGTGTTTTACTGCCTTCTTACCTCCCTATTCTTGTTTTACTGCCTTTTTTCCTACCTACTCCAAACATTATTAATGCCTAAACATTAAGTCTCTACTAACACACTAGCACTATGACTGACTCCTATAGCGATTCCTCCAAAGAAATTAAAATCCGAAAATCCTTTTTATGTATGGATACAGATCGAACTGTAGAAATCGTAGGGTAATAAATAACTTACACTTGTTTGGGTAGCCAGTGGGAGAATTGGAAACCACTGATTTTCAACATCTGGTTGAAATGTCCAATTGCTTCCTTCAGTTCCGCAAACTCTGTAAATAATAAACAAAGTTTATCATCAAGCAATACCTATATAAGTATTTTATATGGATAGAATAATTAATAATAAGTTATATTTATTTATAATATAACAAAATTACTATTTATAATAGTCAGTTATTAATAAAATAGTAATAATAAGTACAATAAGTTTATATAATTACTATAAAAAGTATTTTAATGAAAAGGAAAACAGTCAACCAGATTTATAATAAGTCTACAGAAATAAACAATAAAGAAGCGAACTTGACAATCGAACTAAACTAACATAATTTCCTATGGCTAACGAATATCTACAAAATATCGATAATGATTCGAATCAATTCATATCATCATATTAAACAAAGTATCACAAAACAAACTATTTACTAACAAAATACTAACAATTCGTATCATGATCAATGGTTAAACAAAGCATAACATCACCTATAAACAGATAACACAAGGGTAGGTCTCGCAGACTATCAGCTCAGTGCTAATTGGTTGTAAAAAAATTAGATTTATTTAATCCTCAGAATGACATTTGTATTAATCAAGAGATTCAATACAAATAGTCATTTGCAAGACTTATTCATATCAACTGACGTAAATTGAATTCTCAGGAGTGTGAGCCACTCAATAGATCAACTGTATCTATACATATAAAAAAATTACAGTGATTTGGTTCAATATGAACCAAATATTCCTCCTCTTACCAGTGTTTATACATAAATCCTTACGAATCATGACTAATTAACCATTTGCGATTTATGATATATATTTTTTATTAAACATCCAGATGCATAGATACTATTAATAGTTTACTATACATAGATAGGCCTACTATAGATTAAAAAGTTATAATGACAATATTTCTTGAGCACTCAACCCAAAGTAAGACTACGTCGAAGTGTTTTCAGAAAATTTACATAAGCATGGACTTTAAATTACAAATATGTAGGTTCAAATCAAATAAAATATTTCTTCAATTTGACACTTTAACAATACAATTTATCGAATGAAACAAGTTCTATAAGAAAATGAATATATCATAAAAAAGTTTATCAATAAAGTTTCATAAACAGAACTAATGCTAAAAATATGTCAAAATAGAAAATACTACTTGCTAAATTATAAAATTTGCTCGCAAGTAGGAGAAATAGGTTGCAGGGAATAGGATCAAGAAGGTTGATACTGAAACAGCAGCATCAGCTTGCACAGATTGACTAATAATGAACTACGAAGTCGATCGAACACATTATTTGTCACTATGTGAGATTGGACTTCCTCAACGGAGGAATTCATTGGATATTCCTCAACCGGCACACAAGTACTTGATAAAACATAAAGTGTAATGGATGGAGAACCAAATGATTTATATTACATTACTCTATTAAAGTTAGTTTTACGCAAATAACAATAATATAATTATAAAGAAATGTAGAGAATCAGTTTGGCATACCGTTTTCAGATACGGCAAAAATGCAATTCTGCTCGTCTAAATCGCGCACCAATATGAGGTAATCTTCGAATACTCCAGTTCGGCTAGACATTGAAATGGACCTGCAAATAATAGATTTTATAAATTTTCGAATCAATAAACCAACTGTCTTGTTGTAAATCTAGTTCGTATAGAATAATATTGGATTTTAAAAGTAGTTCAGTAATTGATTTTCTTCTCTAAATTGAAAGACACTAATATTATTGATTGAACTAGTATTATAAATATAATAAGTTTACGTTATTAAATTTCACTTCAACAACAGGACGCATTTCGAAGCACTTTATCATACTCCTTATACGCTGAAGTACGCTCAGTGCCCCGAAACGAGTCTGACAATCAACGAAATCGTAAGTACTGTTGTTAAAGTGGAAGTTGATAAATTTATTTTATAATTTACACTTTCATCAGAGATGTTGTCGAACATATCCATAATTTAGGTAAGTGAGAACAAAGGTTGTCAAATCCTCAAAGTTTATTTAGAATACCATACTTTCCACTGATGATGATGATGCCCTGAGCATTGAAACTCAAGTATGGAAGCCTATTCTAAATAAAATTTGTGGATCTGACAACCTTTGTTTTCACTTACCTAAATTTATTATATTACCAACCGTTCAAGTAGGATGAACATTAAAGAAAAAATTATAAATATAATAACAATTGATATGACTGATCTTATTATATTGCCTTGAATAGTGAAGTGTCCAGATCTTAATGTCATCTGCATGGAGTACGCTCAACAGCCCATGAAGGGCCTAGGCCTACCAGCTGGTTGCCAGTTTCAAATTCACTCTACTATACAGCTCGTCCAAGCCAAGAAGACACGACGGGGAAACGGCCCCAGCCCGGCCAATACCGGCCCAAAAGCCATAAATTTTCAATCACAGTCCCCGAACCAACACTGGCCGAGCCGAAGCTGCCCCCTCCACCCCGCCAGAATTCCCCCCCCCCCCCGGCCGGACAGACCATACAGCAAGCAAATAATCATCAATCAGAATAGGGGTAACGTGTGGTTAGCACGTTGATCCTCTCAACCATAAGCCAGTCTCCGCAACCAATTGGCGGCGCAGAACACCTCTGAATAACATGCAGTTAATCAGTTAGAGTGTAATGCAATAATCGCTATTCCTCCAGAGACGGGAAACGACTGACTGTCTTTACTGACGACAGCCAATCTCCCAAAGGAGGGAGCTATCTTCATGGAGGATACTTAAATGTTTTAGGATACTTATAAAACTGAAGTGCTGAAAAACTGATTTAATAAATTTCAATATTAATAAATATCCAACAATCAATAAACCAAATTCGAAAAACCACAAATCAAAAATATTGAAGACTTATTTATTAGATATTGCAGTATACCAACTGCTGGATAATTATAATAATTAATTCGAATCTCCATATATTGCAACATAAATAGACAGAGGAAAATTATCAATAGAAATTCCAAATAAACTTACATTTCTGCCCATCCCACAACCTTAACGAAGATCATTGGTTTACTTATCAGGAATCGTAGCATATACCCGATCATAACAGACCCCTGGCTCACAACATGATTGAATTTATCAATATTCTTGATAACAAGAACGTTTGTTGTCACGTTTTGTGTATCTTGTGCAGAACTTAGTCCGCATCTGTCTTGGGAAAGTTCATCTGGAACAGGAATGCACAAATAAGATAACGTTATGTACTCTAATCGAGGAGATGACGAAATATCGTCTCCACTAAGGCACGATTCCCAAGCTGCCCAATAAAATTCATAACTCTCACTTTTAATTTCTCATTGTCACACTTTGAATTTGATATAGCTGTTTTATTTTTTCATTGACTTTAATTACTGACTTCTAAAGGTACGATTCGCAAGCGACTGCTCGCTGCTGGAGCTTCCCGGTTGTAGCTGCGCTGCTCTAGCCATCTCAACTTTTCTCACATTACTATATTTTTCATGTTCACTATGTTATTAGGGCTACTCATACATAATAAATCAATAAATAGTGGAATTCACTTGAAAATGACTTAAAAAGGGTGAATTTCACTATTTATTGGTTTACTATATACAGGGTGTTTCAGGAGGAATGTGCAATACTTCTCAGACTGATTCCTTACACCAAGTAGACAAAAACGTTCCATGGGACCAACCCCCAAGAACGCTTTGTTAAGGCGCCTCCATACATGCGGTATTTGGGAAATACCGAACATTTGGTGTTTAGCGAACAGTTTTGCTTGCTATTTCCCAACTAACGAACACACATCTCCACACATGCGTGGTTTTCCGAGCACGTATTCGTACTGGGAATGGCGAATCGTCAACCGAATAGGTGACATTTTCAAGGTCAATAATGTCAAAATACTGTCGAAAATTTCAACTTTAAAAAATCCAACACTACGGTACTAATTTTAACTTTAATCTTGGCAATGATTGAATATTAATGTTTGAAGGAATTTTTAAAACATTTAAAGAATTAAGATTATAATTCAGTAACCTGAAATGGACTGGACATTCACTAATTTTCAATATATTTGAATTGAATTTAATTCAATTTCATAGTAACAAAATTGATTGTATCACTTAAAAATCATCCACAGACTGTAATTTAATATAAATCTCGTCTAAAAAAATTATGTATTAAATTATCACGTAAGAAACTTTTCCTCAATTGACTTAACCTCAATCTACATGCAACAACAAACAACATGAAGGCGAATGAATGGATGGGCAAAAAGTTCGCTATTTGCCGAACATTCGTCCACTTTGATGTGTCCAAAAGACCGACAATGGACGGAACACACAAACATTCGTGTTCGCTATTTCCCAAATAGCGAACACTCCGCTCCACACTAGTCGTGATTCGGCGACTAGGTGTTCGGTGTTTCCCGAATAGCGCATGTATGGAGCTGGCTTAACTGAGATAACAATGGCGAAAAATTGAGATTTTTCAAAAAATATGAATTTTCTAGAGGTTTTAGTGATGTTTCAAAATAATTAATCCCTATTTAAAATCAGCTGAGGAATTCAATGAAACCAGGTCCAAGTTTGCATCTTCAACGGTTATTGAGATAATTGGTAAAATATGCTAAAAAACGCCATTTTTCAACAATAAGGGTTATAACTGGATAAGGAAACATAAAATTGTATTTTTTATTAATGGAAGTTGAAGAGAGTCGGATTCTAAAGGAAAATTTGGATGGCGGTGATTGTCTAAATCTTACCCAAATATCAGAAATAGCGATCAAAAATCGCTACTAAACACAAATTCATCACTTGTGCTATGTTTTGTCAATTTTGCGATTTTTGATCGCCATTTCTGAGATTTGGGTAAGATTTACACAATCGCCGCCATTTAACTTTTCCTCAAGAATCCGACTCTCTTCAACTTCCATTATTAAAAAATACAATTTTGTGTTTCCTCATCCAGTTATAACCCTTATTGTTGTAAATGGCGTTTTTTAGCATATTTTTCCATTTATCTCAATAACCGTTGAAGTTACAAACTTGGAACTGGTTTAATTGAATTTTTCGGCTAATTTACATAGGAATTGATTATTTTAAAACCTCACTAAAGCCTCTAAAACCTCACCAAAGCCTCTAAAAAATTAATATTTTTTGTAAAATCTCAATTTTCTGTCATTGTTATCTCGGTAACAAAGCGTTTTTGGGGGTTGGTCCCATGGAACTTTTTTGTCTACTTGCTTTGAGGAATCAGCCTAAGAAGTTTTGCACATTCCTCCTGGAACACCCCGTATTTGTAGCCCTAATACCACAGTGAACATGTATAATATAGTAATGTGAGTAAAGTTGTGATGGCTAGAGCAGCGCAGCTACAACCGGGAAGCTCCAGCAGCGAGCAGTCGCTTGGGAATCGTACCTTTAGAAGTCAGTAATCAAAGTCATATCAAATTCAAAGTGTGACAGTGAGAAATTGAAAGTGGGATTTATTGAATATTCTCATTACTAGTGATTACTACAAGTTTTCTGATAAGCCCAATCTATTCCAATTTATAGAAGTTTTCCACGGTAAATTGAATTTATAACTTCACCAATTACTTTTGTAGACATTAAAAAAAAAATTATTGATAGCAATTCCAATATAACCTGAAAAAGATTTTTCCTAAAAATAAAAAGATTATTGATAGCAATTCCAATATAACCTGAAAAAGATTTTTCCTAAAAATATATTTACTAGGAATGATAGAATAAACAAATTAAGAGCCTTACTATTAAGAGCCCAACGCTGTAGAGGCATAATGGGAAGAGACAAAGAGAAGATGACTATCAAGAGCAAAAAAACACATGTGAATGAAAAAATTATAAAAAAAGATGAATCACTGGATCACCATCACAATAACAACCCAAAAACATTTATGACATTCCTGTCATTTTAATGGCTAACCCTCTGACATAAAAAATAGATTTTCAATTTTATACTTGCCTGAAGTTGCCAATTGACGTTGAACTTCGTCCCTTACTTGAATTTTAACCGACTCCAGGCGATTGACTCCCAGCAGATAAATTTCGTGGTCATGTTCAACTATTATCCTGTCAGCAAGAAATATTAATCACTGATACAGAAAAATAAAGCAGAGAATGAAAATATTGGTACATTTCAATCCAACAATAATCATTAGTGAGTGATCAGATAGTGAGTTGAATTTCGTGGCGCTAAATTTTTCAATTTATTATCATCTTTCAAGTTTTTAGATGATTATTCAAGTGGATTTTTAAAATTATTCATTTCTTACATCAACCTTCAAAATCCAAAATCCTCTGGTAATTACTCTGGCATCAAAATATCTGTGTTTAGAAGATTTCAAGAAACACAACCTTCTCTGGACTGAACTTTTCATCAAAATTGGGATCGAGATAGTGAAGGGCATGTGCCTGTTTTCTCTTTCCCTATTATGATTATGATTGTGTGTATTGTCTCTCTCTGAATAAATAAATAAATAATAAATAAATTAGTAGAAGGCTTATGATTACCTACAGTCACAGAAAATAAAAGTTCCAACCATCTCTGGACTCGTGTGAGAATGTTAAATTCAGGTCAGTAACTTTAGGAACAACAATTGAAATCAAGTTATTCTCAAAAAATAATTAACATTCTTCAAGTGGTTAGGTAACTCTAAGACGGAATCTAAGATCTTCAACAAAAGCACTCAGAGCTATTTGAAGTTTTGAATACTTTTTAGAGCAAGTACAGAGTTTGCATGTAACCAAAGATAAGAATAATTTTCAACATTCAAGGATACCTCTGTTGGCGAATTCAGAAATCCACAAAGATCATCATCAAACAAATAACTCGATAGGATCAACTTGGGTTAGTTAGTTGGGAGATCATTAATAAGAATAATGACTAGTAGAGAAGTATTAGTCCTAATATAAGTTGCTTAGTTTATTTGCTGAATAATCTGTTGGAACTTTGGGATCAACGGATTAAATTAAATATTCTCAAAAAATATTAAACATTCTTCTAGAGGGTATAAAACGGAAAATAAGTAGATCCTAATATTGTTCAGTGAGAAACAGGCAAGTATTGGGATTCTGATCCATCGAATGCCATCTTTTAAAAGCTATTGCTAAGATATGATTTAAACCCAATAGAATAAGAGTTTATTAATCAAGAATAATTACATTAGAAAGGGAACATTAAAAAAGGAAAAACTTACAAAGGAAAATGAATCTTGATCACTGCTTTGGGATATTTTTTGTTTGACGCATTACATTGTATGTTGATGTTTCTTGATAATTCGAATCTGCCAGCTGAAAATAAAAATAAGAGAAAAAACTGATTAATCGATCTAGCAAAACAATAAAATTATTACCGATGATTCAACAGCATTTATACTCATCATAAATTCAATTGTTTTCAATACACCTTATATTATGTGTTCTTCAGTGATTTGAAACATTTAGAAACGCTATTATAGATTACTGTCGTTATTTTGATCTTATTTAAGTGACACTTTCTTCAATAGAGAATTGAAGTTTACCAAATCAGAAAAGGTTCTATGTAGCTATATTGGATGAGTGAATAATTTACATTACTGGTCCCAGATACTTTTAAGATATGACTGAAACTATCATTGGATTGACATTATCTTTAGTTTCTATGGTGGCTCGTTGGAGGAGTGATAAAGCGCCGGTCTGATAACCAGGTGGACCCTGGTTCAAATGCCAAGCGGGGAACAATTTTTGACCACAGCACAATCACATAAATACGGCCACCCCGTCTTTCGGAGGAGACGATAAGCCGTCGGTCCCGACTACCTCAAAGTAGTCGTCATCTATCATCCATATCATTACCCACGCACAAGCCTATGAGCTCTTGTGGGCTTCACCCTCATAACAAACAAACAAACTTTCATCAGAAACTTTTGTGCAACACACAGATCTCCGCAGTAACACTTCTCATCCAATCAAGCATTCTTAAAAGTCCACTCTACCACGTTTGTTGTTCGCCCACAACACTTTTTGCAATGTACAAATTTAAAAATAAAGACATTAATTAGATAAAACATATCTACCACCATTTTTATCGTACTAGCACCATTTTCCACATAAATATTCACACCAGGCTGTATGATTAGTAGAAGGCTAAAAACCAATTACAGCTAATTAGTATTGGGACAGAGTCCTGAGCTTTAGTATAATCACCTAGAACCTGAATTGCTTTCAAGGATGGTGTCTTTTTTTCAGGGTGGTGTCACACAAAACGAACAAACAAAACGTTCGCTCCGAACGAGTAGGGAGGATTCAACATAGTACTAGGCGAAACAAATTCACAATACATCCACGCACAATTTTGTTATAAATCAAGTTATAAATTTGGTCTCAGATTGGAGAGCAGAATAATTCAACTAACATTTTAATAAAAATTCATGATTTTTGAACCAATATTGGCCATTTTTCCATCTTGCAAGAATGACTTCTTTGCTCGACCAGTATATTCTTCTAGAGAGAATGACTTCCTTGCTAAACCAGTATAAAAAACATGACCTATAATAGTAGACGATAAAGGAAGTATATTTATACAGGGTGGGTAAAAAATTGGAAACTGCTCATTATTATATTCATTTCATTAAATATCCACATTAAATATTTCATAACCACATCAGTGACTTTTCATATTTGGTCCGCATTCTTTCATTTGTCATATTTAAAAAAAAATGTAAGTTCAAAATTTTATACATGATAAATTAAAGACAAAATTAATGGCTGAAACCACACATAGATATGTTGGATCATTTAGGAGCTATAAACTGATTTGTAGTGAATATCTCTGATCAAAAATTGGAGACTTCTAAATTGTTCAACTTATCGATGTGCGGTTTCCGGCATTCGATTTCTCATAACAATTTGCATCCAATTCATGCATAATATTACACCTTCCCATTGAAAAAAAAAGCTGGATTCAATATGGCGGATCCAAGATGGCGGACCAAACGTCAAAATTGGGTGAAGCGCACTGGCGGCTAGTGCCCACGAAACAGGTGAAGTGCTGTACAGTACAAGATACAGGCTCTTCTCCTGTAGTGTTTGATGGGTACGAGCCGCCAGTGGTAGAACGTTCAATTTTAGTGAGATCCTCAAACTTTCTACCCACCCACTTTCAAACATTTTATTCATTTGTAAATAATCACCTTGATTATTGATCTGTTCGTTTTCCCCGAGTTTGGCACATTTCATAAATTCAGCGTTGAATTTATTTATCAAGCTAATGACGACAAATAGTGGCCAGTCCGGACGATCTTGATTAGGAGGATCTGAGGACCTGAGTCGGTAAGCCCAGATATTTCTTTCTGAGGTGCAACGGGAGGCAATCTTTGTGAATTTAGCGGCATCACATTCACTGTGGAGAACCAGAAATAATATTATTTACTTAACAATAACAAGGAAGTCTACAGGCATTACGCCCAAAACAGTTTACAATAAGTATAATTATGCTACAATCAGACAAAGAAAATCATTTATATCATGTTATTCAGCTTTGCTTGAACTTGCTATTGCAAATTCACTACTTCTCTTAAACTAACTTGATATTCATATACATTTTGGACATTAGTCTGTGTTTTTTTCAACAAATACTAGTTTCAATTTCTATCAAATTAATAAATAATTAGATAAATTTAAGTCAAAATTACATTTTCACATTCCAATATTATCATAAATTTCATCTTATTTCTAAAAATTCAATCACCTTGTTTGTATACGGTAACTGAAAAGTTTATAATGCAAATTTTTATTTTTGCGTTTTTTTTCAACTGGTGGAGGAGTTGAGGTAAGTTTTTTCTAGTTCCCTTACCAAACTACGAGTAAAAGCACCAACCATAGAAATATACAATCAACAAGTGATGCACAGAGTGGTGCAAAAGTATTTGTACAGTTGAAAAAATATAGCCTAAATAATGTGCTTTTGTGGTGAGGAGCTATCCATGAAAGTAGGATTCTCTCGACTTGGTCAAATTCTGGTCACCCATTTAAAAGCAATCCATTGTGTTTTTACTTGATATAATTATCAAGCAACCACCCTCACGGAGCAGCCAAACACACATGCAAACTGACATTTCCCTTTGAATTATGAATATCCAGTGACTTTTGCGCCATTGTATTGTTTTGTGTATAAATAAATATCAGCTCCAATGATTTCGAATAATTTTTAGAAAATTGCAATTCATGTTTTGAGAATCCGCCATTAGGCCCTACTTGAAATTATATTTAATCACTTTATTGAATTATTGTCATCGTAAGTAAAATAAAGAATCTGCCATTATTTCAAAATATATTTATATACAGGGTGACACAGAAAAACGGGAACTTTTGAAGTAACGCGTACTTCAATTTAGTTTTATTGCTGAAAATGTGAAGTTGCCATTTATAGTTGTAACACGAAAACTGCCAATTTTTGTAGATAATGTCCTTGAGATGACGACCATTAAAACGTATGCATTCCTGGAGGCAAACAGTTAGATTTCCATGTAAGCATGGAATGTCGAAGCTCTGTGTTTTACTTTTTCTTGTGGGGCCATTTGAAAAGTAAAGCATAGCCTACGCTTTACGCTCAAACATAATTATTGAGTTGAAAACAAGGATTCATGAAGAAATCGCTGAAATTCGCATTGCAGTGATTCAACTTGCCGTGCAAAATCTCACTGTTTGCTTCCAGGAATCTATACATACGTTTGAATGGTCGTCATCTCAAGGACATTATCTACAAAAATTGACATTTTTCTTGTTAGAACTATTAATGGCAACGATTCTACTTTACATTTTCAGCAATAAAAGTAATGATTACATTTCCTTTATTCACGTATGTGTTACTTCAAAAGTTCCCGTTTTTTGTGTCACCTGTTATATAAATATATTTATCACTTTAAATAGAATTATTATCATCATAAGTACAATAAAGATTGGCGAGAATTGTGTCAGCTTCAATTGGTATAAATTACTGCACACAACTATTTACCAGAAAGAATTAAACGAAAGAAGTACTCACTTTCTTTGTCGTCTCACAATAACACCGAGTGGTATGTTTTCTTCGGGAACATAATCTTCAGCATTTGCGTCCTGGAATAACAAAGAAAAATCATCTAGTACTCTCGTATAATGAAGCTGCAAATGGGATATCATATTACAATACAATATCATATAATACTACATATAAAGCATACAGAGTGAAAACCCCGTTGCGCTTCCCAAAGTTTAAGACCGTGTAAAAGTGACAGGAAAAAATTATTTTGTACGCAGATTTTTAATTGTTTATAAAAGTAGAGTATGGATCCAATACCCAACCGCAGCATTGGTTGACAATGAGCCTGGAAATAATTGAATTGTTCAAACAGAATTTGAAAATTCTTTCAGCAGAAACAATATTCATTAAAAATAGAAAATTGTATGACTTTTTTGGTGAGATCAGGGTAGGTTCCGACCAACCTTTTTGTCTTCGGTCACACATCCAAGAGCAGTCGTGAGTGTTCGTGACTCAACATCATGATCACACAGCAACCATTCTCACTGAGCAACCAGAGTTTTCGTGGCTTGTTATCGCGTGACGATGATATATCATGATTTTCAAGATCTATTTCAAGTATTTCGTATTTACTTGTGATAAAATTCTGCTTTGTGGTTCCCAAAGAACGAAACAGGTATGAAACTTATTTACACCGACAAGACATATCACACCATCTCCCGTTTTTTTACTGATATAATGACTGCATAGAATTTTGGGTGGGTTATCCGGAGGCTATTGCTCTCATATTTATAATTCGACCATGAGGGAACCATGCCTTGCCTAAAAATAAAGTTGAAAATTATGATTTTGAGTAAACGTTGCTTTTTAGGAAAATTGATTTTGGTTCCGTATAAAAACTTTCATCTAGGCCGGGCTCTCCGTCAGTCGATGGTGTTTACAAATACTGGATCCACATTCTTCACAAACAAAAGAGGAAGGAAATGTGCAAAAACTTTTTGAATTCTCTTGTCATTTCTATACGCCTTCAAACATTGGGTTGCGCGACGTTTTGATCACCCGTTAATTATTAAGTTGACACATAGCTGATAATCTTGCCAAGTTGAATCCTGACATGAATGAGGACAAATCAAAGGACAAAAAGTTACTGAGACTGACAACAGGAACACCTGTGATAAGGAATCACGAAAATCAAGGTACTAGTGTTTCACAAAGTTGGTTCTAGGTTCACAAAGGTACTAGGGTCGCACAAAGTTGATATTCCTTGAAAATGGCAACCTACTGATGCTGCCAGCAGTCGAAATGAAAATAGTCGCAACCTCACAGTCTGCCTCTCATCACATCTCACCAGCGTTACATTGGCGGGAGGATTATACATGAAAATTTTCAAATCTGCGCATGCGCAGTTGCATTCTCGCTTCAAGTGGCTATGTTGAAGGAATGACAACTTCGTGTGCGACGAAACTATAAGTAACTCGGCCGGCAACCGAGGGGTACCGGGTTCGATTCCCGGTTCGGGCACAGTTTTTTGATCAGTTTCATTCAATGGATCTCGCCAGCTATTTAGTACATTTGTCAATATTTGCAGTTGCAGAAGTTTTTTGTCTATTTATATAGCAATGAATTGGAATTCTAATTAATAGTTATTAGAATTAATATAATCACGAAACCAATTTTGATTTACATGCACAACAGAAATATTACGTATTTGAACAAATCGATGTCCACATAATCAATGAATTCCTTTACTTTTTTTGTGAATTCAAAATAAAGGGGAAGAAAAAATCAAAATAAAAAAGGAGAATTTTCACTCTGTATTAGTTTAGGAATTGTGAGATCTGTGAGCAGGACCGGGAATCGCACAGAGACACGGCTTGAAACGACGCCTCGTCTCTTTCTACACTTGCAGTGTGAACTTATAAAAGCACTCAACTGAAAACCGGATAAATTTCTGAGAATATAATCTTACCTGATGCGGATTGAGGATCATCGCTAAGACATTTACAACCTGGAGATTATTGTTTCCATTCACGTTTTCAATTTCTACCTGAGGCTGATTATCCTCCTCAAATACATTTTCAATCTGGAGATTATTGTTTCCATTCACGTTTTCAATTTCTACCTGAGGCTGATTATCCTCCTCAAATACATTTTCAATCTGGAGATTATTGTTTCCATTCACGTTTTCAATTTCTACCTGAGGCTGATTATCCTCCTCAAATACATTTTCAATCTGGAGATTATTGTTTCCATTCACGTTTTCAATTTCTACCTGAGGCTGATTATCCTCCTCAAATACATTTTCAATCTGGAGATTATTGTTTTCATTCACGTTTTCAATTTCTTCGACATTCAATTGCTCTTCCTCTTCATCGCTGATGGAAACGCGAAATCGCTCGAAATCGCTGATGCTCATCCCAGATCTGTGAGGAACCAGGAAAGACGTATGAGGTATTTAAAGAGTACACCAAAAATACAACAGATTCAAACAAAGAAAATCATCAACATTAAACCATATCTATGTTACAAGTATGCCTTTTAAGTTGAGGCCGCACTGCGGGTGGATGGCATGGAGGGTAGTTGGTAAATCTATAGAGCATTAATCATTCATAGTAATACTGTACTGTATTTTGTATGATAGAGCATGAAGGGTGGAGGGTGGCTGGTTGAAGCCTCGTGCTATGACGAATGTGGTTACGGTTCCAACCACCCTACAACATACAACAAATTGATTCTAGTGCCTGCCATATTAGTTTTTAGCTTTCACGACTTTAGAAATAGATAAAAAATAAGTTTAAAGACAAATTTAGAAATAAATCCAAAATATTGAATAGTTAATGGATTGAAGTAGCCAATTAATTCAAAATTGATGGTGAGTATAGTTATTACAAATTTATTAGAAGTAATCAAATCATTAAAACAATTAACATACGCATAATTTTGAATCCCTACATGGTGGAAATTTTTGGAACTACTACTGTGGTGTTATAGCCTCAACTTGCTATTGCAAATGAATACCACAAAGTTTGAAACGAAACTTTTATTCAATGAAAAACAATAATTTTATAGTAACTACGAATTTTATAGTCAACAATACAAACGAAACTTGGATTTTTGGGGGTTATATTTTCTTGAAAACTTGAACAAAAGTGTTCAATTCTGGGTAAGAGAATTGTACAGAACAAGAAACTATTTACAACAAAAAGAGAAAATGAACAAAATAAAATACTCACGATATTTCAGAGGGTAGTGACAAATCGGAATCAATGATTTCATCATTGAGAGAAGCACATGCTTCTTCTTTTTAAATAATTGTGATTCGTCCTGCAATAAATAATTCATGTCATTAACACAACACTAACAAATTGAAGCATAAAATAAGATTCTATAATATGTTCTGGTCATTGTAATTCTATTTCACATTCATTTTTTCAATTATAAAAACTATTACCATTGTTACATCCTGCATTGTACTTTGTGCACAACAAGATTATATTTGGAGGAACTTCTAATTTTTGATCAAATCACAGGTTTGTATCAACTTCATCCCCGATATTGTATTGAAAATTTCCAAGATCCAAGGATTGAATGAAAATTTTGTGATGAAATTAAAAAATCACGAATATTTGCTTTTTCTTCTCTCAGAATCATGGAATATAATGAATAGGTTATTTACATCAAAACAGGGAGACTTATTCATTTTTCAATAGTTTTCTTTGCCTCAAGTTATTGTGAATGAGAAATAGATCACTGGCGGCTCGTACCCACAAAATAGGTGAAGTGCCCATATCTTTTACTGTAAAGCACTTCACCTGTTTCGTGGGTACGAGCCGCCAGTGGAACAGATGTTTGCGGTCCTAAATAGAGGAAACTAAAGAGGGATAAAACTAATATAATTGAATCATTGAATATCAATATCATTTATCAAGTTAGAAAATACCCTGATCTTACCTCTTCGGTGGCAGAATCTTGAGAGAAAACATTCTCGATTTTTAGAAACAAGTCTTCCTCATTATCTGTGTCAACCAATGGTTCGATTCCAGATGAAAAACTGAAGTTTGATCCATCAAACCATACTAAGTTCTAGGAAGATCATAAGATCATAAGAAGTTCTAATAAGATCATATTTTAGATTGCAGTTGACAAAAAATTAAATTTCTCAGGAAACACAAAAAAATGTTCTTATTCAATAATCAAACTTGAAAACTACCTTTTCAACATTATATCTCAATTTTAAAAAAGTATTTCTCTGGAATGTAATGACTGAGTAAAGATTCTACTTTTTTGACTAAGAAATTATTTTCAACTGAAATTTCAATTTACATTTTGTAAGAACAACGCGGTAAGTGCCAACGTTTGCAACGGAGAACAACGTTGCAAACGACGGCCATTACAAAGTTGTTCTGCTATCAACTATTTCTTGACTGCTCTCTAAACATTGTTCTTCTATTATCGAAGTATCATATAAGCACAGTTTTTGAGTCGTGCGATGAATTCATTCATCAAGATCATCATTATAAATATTTCTTCACTATTTATTTAACCTTCGATAAAATAAATCAGCTTATTAGTTTTTATTGGGAGTATGAACTTATCCCATGATTCAGGTCAGGGCAATGAATTAGTATCAACATTGTTTTTTATGAACAGTGGATGTTTTCCCGGAACAGGCTGCTCTTTTTTTTTAAAAAAAAAAGAATATTCATCATCTCTCGACTGTTTTCTAATCTTATCCTTCCAGTCTGATTCCTTTTTCTACCGTAATTAAGTCGTTTTTGATCACGGTTAATCAATAACACTTACACAATGAAGCAGAAAATGAAATTCTATTGACTCCTAAACTTGTCACTTTCAAATTTTTCTGTCAAACGATGATCAACATAGTCGCGTTCTACAATTTCACTATAGTGTGATCGCACTCAGTTGACATCCCTTCCAAATGGCAACTGTTCAATGCTGCCAGCTGTTGTAGAGAAAATAGTACCACTCTCTTAATCTACTGTCTCATCACAGTTCACTAAAATTTTCAGATCTGCGCATGCGCAGTTGGACTCTTGCTTCAAGTGCTTATTTTGAAGGAATGTTGACAGTGTGCGACCAGACGATACACACATTAAACCGTTTAAACTACGTATGAAATTTAAACTTGAATTGAATTCAAACTACGTATTCTTAAATTGGTTGTTCTGCAGAGCTACTGTATTCAATTAATCTTGTATCTGCTTTCTGAATGAGAGAAAATCAAAGAAACAAGTAGCGGGTATAAGAAGGACTGCAGCTAAAGCTTGTAGGAGATAGCTAAAAAGCCATTTAGAACGTTAAAACCAGGTTAAAGGATTATAGTTATGTTTTCAACTGATTGAAACATCTTAATATCTCAGACAGATGAATAAGAGGATCAAAATAATTTTTTTAATTAGATGAATTAGTAATACCACAACATTTCTCTCCATTATCTATAAAGATAATATTATCTCTCGAAATATATGAAAATTTAACAGCAGTATAAATATGCAAATTTTTCAAAATCATGAAATTCTCAATAAAACATTATAAAAATAGAACAATAATCTTACTTTTACTTCATATGAACCATCTTCTATTTCTTCTATTTTTAAGCTAGAGTCCTCTGTCTGCAAAATTGAAAACCACATATTATGAAACATTTAATTCTTGTGCCTGGAACATAATCAATAGAATTTTAAAAATTGCATGAATTAGTAAGACCGAGAACATTTCTAGATAGGTATTTGGATTTGCCTCTTGAGAAGATAATTATCTTCTGAAAGATATAAAGCTTCAACTAAACAGCAGAATAATTTTAGAAAATTTGTCAAAATCATGTAATTCTCGACAAAACAATAAGGAAGTAGAACAATATCTTACTTTCACATTTTCTGATTCAGGTTTTACATCCACTACTCCAGCAGATTCCATTTCTTCGTCTTCGATTTTCAAGCCGTTGTCTTTTGCCTGCAAAATTGAAAACATGTTTTTTTATTAATATCGTATGGCTTATATGGCTATCTTCTGAAAGATAAAAGCTTCAACTTAACAGCAGAATAATTTTAGAAAATTTGTCAAAATCATGTAATTCTCGACAAAACAATAAGGAAGTAGAACAATATCTTACCTTCACATTTTCTGATTCAGTTTTTACATCCACTACTCCAGCAGATTCCATTTCTTCGTCTTCGATTTTGAAGGCACGGTCTCTTGCCTGCAAAATTAAAAACATGTTTTTTTATTAATATCGTATGGCTTTATTTGGAGGCGAGGCCCCAAGGTGTTCCACCTCGCCGACATAACCATGTTTCACCGATAGGAAACATGGTGAAAGTTCTTGATTATTTTCACAATAATTTAGATTCGGAAAATTTCTTTTCAGAGTCCAAAAACACAAGTCAAAATACTAATCCAAAACTGGAAAATATTCCATTAAAAACATTTTGAGCACAATTGTTTAACGTGTTACATTTTGCCATGGCAACCAAAGAATATTGTATAGTATTTTAAAGAGGCGACATGTGCAACTTTTCAATTCTTGGAGCCTGGAATATAATTCAACATAAAATTGAAAATTTCAACACAGGCGAAACAACCTGTATATCAATTAAAACTGTAGGCTACACAGATAATAATTATAGTGATTGACAACAAGATGTAATAATTTATTTCAAAACTGAATCCAGCTAGATGGATAATTTTTGTTAGGTACAAATCGAATATTGATCTAGTATGGAATGTGTATAAATGCACCTATAAGTTACTACATGTTGCATGTGGAAATTGACCTACTCCACTATGGCCTATCATATTATAGAGTAGGTTTTTGCGTAATATTAACCTGATAATATTTCGATGTGATAAAATTTTATGTGAATGACAACATTGAGTTTCGTGAATGGTGTCATTGCAACTGAAAGATTTTTAATAACTTCTACGTTTAAATTTCAAACGTTCAGTTTGTCATTGTTCCAATGTGTTGCTATCCAGATCTATCATCCGGTTAAAATTTACATGAAATCTCTACAGCCAATCGCTTTTTCAATGGGCGATCTTAGTTTTGATTCTCATACATAACATAGAAATTTGCTCCAAACATTCGGTAAACGGATTTATCTCTCCTTTGGGAGATGGCTGTCGTAAGTAAAGATAGTCAGTAGTTTCCCGTCTCTGGAGGAATTGTTGCATTACACTCCTCCAGTAGTTACAGTAGTTAAACGACTGTTTAACTGGATGTTATTCAGAGGTGTTCTGCGAAGTCGGTTACGGAAGATAGCTTATGGTGGAGAGGATCAAAGTGCTAATCACACGTTACCCCTAACCTGATTGATGATTATTAGCCTTTGTTGTAGGGGAGTGAATATGAAAGTGGTAACCAGCTGGCAGGCATGTTACTCCTATCCTGGTTCATGATTATTCACCTCTGGAGTTTAGTAGAGTGAATATGAAACTGGCAACCAGCTGGCAGCCCTAGGCCCTTCATGGGATGTTGAGCCATTGTCAAACAAGCATAACATAGAAATCACTAAAAAAATCGAATCTAAATAGGAAAGCAGGTAAGTTACTAAATAAAGAACCAAGAGCAGGAGGTGGATGGAGTAGAAATTAAAATTTCTCTATCTTACCTGATCTTGAGAGATTACGTCTTCAATTACTTCCGAAACGTCCTCGTCAACTTCCATTTTTGGTTCGCAAGCTCGTGATGTAGAAGCATCGCATCTCTCTACTCTTTCATCACCAATCAAATTTTGAATCTCGGAAAAAATATCTTGTACGTTTTGTCCCAAGACTCTCAATTTATTTCTTGTGACTTTCAATTTATCTATAATAACAGGACATACTTTGCATTTTGCTTTTGTAGATCTAGGCCTGGTTCTTTTAACTTTTCTCTCCCGTAACACAGGTGACATCTCATTATTCTCCATTTCCTGGAAAATTGAAACAATATGTATTAATTTAACTATTACACTAGAAATACAATAGCCTACAATCTTCTCCTAGAAAAAATTGAACACATCCTAATAATTCAAAGCCATGATATGATGCCAAATTTCAAGTTTGAGGACCTCCCCAACAAAAAGTTTCCGGTAGTACAACCCCTGGTTTTTTTGGAACAAAATAACTTAGGCTACAGTTTTAAAACACAATTTTTGAAAATTGATTACATTAATAATACAGATTTTACTCTATTTGGTTCAACCCTCAACATTTTTTGAACACAAATAATTGAGGGGACTTTTTGAATTTGTGTCCAAACAACATAAAGTTATATTTTATAGCACTATTTTTTGAAGAATTCAACTTCTCAATTTATGCAGCTTAACCCTCGGCAAAAATGATTTTTCGAATACTTGGTTAGTTCAAGTTTGAACTAGACCAAGGTCATTCCATTGGTCCATTGGTCATTGGTCAAATTCCAAAATTCGTGTCCAACATAGGGTTTTTATAGAATTGGAAAGGCCTTTATGCACGCTGTGTCAGGCTCTCTTAGACGAACAACTGGCTAAAATCACCGCCCACAAGTACTCGTCTTGAACTATTTATAACACTACTTCTAAGCAAGTCCACATTTCTTAAGCTATTTCAAGCTTCACTACATTCTGCCTACAAAGGCTCACAACTGGGACTTAGGTTCGGTCTTTTTAATTGCGGATGAGACTTGCCACCTTTGACCATTGCTGCTGTCCCTGCAGCATTACAGAGACTCCCCCAGGTCCACTTGTGACTCTCTTTTCACTATCTACACATGAAGGATGTGTGCTCAACATTATTATCACTTTTAGGTCTGCCGTACGGGGTAAATAGTGAAGGCCAGTCAAACAAATGTTGCCAATAACAGCCTTTGTCTAGTCCTTGAGCTTCAATATTAGGGCAATAGAGGCATCTGCGGAGGAATGTGCGGGTGAGCCCGTGCCCAGTAAAACCACGGCCACATGTGCAGCTGACTGCTGCAAATTTTGGTAGCACTGTTAACAAACTGAACTTGCCCCCGACTTGTCCAAATTTCAATAAAACTCATGCCATAATTTTGTTCCAATACTATACTATTCTGTGCTACCTAAAACACTTTTCGTACTCCTTCTCATTTCGGGGTAAGAATGAACCCTCAGGACTGAATTTTGTACCATTTTGCCCCACCAAAAAATAATTTTGTATCCCTTTCATGTTTCAAGGTAGAAGTCACAAAAAAAGTGGTGGCTGTCCACCGAATTGAGCAAAATGCGATAAAACCTATACCAAAAGCTAGAATTTCCAATTATTTGAATGATAGCGAATCAGCTATTTCAATAGCTCTGCAATAGCAGAGAAACCCAGACTATTTCCAAAGGAGCCAACATATACATGGATATAATACAAGACGACATACTGATACCCAGATAATGACAGTGAGATCTGGACTGGCGCAAAAGGGACCAAAATACTTATATAGCAGGATTTACAACCATCTGCCAGAGGAAATGAAGGATGTCGAAAGCATAGGTGCCTTCAAGGATCTCCTAAAGAGATACCTTCAACAGAGGCCATATTACAGTCTACAAGAATACTATGATGACGGTGTATTCAACAGGGACCCATGACGACCACGGCGCTGTCGCGCTACTATTAGTGGGATATCTACAAGTATTAAGTATCAGCTGATTTCGCCAAACGTACTCTCCCCCCTTACTCAGCAGTCTGGAATGAAACTGAAATCTTATTTAGCTCCCGCAGAAAAAAATGAATCATGATCTATTAGTTTGCTGCAATATCTGCAGCAGTCAGCTGACATGCTAATGCCATCATTGAAATAATAAAAAATTCTAACTTTCTTTTGGCATTTGGTTCAGGATGGGGCCCAGTCTCCACTTCCACCCTAAAACGGGAAGAGTTTGATTTTTATTAAAATTTGTACAAGTCGGGGGCATTGTTCATAGTGCTGCCAAAATTTGCAGCAGTTAGCTGCACATGTGGCCGTGGCCTAAGGGACTGAAGCACAAAGTACCCAACTTCCCCATGACAATCGCCCAAAAGTTTCATATTATCTCGGGATCAAGTTCCCAGAATCAAATTCATCAAGTCGATTTGATCTAGAAGATACATCATAATAGGTATAGATCAGTGATGGGCAAACTTTTTTCGTGACGGGCCAAATTTAATAGACAAAACTATACTGGCGGGCCACAAAATATGTGAAATATAATGCAAACGGCATGAGATATCAAAGTGGGACCTTGACTGTAACATATATATATAACACTTTTATTTACTTTTTCAGACGATAAAAATTTTTTCCGCCATACTTATTGAATGCAACTTAACTTTTTAAAATGGTAGTTGAACATATTATACATGATTTCGATGCAGTTTTTCAAGAGAAATCGAATGCCGAAAACCGCACGTCGGTATGTCGAACCGTATAGCAGTTGAGTATTTAATTCCTCAAATAAAAAAAGTGAATTTGGATTCAATATGGCGGATTTTTTTTTAGTTTTTTTTTTGAGGGTGATGCCCACATGGGCTCTTGGGCCTGTGCGTGGGTAATGGGAAGGATGATGATGAGATATGAATGGACCTACTGCTTTAGGTGGGTTCCGAACCACCGGGAAGCGATTTTTGAGGCTCATAAATTGTTTTTTTTCAAAAAATTTTTGAGGTTTAATATGGTTTGTTTCTTTATTCAATTAGAATTAAACGTTGGGATTTTTCACAGTTATTACAACTTTAGGAAGCTGTTTTTGTAAACATGAAATGAAGACTAAACAAACATAGTATAAATCTACTTCCTTAGAGCGAACCGGCGGACGGAAAATGGTTGTTAGTGTAAAGTATTGTAATAATTTACTAACTTTGCTATGAATAATCTTGTGACAATAGATTGATCAATTGAATTGTCAACTAAATGGACTTATTAATAAATTACTTACCCAAATAAACACTTTTAAATCACCACAATCCTAACGCTGACGCTTCACGGGCTAACGCTTCAGGGCAGGGTTCAGGCTGACAGTCAGAGCTTCAATCGTACCAACGTCTCCAAAAATAGAACCCTGGACTTCATTTCATGTTCACGATGACAGATCTACCGAAAGTTGTAATGATTAAAACGAAAAAAATTCAAAATCTATTTGTGATTGAATTGATAAGCAAACAAAAATAAACCAAAATAAAATAATAAAACTCTTCCCGTGTTGCAGTTGCGGGCAGCGCGCGCAGTGTACAAACAGAGTACTAGATAGGTATCGGGAAACTGATTAACGCGGGCAGCGCGCCCAGTGAACAAAAAATGTACTTGTTTAATTCCCTTTTTATTATTGTTTTATTTTATATGGATATATTTTTATTCCCCAATTAACTTAACCACGAATAAACATTGTATCTTTTATCATGATTATCACAACTCCCGGTACCTCTATCATATAAACATGGAATGGAGGTCTAGGACTAGTTAATAATAGGATTAGTTAATGATTAGGATTAGCTAGGATTAGTTAATAATAGACAGCTTTTTTAAAACCCCTAAAGTCTAGTTTCCAGCCAAGTTATGTAGCACAATATTTATATTATAATCAAATTTTCGATCATAGTACCGCTTCAAATAACTTGAAAAAATTGTCCAAAAGATCAAGTTTATGAAAAAATTCAAATTCAAAGGGTAGGTACTGATTGAAATTTTTAATTTAATAAAATAGGGCTCGAGAAGTTGGATTGTGATTCAACTTACCCGTTCTCTGGTGGTCGAAATATGAACATCACAGCTACCATAAGGGCGCTATTAGCCATGGAACACATTGTCGCGCACACATTGTGTCACACTTTGTCTCTGACTCTGTTCTCACTCCCTCCCAAATATCTCTTTCTTTCTCTTTCTCTGAGCAACGTACTGGCAGCTATGTTTGATTCAAGTCACTCAAATTGATACGCAATGCAGATTCTCTTGATTTTGAAATATGTTTCTGAAGTATGATGTTGAGTGAAAAATTATTGAGTTAATAAATCTACTGATTTCCAACAAACACAACATTCTCAAATGTTCCATTAAGGAGTTTGATGAATAAAATGCATGAGTATTGTTCAATAAAAAACATTGTACTTGAAAATATAGAATCTTCTGAAGATATTAACCATTTTTAACTAAGAATGGTTAAGTTTAGAATATTTCATTATTAATGTCACGTGTGTATTGTAAATAAAAATTGTTCCTTATTGATGCTGTACAATGGAGTTGGTTTTCCAACTAATACAGTATCAGCATATAATGTCTTCTCAACTCAATATAATGTCAGTCTTCCCAAACAATGATGGATTCTTTGACAAGATTCCTAAATGCAACTTGAAAACGAACTTGCAAGGATATTCAGGTACAGAACTGAGTAAGCCATTGTTATACAATATTTAATTCTACAAAATGCACCGAACTAAAAACACACTCAATTTTAAAAAAAGAATTTATATTGTGAGTTCTTCAAACTAAAATAGGAGTACCAACAGTAGAGTTGGAAGACTATTGTTTGTAGTACCTGGGTTTGGGAAAAATTAATTATACTACAGTGAATCGCCAGCTTATGCCACTTATAATGGTAATCCCATTATGATGGATTGCTCAATATCAATTCTACAAATTGGCCACAAAACTTTTGGCATTATTTTGTTAAAAATTATAACATTCTAGTTTAACTTAGTCAATTCAGTCAGTGATGGGTTTGACAAATTTTTATGTATTTCAAATATGAAGTCTCCATTATTAACTATTTCTGTTGATAGTTTTTTTCACCTTTTCAACCTGATACTGTCTCTCTTAATAAAACTATAACTCAATAACCAAATATAAAATAATAAAATAACTGAATATAAACTAATAAAGTAACTAGGTTTCAACTTAGAAATTACTCAAACACTGTGTAAAAAAAATATAGAAAGTGACAGATGATTATATGTAGGTGCAAATGATAGACAGGCACCATGAAGATACGGTGCAACTGAAAGTGACTGAAGCCCAAGAGCGGGGGTGGGAGCAAGAAAGAGATGACTATCTGTCCTTGTCACCACCTGCGCATGCGCATTGAGTCTAGTTTCGGTTTTTTATGGGACACTTTGTGTCGCACAGCTAATAGCTCCCATATAACCCAATGCCCCACGACTGTTCTTGAACACTTTGTTGCCCAGTTTCTGTGTCCCGCTTGGGAGACAGGCAAAACACATTTTCTGTTGCCAAGAACTGTTTCTGGTGGCTAATAGGGTTTAATCTAACTCAATGCTTTTTGGCTCCCAAACACAAAGTCGCCCGACAAAGTGTCCCATGGTTAATAGGGGCCCAACGATGGCAATTATTATTGACACGGTTTTGGTATATTATTCAACTTTATCATTGAATTATCAATAATATTGTATAGCTATTATTAATAAGATTGGGATTGTCTACAAAATGTATCAGTCAATTTAAGACATTTCCATTAGATAACTTGATAACTTATCACTTGCTTTTAGGTCAGGGGTACCCCAGGCGCACACCAACACAATTCCATTGCAAAGGTTTGTTGCAGTGCAAATTCAATTCTGAGAATTTGCCGGACAAAAATTTAAAACCATTGTGGTGTATGAGCTAGTGCAGACCAATGTGTTGCAAAATATTTGGTTTGCAAATATTTGCAGCAAATGCTGCATGCAGCATTTGTTGCACCTTTTGCATGCAAATATTGTGGCTCGTTCAAGAACTAACTCTAATAATTTTTGTCTGCAAGTGAACAGACATAACCAAAAAGGAAGAAACTCAACTCTTGGCACTTTGGAAATGAACACTGAACAATTGTTAGCAATTATTTTCACATATCAAATGTGATGATTTGTTATTTTACCAATATGTATGATTTAAATCACAAGATTACAAGAATATAAGAGAAAAATACAAGATTTGGTGTGATATTGGAAAAGCTGTCCATGTTCCAGATAAGTTTCAGTTTACTTTAATAGGCTAATTGAGCTATTGAGCAGTTATTAGGCACCTTACTAGTAGGTTATATCATAACTCAGGATATTATTAGTGTATTATAGCATCATTATTATAGTTAATTTCAGTACCATATCTCTTCTACCCTACTATTGAAACATTAGGTTGGTTAGGTTAAATACTCAAATATTCCTGCGCTCTTGTGTTTACAAATAATAATTGTGGTTACAATTATTTCACTTTGGTGTGCGTGCCCCAGCGTTACAAATATTTTGCACCAAAACCTTTGCTTCAAAATTGGAGTCAAAATTCTTGCCCTACACAAGACTTTAAGCCTTGCACAGACCAATGCGACGCAAATTCGTTGCAGTGGTTCCAAGAATTTGGACTCCAATAATTTCAAAGCCAAGGTTTTGGTGCAAAATATTTGTAATGCTGGGGCAGTCTGGGGCACGCACACCAAAGTGAAATAATTGTAACCACAGAGAAGAAAAGTTTCTCCTCTGTGTTGTAACTTAGAGCGCGGGAATATTTGAGTATTTAACCTAACCAACCTAATGTTTCAATAGTATGGTAGGGTAGAAGAGATACTGAAATTAACTATAATAATGATGCTATAATACAATAATAATATCTTGCAGACAAAAATTAGAGTTGGTTCTTGAACAAGCCACAATATTTGCATGCAAAAGGCACAACAAATTTTGTTGAATAAATTTGAACATTTTCCTTCAGAATTAGAATAATTGTTATTGAAATCTACTACACAACATTTTATTTTGCACTTCGACACATTTTCTTCAAAAGTATTTAGTTTTTCTATTTGCAGGTATTTAATAAACCGCGCTTAGGGTCGAGCTTCAAAAACAAGTGTAGGCTACATGCATTTGAATAAACCGCGCTTAGGGGCGAGCTGCCAAGTACATTTTTTGCACACCGGGCGAGCTAGTCTTGTTGTCGCAGTTCCTCAATATTGGACAGCAGAGCTTGGCTGGAAATTTAAAAAAATTGGGTGGTTAGCCTACTGTTATCAATAATAAACACAGATAAATGTAGCTCTAGATAAAAAGGAAATATAGATAGGTATAGTCCGTTCAAGCAAAGAAGACAAGATGACTCCAGCTCGGTCAATAATGGTTCGAAAATTATAAATTGATCTACAATTTGAGACCAAACTCATCATTTTAACAAATATTAGCCTACCAAGCTAGAATAATTTTGCCAACTTGCCAGAATGTCTTCTTTGCTTATTTGGATGGACTATAACACTACAGCCTCCTGTAGGAGGAATAGGAATACACGGGTTTAGTATAGTGGCAGATAGTCAAATTGCTGAAGCCAATCACAGGTTTTGTTGTTCAACTAAATGACAAGATAAAGGCTGTGATTGGTTACAGCTATTTGACTGGCCGCCACTACCAACCCCGTGTACAGGAGGCTTCATTTTTTTATTCTTGTTAATTTCTAGTAAGTTACTGTAACTTATGCTAATTTTACTCAATCACAAATAAACTTTGGATTATTAAAAATAAAGGATTACAACTTTCGGTAGGTATCAGCTGTCATTGCTAGAGAGTGCATTGGCCGAATATCCAGACAACTTTGCTGACCTCAGATAAGATCAGGAACTGGGACCATTGGTGGGGTTTAGACTGTCCAAGCAAAGAAGACCCTCAGGCAAGATGAGAAGATGACTCCAGCTCGGTCAATATTGGTTGAAAAATTATTGATTTGGTCTCAATCGTAGGAAACATTCTGATCTACAATTTGAGACCAAATTAATATTTTTTGAACCAATATTGATCAAGCTGGAGCCTTGCCAGCCTTCCTAATCTTGCCAGCGGGTCTTCTTTGCTTGGACAAACTATAATTGGGCCACCCTACTCTAGTATAGGTTATTCTGTAGTGAAAAAAGGTGAATTTTTCTTCTTTATGGCAAAACTGGGACCCAGAAGCCACTGCTATAACAACATTTGTTTTAAGGCTTAGTTTGATAAGTTTAACTTAGTTTGTAGGTAACGTTTTAAAGTATCTTTATTCCATACCCTATTTTACTTCGCAAGCTATTTTTCTGTTTTTGTTGCTAACAACAAATTATTGCATGTGTAAGGTGTTCAACATAAAAGAGTCAGTTAAAGTATGGTAAATTTAATATGAAATCAATAATGAACCAAAAATGAAAGTATACATATAATGTATATAGCCTACATATAATTGTATAAATTGTATAATTAAAGTTGATGCTACAATAAAGCAAATAAAAAAATCATCAGACTTGGCTTGACTTGCCGCACAATCATGACTTGTAAATATTGGTCATTGAAGTCTATTTTTGAGATTTTTCTGACGCAAGACAACTCAAACAGCTTAAAGATTACATAAGCTGCCTTAATATTTGAAATATGTTAAATTTTATAAGTCTGGAGCTGTGTTGCTTCAAAGAAATCCCATAAATATACTTTCATTACCAATATTAACCAATATTAATTGGGTACATTCCAAAATCTTGATTGGATACTTTCCAAAAATAGTATTCCTATTTTTGGGAGCTAATTTTGTGCTTTTGTAATCCATTCAAGTTGTCTTACTTGAAAAAAAATAGACTTCCACAACCAATACCAATATTTAAGAGTGTTGATTGGATAGGATACTCTCCTAGAAGGCAACGCAGTCAATCATGATCATTATTTTTAACTTTATTGTTACATATTGACTTTCATTGAAAATTTTATGTAACTTAAATACTACCATATATTATAAATCGAAGCCAAAGAGTAATCTTTTTCAAATTCCATTTTTTAAAATTTGACATATTTCTATTTTAGGCAGCTTATTTTAATTTATAATAGTATGCACATTAAATTTTCAATGAGAGTCAGTGTTACAATGAAGTTGAAATAGAAAATAATGATCATACTTGACTGCATTGCCTTCTAGGGAGAGTATCCTGTCCAATCAACACTCTTAAATATTGGTATTGGTTGTGGAAGTCTATTTTTTTCAAGTAAGACAACTTGAATAGATTACAAAAGCGCAAAATTAGCTCCCAAAAATAGGAATAATGTATCACAAATTGGAAAAAAAGAAAACAAAGTAAACAATGAAGCAAAATCAAACTCTTTGGTTTGCATTTAAACATCTACTACCGTAAATCTAATCAACTAATTTTAAAGATAATTGCACATGTTTTCAGAAGTCTTGTCTTTGGTTTTAATGGAGGAATACCAACAAGGCACTCATTGCACGTATATTTCAACTCATATACCCCATTCACGATCACTTGAGACAAAATAAACAAAATATTTGCGTGTGTGTGCGTGCAATGGTAGATCTTCTTCTATGCAGAACGGTCTGCCACATTCCAACAGCTGTAGCCAACCACAGCTCAAGACAAGAGTCTTGGGACAAGACAAGTCGGACTGTAGCCAATCACAGCTCCAGACAAGAGTCAGCTGTTTGACTGCGGCCGACCGTTTCGCATAGAAGAAAATTACACGCACACACACACGCAAAAAATTGTTTATTTTGTCTCAAGTGATCTTGAATAGACTATAGTCACCAATTAATTATGAATTATTCATCGTTTCAGTAACACCAACAAGGTGGTAATATAAGATCATTGTAGATGTAATATTATTAATTACACCTACACAATATTATATTTGAAAAAATTATGAACTTATATTACCACCTTGTTGGTGTTACTGAAACGATGGAACATATGAATAATAATTAATATTGGTACCAATTTAGATGAATATCTGAATAAATTTTAATTAATAAATTCAGATTGATAAATTTTGGTGCCAAAAGATAATCATCTTACCACTATACCTGAAACTATGACATTTTTTTAGGTACTTATAGTTTACAAACTTAGGATTTGTAAGTCCTTTACAAATCCTTTCTTGTAAAGAACTTGAAAAAAGACGTTTTTGTAAGGACTTTTCCTCATCCTTACAAAAAGTAGCAACTCTGAAATTCAATGCACTTATTGCCTATGAACAATGCGGCATACTCATAATATATTGATTGAAAATATGATTCATAATATGAGTTCATAACATAAGTTTCTTTGTAGGTTTTGTTGAGCTCTATTTCAGATTGGCGGCAGATAGTCCAATAGAATGTTTTTAGTGAAAAATTACAATGCGTCCAAGAGAATGCACACTAACGCAATACTTTGATTTGTATCTTCGTTTTTTCTAGTTCTTTGGAAATTCCAGCAATTTGTCCTTCTCTCCTGAAAAAGATTATATTCATTAATTTCCATTGAAATAATACTCATAGCTATTTTAAATGAAGGATTATAAAAATAATATTTCCCTATCCTTAAATAATAGCAACTTTGAAATTCAATCCACTTGGCTATGGTAACAATAATATGGAAGGTATTGATGCGACATAAGTACTCATAATCTATTGATAAAAAAATATATTCATTGGACAATTTATAACAAAAAATGAGATAAAGTAACATAGATAATAAAGTTTGAGATGAAAGTTTTCTCTGGATGGATGATCAATAGATTACACCAACTTTTGACTATTGTCCAATGAGTTGTGAGCATTCCTACCTATTAAGAAATTTCCCACAACAATGAGCAACATCAAACACCCTACCTTGCCAGATTAACTTTAATTGAAAGCAGAGCTTTATTGAAGCCTCAATTAACTGGAATCCTTATGAATTGTAACAACTGCGATGAGATCTTGAGTTGTAACAGCGCATGACATTTGGAACTTAATGAATTGTTTCTTATATAGCACATAGTACCTACTTCTCATAAATTTCCATTAAAAATTGATTGAAAATTCTCTGCAGTTTTGAAGCTTATTATCTTACCAGCATTTATAGTAGGATACAACCTTGAAGGTACGTTGTTACTGGTGAGACTGGAACAATAATCGGTTGCAGTCGATTAGCTGTAGCCAATCACAGCTCTGTGGCCACAGCTGATCAACTGCGACCGATTATCATTCCAGTCGCACCAGTAACAACGTACCTTAAATAAAAATAATAATAGCTAGTAAGAGTATTATAATGTTTGTCAATTATAAAAAGTAGTCGTGAAACTTAAAGATTGAAGTGGCACAAATTATGATATTCTCATGCTATCTTATTCTGTTGATAGAAATAAACTTATCACCTATTAATAAGTATATTCTCGTGCTATCTTATTCTGCTGATAGAAATAAACTCATCACCTATTAATACACTTGTTACGCCTATATGTCTATTCCCATATATGTTATAGTCTGTCCAAAAAAAGAAGGCCCTCTGGCAAGGTGAGAAAATGACTCCAGCTCGGTCAATATTGGTTCAAAAATTATCAATTTGGTCTCAATTGTAGGAAACGTTCTGATTTACAATTTGAGACCAAATCAATAACTTTCGATCCAATATTGACCGAGCTGGAGTCATTTTCTCACCTTGCCAGAGGGTCTTCTTTGCTTCGGCAGACTATACTTAAAATTTATGACACTGGCAGCGCCTATGTAAATTGCTGCTAGTCTAATTCTAAAAAAATATCGTGTATAAAATCTTGTTTGTACAAATGAAGAATAAATTTCATTTTCATACTTTATTTTCTCTTTGGGCTACTGTATTCGTTGAAACTTTAAAACAATTAAAATCAAAGTACCCTTTTTAAAAAATATGTTTATTTTACACTATATTCTCTAGGGAAGTTCGACTAACATCTATAAAACATTTTCAATTCAAAGAAGATCATCAAAGTAATTTTTGGGGTGAGAGCTAGAGATGAGATATATGCAAATCGGGTTTTAGATCCTCAATCATCACTTTGCCTGCCACCCACATGAAGAACTATGTCAAGTTCAATGATAGACTGAAGATTTTCCAACAGAAAAAGCTCTTTATAGTGTTGATGATTTTTAGAAATTAATTAACTCTTGCTTGTATATTTTCCACTGTTCGCCTGCCTGAGCATTTTATATGAATCTTATTTTATTATATGTACAGTATGGTTCTCTGTATCTGTGTGACACTATTCAATATAATATGTATTAATAAGTGTTACACAAGTAAAGTTATTTGAATTAAATGATTCTTTTTATGTCAAGTTTCATTGAGAAAAATCTCCATAAATTCATTTTTATGAATCAGTTATCTCAAACAGATAACTATTCCATACACAATCAGCACTTCTAAAAAAATCTATAATTTTAAAAGTTTTAAGAGGCGTCATGCAGGCACCAAAATTATTTTCCCATGTAAAACCACCATCAAAATTACATGAAACCAGTTGGAAGTTTATTGTAACCTGAAATAATTATCTAGGTACCTGCATGCCTCTAAAAATTTGAAAAATTCTAAATTTATCATCCGCCATAGACAGTAATCTCGTCATTTCTAGATTTATGTACTATGAAATTTTTTCACTACCGAACTTGGTATAAGGAATCAGCCTGAGAAGATTGGCACCTTCCTACTGAAACTCCTGAATAGGCCTAGAGATGAATCAACTTTCCAACTCACTTTGTTCGGCACGAAGCCATCCTTCATTGCAATCGATTACTTCATCATTGATGTTTGTGATTCTTATGGGTCCTCTTCCAGGCACTTTAACAACGACAGCCAAGTCATGTCTGAAATGAAAATAGCCCGTATGAAATAAAATGATACCCTTTAATGAAACTAATTTCACACGTAGAATGAAATGATACCGTAGTAGGAAAAAATTACATAAATAAAAAAAAATGCTTTGTAACAGAAAAAACATAAAGCGCAAATAAAATCATATTTCAATTAAAAAATTTCTTATTTGGTTAGTCAGTGGCTAGTGCTAAGTCGTCTCTTTGAAAGAATAAAAACATTTATAGTCACTTTCGCTAAAAAAATTATGTTTTTCGAAATCACTCTCCATCGAAACCCAATCAGAGACTCGTTCATTTCTCACACTCTCTGTTTAAACAATAATATTTCTGCAAAAGTCTAAAGGCCAACATTGACATCATTATCAGCAAAAGATGAAAAACACAGCTATTACAGGAAAGTGGTGTTTACACACTGTATCTACATGGGAGGATAAATAACGACACTAAAGAAAAAGTATGAATTGAAAAATAAATAAAAATCAAACACCCTTTCAAAAAACTTTATAAAATTATTAAAACACATAGTTTTTAATAAGGGTGTTTGATTTTTATTTATTTTCCAATTATTTTAAACAGCCCTAAGTTTTAAAGTTCAGTTTCCAAAGTATGAAATATGTGGCTCAAATACCCTTGAATTTTATAATGTTGAAGACGCATTCTTGAACATTTCTATGTATGTTTTGAATGAAGATTCAAATTCAAATAGTGTTTTATTCACATAATTATAAGCATTTTTACAGTAAGTACATAAAAAATAAGTTTATTGTGAATATTCCCCACAAAGACTCAAAAGTCTGATTGATTGATGGGGTGTGATACACGAGAAATTTCTCATTTTTCTCAGACAATAAAGCTTATAACTAAGCATCTAAAGATAATTAGTGAATTTCTATTTCATCAAAAATAATTCACAAAATAGTAGGAGTTACTCACGCGCGTGATGGAAGATAGTTGATAACATTAATCTTGAGTTGTTGAATACTCCCTTTTCTTTCAATAAAGAATTTGAAGTATGAGGTAACTTCTTTTACGTGCTTATCTTTGATCGTAGGAACCTGAAAATTGATGGATTGAAAATTTATACTGTCTTGCATTTGAATAAAATAGGTTTCACAAACAAAACTTCCATTGCAGATATTTCTAGTTTTTTATTACCAGAAGAATAGGCTAAATGAAATTGTTTACTGAATTTGAGATTATAATCTCAACTCATAAAATATTTTTTGTTTTCACAAAGTGTTTGTTTTCAAGTCTTAATTCCGATTTTAATCGGTTAAACCTATGTTTTGTCTGAGAAACAATCGGAATAGTGTTGAGCCAAACACTAGATCTGAATAATGAGTAATTTGTCTGCAAGTACCTAGCTTGAAGCCATTACCCATTATAGTAGCTCACCCATTTATAGGGTTGTATTATTTCAGTGGAGGTTCTTGCACTTTTAATTATTCTAGACTAGATGTGATAGGCCTACAGGTAGATCCTGGACTAAAAATGAGTTTAACTAAATGAATTAAAAGTTATATTTTTATAATAGTTCGTCAGTATCTGTGGTCAATAATCCATAAATCTCTTTTAAGAAATCGAACAAGTTTAATAGTTGATGTGAAACGAACATGTCATAGAAATGAACAGTTGTGTGTGATAGTTGTTTCTATTACTGCTCCATAAAAGATTCTATTACCATTTCAATTAAACTTCAATCAAATATTGCTGTAGAATATTCAATCAAAATTCTTGAATATAAGCCTGTTTTGAAAACTTGTAGATCACTAAACAAGAGCTACAATAAAGCTTCAAAATGTTCTTATTATGTTCAAGTAACAGCCTGCTTAGTCCAAGCATCTCAATAAACAATAAATACAGAAAATTAAAAAAAGTAAATAAATCAATTTGTAAATACTAACGTTGTGCAGATGGCACCGATGAGCCATTTCATAATACTGGTAGAATCTATGGTCCAGGACTTTCAGTTCATTGAATGATTTTTTCACAGTTTTACCAAAGTCGACAAGGTGTACAAGTGCTTCATCCTGCAGGGAAATAAATCAGAGCAAAACAATATACAGTTTAGAGCCGTGATAAATCATGAGATATTTTTTTAAAAATAACATAGGACGTTATTGTAGCTCGTTGGAGTAGGCGATAAGGCGCCGTTCAATAATCCAGAGGTTCAGAGTTCGTTCCCGGTTGACGGGATGGTTTTCTATCAGATCACTTCTGTCTTCTGGAGCAGATGATAGGGTGATTCAAAAAGAGCGCCAGTTTCAATACATCAAATTAGAAGGTTCATGTGAACGAAAAAATGAAAATAAATACATCAACATATTTATTCACCTCTTCGATTTCATGTAAAATAATGATGTAATGCATAAGCCTTCCTCTACGGCTATGGTATTCGACTGGGTCGGTGTTGGGTCGGGGATTGTGGGTTCTGTCTCGGATTGTGGGGAGCAATCTGATTTACAGTTTGAGACTGGATTTATGGCTTTTGGGTCGGTATTGGCCGGGCAGGGGTCGTTTTCCCGTCCTGCCCGGGAGTCTTCTTTGCTTGGATGGTCTTTATAGTGGAGTAAATATGAAACTGGCAACCAGCTGGTAGGTCTAAGACCTTTATGGGCTGTTGAGCCATTGACAAAAAAAATCAATTACAAAAATATTTAATAACACAACTTCAATATGGCTGCCTTCTTCATTAATGCAAGCAAAAATTTGTTTTACAACGTTTTTTGACGCTTAATGGAGTATCCCTAAACCAATATTGCTAATCACTGTCCCAAATAATAATTTATTATTATTGAACCTCTAAGCAAATAATCATTCATGAATTTTACATTTTGAAGGTTACAGGATTGAGGCTTTAATATACAGTTGATTCATTCAAAATTCAAGAATGATTATATACTGATAGGAGGTTATTTGTGAGCATATATTACGTGAAATTTGTCGATTAAATGAATATTATATTCTTGATATAGATTGTTTCTTACTCCATCTTCTGTGGGAACAACGTGGCCTCTAAACCAAGTAAAGCGAGACATTCGAGACATTAGACCATGATCCTCTCGGCAAATATGTTTGCAGGCGCAGAATTCCATTCCTGGAACAAACTGATAATCCGGAGAATGGCAATTCGAGTAAAACATTTCGAGTTCATTTCCAAGTCTGAAAATAAATAAAAAAATTCACAAATTTCATAATATATATACTGTAGAAAATCTACTTATTTTGAACAAAGAAATAGAAATTCACAAGTATACAACACTCGATCAGGAAGAATTGTACAAAGACCGTAGGCTATATGAGAAATCTTTAAAGAGATTTGGAAATCTTCAAAACGAGGACAACTTATATAGAATAGAATAACTTTATTCATGTATAGCAAATACAACTTTTGAATATGAATACTAAAATATGACTACCGTACTCCGTTACTAGCCATGAAACGGCGAAGTTAGGACTAAGTCCTGCCTTAACCAACGACTCTACAGAAAAATAATTCACAAAGATTGAAATAAATTTATTTGATTAGTTAAGAATTGAGATGCGTTCTAAGGATTTTGTATCCAATTGATTCTAATGACTATAATATACAGTACAATCCTAGCTTTATAATATTTTATAACCATCGAAATAATAACGATTTTAAAAAATATAACTTAACTTACTCAAGTATAATTCACTAAAAGCTAAAGCCTACCTAACAATTAGTTATGTGGGAAATCATAAATATTTTAGCATGCTTCCCAAAAATTAAAAGTCAATAGAAAATATTCATTGTACCGATTTTAATTATTTATTGTACCTAATCTGAAGGACTATCTGGTGGGATTGTCTTATTTATATTCCTTTCACGAATTTGTTCAGGAGTAATTATATTTTATATTTTGTTTTTTCATTTGTGTGTTGATTTTTTCTTTTCTTTTTTTTTGTTTTATATGTGACAATATTCAACGTACTTGTACATTTTATAAATAAATGAGATTTGATTTGATCTACACTTATTGACAATACAATTCGAAAATTTCAATTTTGAAATCTATAAATCAATTTTAAATACATTGGAAAAGGAAGTAGAGGGAAGATACCGGTACGTTTGAGAATACACAGGACAAAAATGGGAGTATATTATTGTAAAATCTATCATGGACGTTCTAAAATTAAACTCGTGCAGCGTGTGCAATCATGAACTGAGTATATAGCACAGGAAGTACGGTACTTACATTTTAGAATAAGTTCTGCTGTCAGACACAATTTGTACATAGAACTCATTTGGCGAGTTGATGAAAGTGCAGAATGCATTCAGGGTATCTGCTGAACGTACTTTCAGTATTTGCTTTTTTATCTCATATACATGGGTTCCTGAAGGAAAACCAAAAAGCAACAATTATTGTTGTAAGTAAAATATAAGAAACGAAAGGAAAATTTTAATATCCACATTATTATTCAACCAAAAAACTTATAAATAAAGGGGTTTAAGGAGTAGTTTACCAAACTTTGATTCCCACTACCAAATAATGTAAAAAAGTTTTATCAATGCCATTGAAAAAAATACTAGAATTGAATAGAAATTCACAGTTTAGCTACCCAATAACTAGCTACAATAATTCCAACTTGAATTAAACAGAGATGTCGATTTACTTCTTGTCTAGTTTATTAAACATTTGTATAAAAAATATTTGTTACGGAGATAACAATGTTGGAGAATCACACGTTTTTAATGAAATCTATAATTTTGTAGGGACTTTTATAATGGAACGGTAACAAATGATTATTTCTAATGTGGAATTGTAAAAAAATCAATAAAACCAGTTAGAAGTTTGTAGATTCAATCATTCAATGATTAATGAAATAATGGACAATTATATTAAAAACGTAATTTTTAAACTTGAAGAAACATGTACAATTTTCTATCATTGTTACCTCTACAAAAATTATTTTTTAGGAACTGTACATGTTCAATGAAAATTTTAACAATATTTGGTGTAAGGAATCAGCCTGAGAAATTTGGTAGAGTCCTCCTGAAGCACCCTACGCAAATAAGCAACTTAAAATAGCCTATTATTAGGAAAGCAAAATTTTTAATTCAAGTTTGGTCATTTTTCAAAGAGCAGACATTGAATGTGAGGGAACAGCTAAGTGATTCACAAAAAATATGCAGTGTAATATATTAGTTTTTCATTAAATAGAAGATGCAAAGATATTAAAAGCTATGAATAATAAATAAGTGATCAGAATAATATGCGATTTCTATTTCGCAGATTGAAAAACATTTAAAATAAAATAAATAAAAATGATACGAGTCACTAATCAACTTCATCCATATTATGGATTAAGTGATGCTCATCAGCTCATATTATGGATATAATTATGGATGAAGTAGTGATTCTCATATTATTCTCACCTATGATACCATCATAGGACATAAATAGAATAAATGGAAATTTATTGACTGGTTAGTTTATTGAATCTACAATTCCAGTAAAATTTAAATGAACCGTGATCGTACCATATTTATTGTTAGCGTTGCAGTTTTCGATTCATTAATTAATCTCACCTGATACAGCGGAAGGTAATAGAGGCAGTGCAAAATTTTCACGTGATTGGTTTGGGTGCATCGCCATGTTGTTTTTTCGCAAGGCAGAAGGGTGGATTCCCATGGATGCTGGCGGAGGCATCCTCATCATGCTAGTTGTCGGAAGCAAATATTGTTCAGGAGTATTCGGATTCATCATCAATGGCACATTGTTGATCATGATGGGATTTGTGTCGTGGATTTCCCCTTTCCTATTAGCAATAATTCTCAGATTTGGTAAGATAATGTCCCTTAATAACTTTCCAACATCAAAAGTGGAATTATTTCTCTTAGCTAACATATTAACAAGATAGGTGGTGAGAGAGCCGTTTATTTTACCTATTATTTCAATAGTAATTTTAGATTCTTTCAATGTTTTTATAAAATCTTCTGCCTGCATTTGGTTCCATAGTGATTGATCGCCTGTGTCCTGTGAAGCAGAATGACTTGTATAAGTTACATGATTACATTTTTTTCATCAACCAGATGAGAAAACTACTGCATTCTATGAATGACTAACTTGACTATCAAAAAGAGGAGAGCATCTTGAATGAAATCGATAAATATAACAAAAAACTGCATTAATAAATTATATAAATCATACATTACATAAATATTAAACATTACAGAAATATTTATTAAGTTTTTTTTTATGTCATTCATATCTGATAAAAAATCTGTTAATGTGACTGAGGAACAGTTTCATCAAATTTATTTCATAATTAAAGAGCATAATATTGTCTATATCACAGAAAATTCAGATATAGACAATATTGTTCTCTTTAATCATGTTCAAGTATCACAACATCTCACCTGACACTGTGTCTTCGAATTATTTAATTTTTATTAATTTATTTATTGACAAACAATACAGAAACAACAGGACATCCCCAAAATATGTTTCCTTAACTCAGATAACAAGATAAAATCAATGATATGCACTTTAAAATTTAAATAATATTATTCATATTGGAGATTCCCCTCAATTCCAGTTTGTTCGCCTGTGAAACAATCATACTCATATGTAGCCATGAATCTCACTTCAAGTTGTGTGACCATAAAATATTTTATCGAATTCCAATCATTGAATTAACATTGAAACCTGGGACCAACAGCTGATTGGGTGCTGTAAGTCTCTACAGAAGATATCCAATTGAAATTTTTGCCGCAATACAGCAGTAGGCTACGTCAGAATTTATTCAAAATTCAGGAACATTTTGTATATATTTTTATTTTGTGATTTTGTTTGGTGAACTTTTTTGTGAACAGATTTTAAAATGCAAAATTTGTCGAATTTTTATTTTGGTGTAAAATTTAGCGTTTGAGGAATGGTTTATGACATAGTGTAACGATTTAAGGAGATAATGAATTGGAGCCTCCACCAAAATGTAACGAATGTGGTTAATGATGTTTCCAATCTAATAGAACGGACTATAGGTGTTTTGTGTTTCCAATTTTTATTGGTTAGTGCCTCTACTCGATGTTTGGTAAGGGTACTACCATAAATTATTGGATCTTAAATATTGTGGATAATTGAATTAATTAATCCCCGGATTCCTCCAAATCTCTGGGCTCTGATCAATTCATTCAATTACCTCACAGGAACGTCTCCACCAGTGTTTTTCTTATAAAGAAAAAAAACACAAAAACTTAGAAATTTTGATTGTATAATTTTTATCTACACAAGGCGTTTGAATTTCCAGAAATAGGATGAAAATGATAAAGTTAGAATTGAAAAATTAAAATGGTCTTTTAATTTAATTGACACAGAATAAATTGTTATTAAATTTTGGCGAATTGGAAAATATTTTATAGTACAGAAACTTTAAAAAATAAATTATAGAATAGTATGAAAATCAGTTTGTATGAAGGTTAAACAAAAACAAATCTTATTTTAAATAATTATACCCTTTCTTGCGAAACCGTTGGTTTATAATTAATTATTTAAAATAGAATAGATTTTATTTGAAATAAAGAAGTTGGACAGAATTTTATTTGGAGAGTTATACCCTTTCTTTCGAAACCGTGGTTTATAATTAACAATCCAAATAAAAATTTTTAAAAATAAGGAAAACGTTCTATTAATGTTATTATTATTATTAAAGATGTGACTGTTTAAAAATAGTGATGATGAATTTTGTGAAATAAATTAAATGTGAAATAGCCGGCCGGGTTGGCCGAGTGGTCTGGGGCGTTACAACCTTCAGTCCGCTAGCGCTACCCGGTCGTGGGTTCGAATCCCACCAGAGGCATGGTCGTTTATGCACCTCATAAATCACCCTCGCACACTCCATTACCCATGCACAAGTGAATTTAAATACTTATATGGGCATCATCCACAGCAAATTAATAAAAATAACTTACAGAAATGGAAATGACTCTTCTGGGTAAACCGGAACTCGTGGTCGATACCGCAGCTGAACGAGAAGTGATCAGCTTTGGTGGGAATAAAAATTTTGTTAGCGCAAATGCTGAGTTTGTACTCAGTTCTTATAGCCAATGGCGTGAAAGCCTTGCTAAGACTTTTGTTTTCCTCTCTTGCTTTGCAGTTTTATATTAGAAATGAATTTGTTATTATATATTATAGTATTTGAATAAATTTTATAAAACTGTATTTTAATAAAAATTTATAATTAAATTATTTTCGTGATAGGGATCTGTCACTATTGTGACAATAGTAACCTTTTTTGTTTGGTTTGTTTGTATAAATTCAAGAGGAACAGTTTTGGGCTATGAAGCCTGTTGTACTCTTTGATGTGAAATAACGTAATAAAGATGAAGAACCTACAAATCTAAGTTTGGGTATGGTCTGGTCGAACAAAGAGGACATTCTGATAAGATGGTCAAATGACTCGGTCAATATTGTTTTAAAAATTATAAATTTGGTCTCAAATTGAAGAAATCATTCAGCTCTACAATTTGAAACCAAAATTGTATATAGACCAAACTAATACGATTGCAACTATGAGGCTTTTTATGTGATGAATCTTGTCACATTTTGGTCACCCATCCGAAAGCAGCCCATTGTGTTACTTATAAGTGGAATTAATTGAAAAAATTTGATCATTTGTAGCACTACTACTAATCACTATCAGGAGCTCAGAATTGACTACATTGCATAAATCCTGTAGGCCCTGACATTATTTATAAATGTTTTTTAGCTTTCCTGCGCTCAGGCTTATGCCTCTGCATGGGTTTTCCTGTACCTATCTTGTTTAGTTTTAAGATATTGCATAAAATGTATGAATTATTTTGTGAATGGGGAATAATTTGATTTTTAATTGATTGATAAATAAATCAATTGATAAAACTCTATAATAAATTATTATTTTTAGAGCTTAGTTGCCTCTCTCAAGCAGTTTCTTCGGTGCCTAGTTCAAAGACAATAATTCCCAACGAAAAACGTGAAATTTTATTATAACTTTAAGTCTAGTTCCAAGTACAGAGTTTATAGTGAAGTGCTATAGCCCGCGCAAGCTTAGTCTGCTCTACCCACAACCAAGTCTTATTTCAAGAGTACCTTTCTATTTCAAGAATACCTTTCTTATTTCATTTGAGCACTTCAATGTATACTATAATTCGATATACGAAAATTTATTCCTGCAGTTGGGGACTGTTCTAACTTCGTGTTGGTATTGCACATTATCATCAAGCGGGTTTGGCATCAAGGTTTTGAAGGGTGGTTATTTGATGGTTTAGGTAGGAGAAGGGAGTGGGGAGTAGATAAACTTACCTTGATGAGGATGCAGTTCAAGGCTTGATAGGGTATCAATCCCACCTCTTCATCCATTTTGTAGAACGTAGGAGATTCCACTAGATAAGCAGTATTTCCGGTATCGATTTCAAAAATCTTGAACCTGCAACAAAATGCAATCGAATAATCAATCAATAGGGCTGCGTTGTATAGAATGTTCACAAGAAGTCTGCAAAACGTGCAAAGTTGAAAGCTTCAGAGAAAAATTACTCAACATTTTTAATTAAAAATGTATTGGAGTCAGATAAGTTGCTATTCACTATGGTGACCATGTCCAAATAATGGGAAATGAAGATTTATTGAACAATGGCTTGAAAATATTAGTTATTCACAATTTTCATCATTATTAAGCTGCTATTATTGATAATTATTTGACGGAATAACTGTTCAAAGTTCAATTGCATACCAAAATAATAACAAGAATTTGAAAAATTCATTTTTTTCAATGTCACATGAAGAAAACATGGGAATGCATAGAAAAATAACAAACAATAAAAATAAGGATGTTCAACCAAAAGTAGAAGCGCATAAACGTATCAAATAAACACTTCGCAACAGTTAGTCAGACGTATTCTGGAAAAATAACACTGAATAACGCAATTGAAATTAAATTGTTATATTAAATGCAATAAAGAATTAGTCCATAAATAGCTTTTTTATTGCTTCAACCACAGATAAATTTACATCCTTTGTGCTTCAACTGATATTGCAGAGGTAAATAAATTCAACCATGAATTAGTGAAATATGTTTGAAAAGAATTTTTAAATTATTGCTCAACCGCTTGAATTCACTTTCAATAAATGTTTTAAATTGGGATATTTTCCTAAAAGTTTCAAAGTAGCTTTACTAAAAGCAATACATGAATCCAAAGATCTTGAAAATCCTTTAAACTATAGACTCATCAGTCTACTGTCTTAGCAATTTATCAAAAATCATGGAAAAATTATAAAATTTGGATTGATGAATCTTCTTATCAAAAATTATTTTATTGTGGATATCAGTATAGTTTTTTGAAGAGTGAATCTACCAAAGATCCAGTTTTACACTCGAGAGCTATTGTTAATTAAATCATATGAAAAAAATTGACTGCATTTTTGGACTTGGCAAAAGCATTTGATACCATAATTTACTCCATCTAGTTAAATAAGTTGAAATTTATTCAGAAAGGGGTAGCAATGTTTTGCAGTATTCAGATTCCTTTACACATTTTTAATGTTCTATAAAAGAAAATTTTTCTAAAACATTATAACTCACTGCTGGAAAAAGCACGGAATTCAAATAAGTTATAAAAAAGGTTTTTTTCTAAGGATGATTCCCATATGAGCTCCTATGTCCGTACGTGGGTAATGAGAGGGATGATGATGAGAGATGACAATTTTTAGGCAGTCGGGACCGACGGCTTATCATAGCCTCAGAAAGACGACATGTCCATCACTATTGATAGTACGGTACTTCATTGATTAAATAAGTATAATTACCTTTTGGATGCGACATCATGTTCTAGGATTATGACTCGACTCAGCTGAGAGCCTTGCTTGTATAGTACATAGTCACCAGTGACCGGAAAATCTTCAAACTCTTGCAAGTTACTCGCATTTTTTCTGAAAAATAATGAAATTCGCTCATTTACAATTACCTAAAATATGTTGTAAAATAGATATACCGGTAGTTGGAAACATATTTGTGTTGATAACACCAACGAAACTGGCGGTTAGCGAATGACTGTTATCAATGCTTAAGTATCACTCTTCAACCGCCAATATCATTCGCGTCTACTATTTACCAACGTTGGAGTTTGAGAGCAGAGATGATGCAAAAATTATCTAAAGCTGGAGAATGTATCCATAAGAATGGTATGACACCAGTTGTAGGCCTACAACAAATCGGTGAGTATTGATAAATTTTATAAGTTGATCTATATGATACTTATTTTTTCTCAGGGCTACTGTATTTATCAAAACGTTCAAATAATGAAAATCAAAGTACCCTTTTATTTTATTAAATATTAAAATATCACATATTTTTATTTTGAATAACATGTTTCGGCGTTCTTGAGCCATTTTCAAACGCAAATAAATATAGCTTGATCTATATCCTTGACTAAGTAAAATATTTCATCTGGTTAAGATAACTTTGATTTTCTCAAGATGAAGAGAGTTGAATACGGTAGTTAGTTCTATACACGCATCTTAACTTCTGAAGCACGGACGAAAATTTGATCTTTTTGCGCTCATTATTACTCAAAGTTATAACGATTTTAGAAATACTTACCAAAGTGGTTATAAGTATATAAATTTTTCTGTATTATCATTGTTTTCTCTCATTTCAGACACAATATACATGTCATTTTGCAAAAATGTATTGGCCTGAATAGTTTGTTTTGTATTATTTTGAATTAAAGGAATTATCATTTGTCAACAAAACTAAAATGAAAGTACATAACTTACAGCAGAAGCTCCTCAAATTTTCTGGTGATATTTTCATCACAATGCGATACTCCAGGGACTGCTGCCGCGGAGGAATCGCACTTCATACTTATGTTTTTGAGATTCGGGTAGAAAAGGCACCTCGATAATTTTAAAATCCTCTTCATTACAAAAAGGATTTGTTTGCTCGAATTCCAACCTTACATGAGCAATGAATTCGCGCATTTTAGCGATGGCTTTCATGGCCTGGTGACACTTCTTTCTGGATTCTGAATCACCAGCATATCGATTTTCGTTCAAAGTTTTCACTGCATCAATCATCTGAAAAAAGGTAATAATTATTTTGGAGTCATTTTTGATTCCAGGCTTGAATGGATAGATCGTCATATAGATTTTCAAACAAAATCATTATGTAAATACATATTTGCTTTTAGGGAACTTGGAGAAATTCTCAACTTTGATGAACTCAGAACAGCATATTATTTCACTTTTGTTCAATCTTGTCTCTCATATAGCACCCTAGCATGCGGCACAAAATACCGCGCACTCAATTCAGAAGACTTGAAATAATACAAAAAGCAATTTTGAAAGCTGCCTTCCGAAGATGTCAAAGATATCCATCTGCTATTCCAGGAAATCAAAATTCTTCCATTGAGAAATAGACTTACTTATTTATATTTATAGGAAATTTGATTCAATTTTTTCACCACCAATACTCTTATATAACAACATTTGGGATTAGTACGGTACTATATACCGGTGCAACTAACCAAATCTTTCTCAACTAATATTTTTCTTTCTTAGCCCAGGTGGTTTACCGTAATTATCGAAGATTATATCCTACAGACAATATATTCTCATCTGTTAGGTACTCTTACAGTTTTCAAAAAAATATTGAAGAAATGGTTGATGGAAATAAGTGAAGAAGATGTTGGGTCTCTGGTTGTGACTGGTGGTGGCACCGCTTAGCTGGAAGGTTTTGCTGATTCAAATACGGTACTTATAACTACTGACTTAATGCTTAATGCTAAAGACCTTTTATCCTCAATTTTCAATAAGGAGAACTGATTCCTTTGGAATGTAGGTAATTGAGAAACTCTTAGTTTGAACGACTCAAAAATAAGTAATCGCGCAAAAAAGGTGATAGTTTTTTACTTTTTGAAGAGTAGAGTTTCCATACCTGCAATAATAAATAATATACTGCTGAATTTAAAAAAAATGAAATACAGAAGTCGCCAGAAAAATAACAAATAGCAATGGTAAATAAATTGAAAAAATCAAATACCCTTTTTTAAAACTTAAAAAGTATTATTTTCCACAGACATGTTTCGAGCTTAAGCATATTTTAAGCAGAAATGTTTCGAGCTTAAGCATATTTTAAGCTCAAAACATGTCTGTGAAAAATAATGCTTCCAAATTATTTAAATATTATTTTAAATAGCCCTAAGTTTAAAGTTTAATTTTCAATAAGCAATGCTTTGAGAAATACATTCTTTTGGCGAGAAGATAAATTTCACATTAATAAATATGCTTATAAATACCGTATGTATAAAATATTGAGAGAAAGAAGAAATTACCTTATTTTGAAGCAAGTTGCTTTGATTTCTCACAGAAATACAATCAAGCATCATGTGAGTGTTTTTTACAAGTGACTCCATTCTGAAAAATATTTATTTTAAATATTAGAATCCTTAAATATTAGAAATAGCAATATAGAATTGTAAACTTATTTCTGTAAATGAGATCTTTCAAACAGCAGTAACTTTTCAATTTATTTGGCCAATATATTATCAGTTATTTGTGTAGTAATCTATTCAAAGTAGATAACATTTGAAAAAAGATTTAATGACGTTCAATCAATTAATTATTACTAAAGCAATACTGTGTCAACAGGTTTGGATGCGTCTTGGCAGAGGTCTAGGCATGGAGTACTTTGTGATTTGTCGAAGGCGTTTGATTGCGTTGACCATGATATTCTAGTTGGCAAGTTGAGAAAATATGAAATTTGGGAAAGAAGTTATGGTGGTTAAATTCATTTTTGAAAGAGAGAGGCCACTCTTCAATACAATATTAGAATAAAAATTGTTAATCAGAATGGGCTGAAATTTGTGCGGGGGTGCTGAAAGGATTCATTTTTGAACCATAACACTATTTTATGTATAGGACATATGTCCTATTATGACCATTCAAGTATGGTATCCCTATAAAGCCGCAACAGAATTATAGGCTGAGTTATTATATTCTTAATTTGAAGAAAATTCTTAGTAGAACAAGATGCCATATGGCATCTATATCTAATAACTTAGCCTATAATTCTGTTGCGGCTTTATAGGGATACCATACTTGAATGATTGATTTCCATTGAAATTCAGCAAAATTTTATTTTACTCTGTAACAAAGCATTTTAGGGCCCATATTTAATGGAACTTATTTCTTTATTTTGATGTCAGTAAACCACTTACCGGTACTTAGTTTTTTGGTCAATTTTAAAAAGACCTGTATAGACTCTTTCGTCAATTTTGTTATTTCTTGATTATAGTCTCAAAGATAGACTAGGATTTCATAAATTAATTACAACTTAATCGAAAGAATAGTTTTTATGGAATAGCCTACGCCTATTGTTTTGAAAAATGGAATTTTTCTATGCACAGCCTAGATGTAATTTTCACGCAAGTCAACTCATTTATAATAAGTAAAATGAATTTCATGTAACATTTTCAATAAATCAACTACAAGAATGACTTGTTCAAATTTAATTCAGAGTACAAACTGGGGAATGGTCGGCCCATCGTGGGCTGACATGGATGAACCAATTTTGACACACCCAAAAATTCAATTAAAAAATTCTATCACTCAATTCAATAGTGTAAGATCAAGTTATGAAAATGATACCATAAAGTTAAAAAAGAAATATATATAAAAAAATAATAAATTAAATTTAATAAATAATTTTCAAGTTATGCCTGTTTGAATTTTGGGGTGCGCACGTGGCGTGGGCTACTTTATCCTATAAGATAAAATATAATATAAAACCCTCAGAAAAATATGCATTCTCCTTTTTATCCCCTTAAAGGGGATATTTACTCCATTTTCAAAATACATGAACACAATAAATTTGGTACTTGTGCATATTAAACGATTTACCAGTCGGTTATAAAAAAACTAGTGGGTTTCCACAATGCAAACAAAGATTATAAGAAGAAAAAATGATGGACAATAATTTTCTCTACGCGATTTGATACAAGCATACGTTTATCTTGAGAATTATGAATGATAATGATTATTAGAAATAGGTAAACTAAAATTAATTTACCTAGGAAAATTAATAGCTGCTACCATGCGACTTCAATTTCAAGTAGAGGTGCAGAGATGCGAGTGCAGTGTATTTGTCGTTCGAATTTACGGGGAGGCCGGAATGTAGCCAACCTAAGAATGCAAAATTCCTTAAGCTATAACATTATTCATTGTGATTATGATTATTGGAATACCATGATCAAATAATAATATAAATAAATAAAGTAAACTTTTTAAACAGAATTTGTGAATATTTTATAAAATTTTCATCTCAGAAGCAAACCGGTGATTGGGGTACCCCAAGGTTGGTGTGCTGCTTACCTTAGTTGGCGCGTCTTTCGAATATTGAGATCCAGAATAGTCTGTTCAAGCAAAAAAGACATTCAAGATGGGAAAATCACTCCAGCTCGGTCAATATTGGTTCAAAAATTATAAATTTAGCCTCAAATTGTAGAAAACATTTTGATCTACAATTTCAGATTAACTTTATAATTTTTGAACCAATATTGACTGAGCTGGATACATTTTCTCATCTTGCCAGATGATCTTATTTTTATACTACTATAGGTACCTTATTAATTTATTATAGTCCACGCGAGTTGAATTTCTCAGCCATCTCTGACATCTCCGACAGTAAAATTCCTATAATTTTCTTGCTTCAAGAGTAAGATAAAGTTAGTATAGTCTGTCCAAGCAAAGAAGACCCTCTGGCAAGATGGGAAAATGACTCAAGCTCGGTCAATATTAGTTCAAAAATGATGAATTTGATCCAAAGTTGTATAAAACAATTTGATCTACAATGTGAGACCCAATTTACAATTCTTGAACAAATATTGACCAAGCTGGAAGCAGTTTTTCATCTTGCCAGAGGGTCTCCTTTGCTTGGACAGACTATACTAGAGAATTAATCTAGGGTTCTCATTTGTTACTTGTATTTCAAGCCAATCAAAATATTGGTATGAAATCATCAATATTGAAGTTGAATCTTTATTACAACAGAGAAAACTATTAGCAAAAAATAGGAAGAAGTGAGATGAATTCCATGCGTTTCACTTTGGTGCTTTTATTGTAGCTTAAAAATTTCAAGTTTATTTAATATTTTCAAAGATATTGTGCATTGAAATTTGATGCATTGATATATTTGGTTTCTCATTCTATTACTCTAAAATAAAAAAAAAATTATAATATTTTTCCTAGACCAAAAATTCTTGTGTGGAGTGCTGCGAAAGTGCATAATCTCGTTTTGGATTTATTATTCAACAAAACTTGGGAAAAGACATTTTAGACATTACTCTGTGTTTTTAACCAATTAGTGGGTTTCTGTCAATGAATACGAGTAATAATAAATGAATAAATATCTGTAAATGAATTAATTACCTGGTATAAGTAGGTGACAGTAAATTTGTAGAAGTAGAAGGCAACCTACATTGAAACTTCTGGCATGGTTACTGTTGGATTCACTTGACTGTTGACAGAGAGGTATGATTTTTTACCCTAAGAAAAAATTAAAAAAGAGCTCAAAAACTTGAAAGTTTTAAAAGTTTATTGTCACATTAGTGAAGTACTACATGTCAAGCCTACACCTGGTCAACTCTCACATTGATGAAACGCGAGATATTTCAATAAATAAACGACCTGTGACTATACTGTGTAGTGTACTACTGGAACTGTAATGCTGATGTCTCAAGACTCTCAAGAGCAAGTCTCAAGGCTCAAGTCTGATGCCTTGAGCGAGAGATGGTGAATAGGAGAAGTGAGAGGTTTTTGCTGTATCAACTTATTACCAAAGAGAAAAACATAATTATAATGTAAAATGTCTAGTTCCTGTATGGTATTACGCTGAGTTGCAGATTCTACAAGCTACCTTGGCATCAACAATCAACATTCTAAGATTCTAGCTAAATACGTGCCACTTCGATCCCACATCTCGTCTAGCTCGAATAATTTTTATTAAATGATTAGATATTATTAAAAATCTTAATAATTATTAATAGATTAATATCTAATTTTGTTTGTTTATTTTGTTTATTTTGTTTATGAGGGTGAAGCCCACATGAGCTCTTAGGCTTGTGCGTGGGTAATGAAATGGATGATAGATGACGACTACTCTTTTTATGTAGTCGGGACCGACGGCTTATCGTATCCTCCGAAAGACGGGGTGGCCGTATTTATGTGATTGTGCTGTGGTCAAAAATTGTTTCCCCGCTTGGGACTTGAACCAGGGTCCACCTGGTTATCAGACCGGCGCTTTACCACTCCTCCAACGAGCCACCCAAATTAATTTTAGTTCAGTCATTTATGACGAAAAAAGGTGAAACCTACCAATAAGAGCAGCTAAGCTGAAAATTGGCACAGAACTCTATAATTTCATTCTAAATAAGGATTCAAAAGTATAAAACTGTATCATAATAAATCAATAATTAAATCTAGGTTTAATAAAGTAGGTATCCTTTAAATAGATTTATTTTTTCTCACAACTGGTTTTTAACTTGAAATAAAAAATAAAATTAGGGAAAAAAACTTATTTTAGAGGATACTTTGATTTATTTATTGCTTTATTGGTTGTCGGGGGAGGGAGTTTATTTTTGGAGTATAGAAGGGTTATTTTTTCTGAGGGCGATGCCCACAGCAGCTTACTTGGGCTTATACCTGGGTAATGAGAGGGATGATGATGATGAGAGACGACTACTTTTCAATTACCGTAGTCGGAACCGACGGCTTAAATATCGGCTCCTCTAAAGATAGTATTTCTTGAGAGGGGGAGGGTTTCGGTCCCATTGGGTGGAATACATTCCATATTATAAATTATCTACGCCACTGAAAGGCAATATACTGTATTATAATTATTGAAATCGTATTATTTTCCAAAGTCAAGAAAGTCTTCTATGAGTCCATGAATTCATTACACGGGCTTAATCTTCAGGACATAATCCACATATTGAGCCCTCCCTCAGCAAGGCCCATCCAGAAATGAAATATTCATGAGATGTTTACAAGGGTGATTGGTGAGGGGACAATCTAGTGATCTAGTCCATGTCTCATCTGATAAACATCGATTTTCTTGATCACAGGAAAATACGTTTAATGATTCTACAATGAAATGAGATGAAAGTATTTTAAACAAATACTATTAATAAACTAATTCAATAAATTCCTAAGGTAACAATTATTATAAAATGTGTATAGGCTATGTGAAAAAATTGTAATAATTCTCACTATTTCAAATAGCCCTAAGTTTAAAGTTTAATTTTCAAATAATGACTGATCAACCAAAAATTGTGCATAATACTTTTAGAGTTTTAAAAAAAGGTATTTGATTTTTTCATTTTATTTATCAAAAATTCTCACTAGTATGGTAAACATGTGAAAACCTCATGAGAAATACGATGATGGTCAAAAATGTAAATTTTAAAGATAGAATAGAATACCTGCCTTTATTTTCTCCATGGGAGAGGGGGAAAAATAAGGGCGCAGCTAGACCTCTCTTTCAAGGTGAATTCCAAAGCGACGGCCTCGAGCTGCGCAGCTCCAGCTGCAGGGATACAGCTGTGCGTCTCTAGCTCGAGCCGTCACAGCTCATTATTACTATAATTTATATCATATGAATTAAAGTGAATAGACCATGATTATACATTTTAATATGCATAGCTATAGACGTGCAGTTGGAGCTGCGCAGCTCAAGCCGTCGCTCATAGTAATGCTAACTTAGCACAGAGATACAAGAGTTCCTTGTACGGAGATTTCTCTGTATTTTGTACCAGGTCTTTGTACCGTGTACAGAGATTTTCAAGTTAAAAACGCTCTATCTCTAACAGTAAAATGTACATAATAAAGGGGGTTTCCAATAGTGAGTTATGTAGACAGTGTTATTTCTGTACAAGCTAAACAATCAGATCTACTATTATATTTCACTATTTTTATAAAAAAGTTTCCAAGAAAGTTTAATGTCCAAAAGCCTAGTGCTATTCATTGGACAATTTATCAGAATATTTCTGCACAGTATCAGAGCAGGATTTCTTTATTGTGTAGGTCATTGCACTTGTTTTATGTTATTATCATTTGAGAAGATAACAATATGCCAGCATTGATAGCAAATCAAATTGGCTTCTTGAAGAGAAAGCCATCTCCTTTTTGGAGCAATTAGGCCGTTAGGCGCCTTTTACTGATTGTTCAAAATCACTATGCATGGTTCGATCTTCGGTGCAGTATAAGGCGAGAAATATCAATAGAAATTTTCATTCCTCCAATAGGTCTGCTTCGATTGCTCTTGAATGAGCATTTTTTCATGTAAACTTGAAATAGAAAAGCTTTACAGCCCTTGAAACTTCTTAATTTGCATAGTCAACGATAATGAAATGTTTCATTAGAATCATACGTGAATTACGCACAGCGATATTTCATTGTTGGGAAACACATTTAGGCTTTTCTGATTAATTAGTCCTATATTTATGTCACACTTTAGATACGAATCTCCTTGAATAGGAAAAACGACAATTACTGAATGAACTAGGCTGTGGAACATTATAAGAGCAGTTTACTGTTTAGTAGTTTTTCGCAACACATGAATCACAGAGAAATAGAATATAATAGAATAGAATACAATATAATAGAATACAGAGAAAACAGAGAAATAGAATACCGGCAGAGTCTCTGGGGAAACCGGAAACCTACAGGTAAAAGAAATAGGAGGAAAAGGACGTCCACGAAAGCGCTGGCTGCGAAGGATGTAGAAGATGAACTCAATAAACTAGGCGTTCAGGGGGTGGAGAAGTGAGTCTGCCGATAGAGAACAATAAAGATGCTTTTCAGAGAAGGCAAAGGCTGTAGCGTCGTGGAGTAAGTAGGTTAGTACTAAGTAGAAGTACTACCGATAATTTTGATTAACGTGAACCTTCAGGCACTCTGGGTAAAAGCCCATTAATCAATATTGAAGTTTTATTCATTGCATTTCATTTTGTATAAATTATAAAAATGAAGAAGAAGAAGAAGAAGAAAAAAAAAAAGAAGAAGTAGTAATAATAATAATAATAAGAAGGAGAAGAAGAAGAATGAGAAGAAGAAGAAGAAGAAGAAGAAGAAAAGAAGAAGAAGAAGAAGAAGAAGAAGAAGAAGATTGATTGAATGATTGATTTTTTATTTGATGTGCTAGGTCTGAAGAGACCCATTGCACAATATAACAAAACATACAGAGCATTTGATACAATAGAAATAACAAAATAAAAAGTAAGATAAATAAGTAGTAGGCTACTTATAAAAAATAATAAATAATTCGATACTTCAATTAATAGAACATTCTTGCTACTTTCTAAAAAAAATAACAGATGAAATTGCGTTAATGGAGATGAAAAGAAAGGTGATGAATGAGAATGAAAGATGAATATGCTACAAAATGAAATGATGAAAGAACTCTACGGTACTTATTGGATAATTGGAAGAGAGAGAGAAGAAGAGAGAAAGGAGGAGGAGGAGGAGGAGGAGGAGGAGGAGGAGGAGGAGGAGGAGGAGGAGGAGGAGGAGGAGGAGGAGGAGGAGGAGGAGGAGGAGGAGGAGGAGGAGGAGGAGGAGGAGGAGGAGGAGGAGGAGGAGGAGGAGGAGGAGGAGGAGGAGGAGGAGGAGGAGGAGGAGGAGGAGGAGGAGGAGGAGGAGGAGGAGGAGGAGGAGGAGGAGGAGGAGGAGAGGAGGAGGAGGAGGAGGAGGAGGAGGAGGAGGAGGAGGAGGAGGAGGAGGAGGAGGAGGAGGAGGAGGAGGAGGAGGAGGAGGAGGAGGAGGAGGAGGGAGGAGGAGGAGGAGGAGGAGGAGGAGGAGGAGGAGGAGGAGGAGGAGGAGGAGGAGGAGGAGGAGGAGGAGGAGGAGGAGGAGAGGAGGAGGAGGAGGAGGAGGAGGAGGAGGAGGAGGAGGAGGAGGAGGAGGAGGAGGAGGAGGAGGAGGAGGAGGAGGAGGAGGAGGAGGAGGAGGAGGAGGAGGAGGAGGAGGAGGAGGAGGAGGAGGAGGAGGAGGAGGAGGAGGAGGAGGAGGAGGAGGAGGAGGAGGAGAAGAAGAAGAAGAAGAAGAAGAAGAAGAAGAAGAAGAAGAAGATGATGATGATGATGATGATGATGATGATGATGATGATGATGATAATTATGATAATTGCACTAGATTTGCATTGAATCACAGTTGTGCATGCAAGACTATTCCATTATTATCAAGATATTCATATAGATACATTATTATTCATAATATACTTTGTTTAGTGTATCTCAATTTGCATAATTATTAGAGTGAAAACGATGAATTGGAGGTGATGATGATTGTCACAAGATTCGCATTGAATCACAGCTGTTCACAGACGTGTATCGGTTTCGTTGCGGTGTGTATTGATCGAGTGCCGTCGTGCCGTGATAGATAGCGTCCGAAGCAAGTGAGCGGCGGCTGAGTGGGTGAAATGAGTTAGGAGAGTTGCCTACTCTTAAGTAGGTAGGAGTTGGGCAGATGTAATCCGTGCAAAGCTTTTAGCGCAACGGAATTAAACAGAAAAAAGTTGCCAATGACAGGTAGGCAACAGTAGACTGGTATAAATGGAGATAGCTGTTGGAAATTGAGCTCGATAAAGGCTCGATAGAGAAGATGCGAGTTGGCGTCTATAAAATAGGACCGGTTATCAGAGGGGCGCAGTCGCAACGATAACAAAGCACCGCTTCCGGGGTCGAGGGGAGGGCATGTCGACCTGTCAGCCCGTCACACAATATTAATCGCTGACAATTGCACGACACGGCAGACCACACAAGTAGAAGCGTCTATTTTCGGGGATGCCAGCAGGCGATTGGCCACAACAGACCCCGCCTTTCGCGCCTCACTAAGCGGCACTCAGCCCCGTGCCAGTGCTTGTTGCAACGCATCGCTGTCAGGGTGCACCAAGCCACGCCTCACGACCGCCATGTTGCATGGCTAGCAGGTGAGCCAAACCGAACAGAGCAACCAACACAAACAACAGTGCTTGTCGACACAGTGTGACCGCGCCTGCTATGCTACTTGATCGGGAGTGTCGTCGACATCGAGGGTCGTCCTCAGCCGGACTGCTGTGAGTGGCCGTCGAGATGCTGCGCTCGGACGGCGACTCCTCGCCGACGCCCGTCGTCTGCACGACCGAGGATGACAGCGACGACGACGTGCTCAGTGTCGGATGTGAGAGTCCACCTCCAGCCTCCACCTCCACCGCCTCCCAGGACTCCTCGTCCTCCACCTCCTCGCCTAGCGCTCTTAGCTTTAGCATAGACAATATCTTACGGCCCGAGTTCGGCACGCACCCGGTCGATCTGACCAAACACAAGTCAGCTCCCGTCTCGACGCCGAGCTCCAAATCCACACCGACCAGCCAACCGTCTCCGGCATCCTCTCCTCCCGAAATGCTGTGGCCCGCCTGGGTCTACTGTACCCGCTACTCCGACAGACCTTCCTCCGGTAAGCACTCATACACTGTTTCTTTGCTTTCAGAACCTAAATAATTGATTTCATTTGATTCTATAATTTGGATAGCGTTTCGGTAGCGTATGCAATAAGGTTCCGAGTTTGAATCGAACCTCTCTATGAATAACAATATCGATTACCCAAATGAAAAATTCGCTGTACAAAGTATTGCTGAACGCATTACTGAGAGGTTGTCAAGATGATTTTCGAATGACAAGAGACAAGAAGAATTATTTGTTATGTAAAGGATTTTGTTATTTGGAGCTTCGTTGGGTTATCCTGTATTCCATTGGGCATAGGCTATACAACTATTAAAAAGAATAGTCCTTCAAAGCAGTATCACAAACAATTTAGTTTATGATGTGAAAACTCACACTAAACATTGATTCATTTGTTCAGTCTTGATTCATTTTCCTTTGACAACTACATCGCGGAGCTCACTGTGAGTGTTTTCTACTTGAAAAGCTTTTGGGAAAATCGCTGTTGATTTAGGCATACTAGTGAAGAAAAGAAATATATAGAACACACAGAACAATGTGTTTTGATCGTTTGGAATATTGAAAGCAAATCATTAGTTTGATTCAATTTGTTACTCGTATGCTATAATTTGTGATTCTCACCGAGAAGTTAACAATATTCACCCAAACTTCCAAATATACTCGAATTTGATTTGAGATTTTATAACTCTGCCCATACTATAATAATCTAAAAAATTTTTGGTTTTCGAGGTATTGAAAGACATGTCTTGTTATAATTAATCGGGACCGGGGACTTGAATCATTTGAAAGCTATGTTACTTACTTATATACGTAGCCTATTATTGCTTAAGTTGCTACTTATCCGTAAAAAAACTCTATCACAATAATTACTACGATAGAGTCAAAATCGCTGAAATGTTAAAATAGTGTTCTCAATTATTCGAGTAATCCATGATTCATGGTTAGTAAGGGGGGAGGGGAAATTACGTAATTGGTGCAAGAGAGGGGAAACTCATCAACTTACAGGTTAATAGTATGTTTTCCTGTATGCTTAACCTAGTATTAAAACACTAAATCAAATAACTAATGCAGGTATTTAAGCTTTATTTAGTGGTTTACCAATTTCATTAACGCGGTGCCCCTTTACCAATTAAATATTTTAAATGATATTCGATATTGTTCCACATGGGGATTTCAGTAAGCCTATACACTTTTATAATGAACATTTAGTTATACTACTTATTTCGGCTTCATTCCTCAAATTCATAATTCTCTGCTGTTCATCGTTAATTTCTCCTTTCCAGTCATGAAATAAAATACACTTTCATCCAAATTATGACTCATTCTGGATCATTCGATTCGATGACTCGATTTTCATGCGTTTTTCAACGAATTGAAAGGAATATTAGTTGAAATATCGAGTGTATAGAAACTTACGCTTACGTGAAACGTCCATACCGTGAGAACGCGTTCTATTCTCTCTCCACAGAACAATATTATTCCCTTAGAAATGAGTTTTCCTGGCTTTGAGACGAGTTCACGAACAGAGTATAGTAGATAGCCTACAAGTCTTAATAATCACAGATGCATCTCCAAAAATTACAATTTTTGTATGAGAGCTTGATTGGTTCAACCGCTTCGTCATGGAAATTACCCATTGAAAGCTTTGAAGATATCCCAAATCGATGAGAATGACATCGGAGAATTGAACGAGTTGAAAGCTTTTTGGGAGAGGGAATAGGCTAACGTAGGCTGTCTTTGACAAATGTCATTCTTCTGTAAATATTACAAAAACAACTTTTAACTTGGAACCTACTTTGTGCTGGTTGGTGAACACATTGTATCCTTACAGAATCATGGTTATTTGTTCTTGTGAATCATTTCTATTGTTGATAATTTAGTTTATCGTTTTTTAGAGCTGTAATCTGATAAATCGTCTATGAATAGCTGTAATTTTTTTTGTAGCTTGTGATTCACTCTAGTTGGATTATTGAAAACGTTATTATTAGAATAAACCCCTAAAATATGGCAATTACTGATGGTAAAATTTTCTTAGCGCCGTCAGGAAATTGTCTATTTCCTTCAATTTGAAACTGATCCTTGTTACTGTAACAAATTATGTTAATCAACATATCACATTAATCACGTCAAGCAACGAAATGATTATTAATTTAACTACTTTCATTTTGGCTTTATGTATGAAGTTGAGTGGCTTGATGATGTGACTCCGAAACCACGAAACCATGGACAGGTCCATGAGTAAAGTGTAGAATTTGACACAAACATGTATATACATTTGACATGTATAATTGACAAAATCTATATGTTTCATTTACTAAACATATCGTAACAAAAACGTAACTATCATAAACATAACGGTTCTACAATACCAATAGTGACTTTTGGGAATCTTTGAAGTTGATTTCTGTATTGCTTCCACCTCCATTGATTTTTGGGTTTAATTCATCATTTTATAACATTCTAAAATAGCTCATCCTGCAATACTCTCCCGAATAGAGATTAGGTCTCTCCTATGAAAATAGATCATCATCTCTCCAAAAATATTATGCTTACACAAACGTCCATCACCTAGAGCTTAGAGGAACATATTATTCGAGAAGTTTTCTTTGTTTCGATGAGCTTCCCTTGAGAGGTTCCCACTAAAACCATTCAGTCAAAGAAACAAGCTCTCATGCATTTCAAGCATTCGATACGGAATGGTTCTTAAGTTTAAATGAGTGCTTTGTCGTTCTCATAGAACTTTGGAACGTTAAAGATATCCACTTCCTTTGTGTTTCTTTTATTGGTTATCGTACTCCAGATAGAGCTATTCCAAGTAATCTATAAAATTCCCAGTATAAGTGATGATTTCAAGTTTTTTCTTGAGAGCAGAGCCTAGATTTTTTTCTCCTTTTATAAAATTCGCTTGGTATGGAGATCAAATTAAATTGTTTTTAAAATCGACCCTGTCATATCATCGACCTGTAGAGAGCTTGACACTATTTTTTGAAAAGACTTGAGGAATGAGCTGTTGGGTGGATCTCCAAACTGTTCCTTCTATACATTTCTCGTTTATGAATAGAATTCAAAATCATAATGATCAAAATATTCTGTCAATGTACATTCGATCGTTACGACATTCGTTGTAAATTCAACGTAACAACGTGCATTCAAACTTAACGTTCTCCATTGATTATTTTTTTAAATTGAAAGGAAACCCCCATTGATAAACACATATAGGCTAATAGGCTAATTTCACATAATAGGCTAACTTCTAAGAGACGCTGAAAAACGCTACAATTGAGAACAGTGTTGACTTCAAAGGACTGGACAAATGCATTTTCATCATGCGTATCTGAATTTTCCAATTGAATGTGCTCGAGGATGAGTTCAATGTAAAAGCCACAATCACAATTTATAGAAATTGTGAGTTCAATGTAAATTCCACAATCACAATTTATAGAAATTGTAAATTATTCCTTTGAAGTCCTTCACCAGTAATCTCTATGTAGGCCTACAGTATTTGGAATACCGTTTATGTATATCTTCCTCTATGATGAACAAGAATCTGTCAAAATCGTGGCTAATGCACCAGATTACATGGTGCAAATAATAACACAGGTAGGAGTCATAGGAAGAAAATACTGTATACTCAAGCTTAGTAGTTGAAGCTTACTTAAGGATAAACCCCGTCTTTTGGAGGAGACGATAAGCCTTCGGTCCCAACTTCCTAAAAAGTAGCCATCTCTCATCATCATCCCTCTTATTACCCACGCACAGGCCTAGGAGCCCATGTGGGCATCACTCTCGGAAAAAAGTGATCTAAGAGATTATTTTAAAAGGTCTCTAAAGGATTAAATACATGTTTTTTTAGTCAGAAAATAAAAACTATGAACTAGGAATATGTATTGTACGTGATAGAACCGTGAAATCTTTAGGAACAGAATACATGTCTGTGATTTCTCAGTCAAGCAATGTAAGTTGAAAATCATCACTCAGTTCTACAGCGATCATTATTTGTGCAGTGAATGTCGACGTTAGCCTTCCTTACTCTGTCTTCATTCGCATTCCGCACGCAGCATGTTTGAAATAGGCCACACCTGATTGGATAGGTTTCTTCAAAGTGGTAGTCGTTATTTAAGTATGCTGTATCCGTACTCACAACTTCTTTCGAGCAAACTCCGATTTCTAATTGATCTAGTTTCGGTCGCAAGCACAATAAAGATGCAGGTTGACGAGACTATTATCACCAGTGAGATTGCACGTTGGAGCCATATCGGCAACTTGAATTAAGTTTAAATTAATTGACAATAATTGTTGGTTCGAGCTTTCTATTCTAATAATAATTAATTAGAATCTCCATTTCAATCTTCCATCTTTTTATTCTACACCGATAAATAGATTAATGATACCCACATTAAATGAATAAATTATTACCTAAACACATTCGAGAACTGTTATTGGATGAGTCTAACGAGCCCATTATAAATATAATCAGGATAGGTTCAAAAATAATCTATGATATTCATTAGAGAATGAGACAGAAAATTTTAACGTTAAAAATGCGTCAAATGTTTGGGAAGATAAGAAAGTAACGGAAAGTTACAACTTCGGGAAAGTACTGAAATTTGACGTTAAAATATGCTAAATGGAACAAAGAAAAAAAATTCAAGAATAAACAGAAAACTATGTGATGCGAACAGATCTAAAATGCAAGTCAAGTTAATAAATATATACACTATACAGTATTATTAACATGGTAAACTTATAATAATTTTTGTTGAGTTTCAAGAAAATCTGCACTGCTTGACACTCGTGTGTTGCGTCGATATTGGATTGCATAATCTATCAGATGAAGGGGCTAAACTCTTCCCCCCAACGCCAACAAATCAATGAACTTGTCTGTAGGGTACTACAAACGTTTTATTTGATACTGCGTTCGATTAACCGAGTTGAATTGGTTTTAATATGATCTTATTTTGATCTCTATAGAATTACTTTACGCATTGATGACTAAGGAACCACTAGCTACTCTTATTCTATTTTCTTGTAGGTTTTAGGGAATGTTGTCATATCGTAGAAAACAACAATATAATTATGAATTGAATTGAATTTTATTTGTTTCTGTACAGTAATAAAAAAGGCATATAATGTACAATACATAGCATGAGAGATGAAAAATATATATAAATAAGTTCACAAAATAAAAAACAACGCTCACATGAACCGTTAGGTTTGTGAGTCTCCATAATTATGTAATATTATTATGAAGCGTGGACAGCGTGGATGAAGGCATGCAATATTAAAGCTTGTATATTTAACAAAAACACATACATAAAGCACAATGATGAAACTCTACTACCCTTTTTCAACAGAAAGAGAATTACTCAGAACTTATAATTGTAATAAGTAGCTTTTTTCATAACTGTATAAGTGAGTAGTAGATGAGAAATTTCGTGGAAGACGTTCTACAATATTCTAAGAAATACTAAAATGAAAAAACAAGAGGAAAATGAATGCATATCCTCTAATGAGGTTCATATAACCTTTATTTGACTTATATAACTATACTCCTACTAATTGCAGCCTACTGCTACCTAAAAACTCTCCCATAATATTCTTATAAACTTCAAGACATGTATAAAAACATCTGTAAACCACTTGTAATTTGGTTATAGTTGAAGTAAATTAGCCAACCATCTCTTTAAAGATGATTATTATCAGGTCATTTCGAGTTAGTTGCATCGAGCCATCTATTAACATCCGAGACATGACGAACATAAATCAATGGCAAATTTGCATGCTTTTGACATTTCCCGACCAATAATTGATCCATATAAAGCTTGCACTAATAAACTTAATGTTAATTGTACCGGAAATTGGTAATTCATCCGACAACTTGCAGCCATAGTCTGACCAAGCAGACAAGACATTCTGACAAGATGGTAAAATGACTCCAGCTAGGTAAATATTTGTTAAAAATTATTGACTTGGGCTTAAATTGTAGAGCAGAAATTTTTCTACAATTTGAGACCAAATGATACATTTTTTAATGAATATTGACTAAGCTGGAGTCATTTTACCATCTTCTCAGAATGTCTTGTTTGCTTGGACAGACTATTATAATAACGTTATCGGTAGCTAGGGGCGTAGCTCTTGAAACCATCCTAAGGCTTCTTTCTAATCCTGGGTTGTGTGTGGTAAGGGTTCTAGTTCTTAACATCATACCTAAACTTTTGTAGTGTTATATCCATTAAAACTCAATTTTCCCAAGTGATTTAACATGAAAGTTACCATACCTTATTACTTGAGCTGTAAGACTGATCACTTCAGCCTGTTTAAAATTAGGACATTTCTTTAATATCATCATTGTTGAATAGGTAAATAATTTCCCAATTATCTTCTGATTGCAGAATTTTTTGATACATTATATCCTTAAACTCTCATGCCGCCGGGTTTTTCAAGCACACTCAAAGTTGAGGGACCCTCAAATTTTGATGAACAGCTGACATTTTCTATTATAAGTATGGGAAATGTAGTAAACTCTAGTAAACTTGAGGGTCCCTTAAATTTGAGTGTGCTTGGAAAAACCGGGCATCAATGTCCCAACAAATCTAGCTTATGGAGCCCAATGATGCAGAATAGCGTAATCCATCCAGGGTATATTAGTTTTGAAAATTAGGCTTATATTGGTTGATGTATTTTCTTCTCTAGCTTCAATCATTTGATTGTTAGGCAGCACTGGCGGCTCGTACTCACGAAACAGGTGAAGTGCCCGTTTATTTTACTGTACAGCACTTCACCTGTTTCGTGGGCACGAGCCGCCAGTGGTATCCATCTTTTCCTATCCAAAGCTGTATTTTTCAGTTGGATGTAGTTCTGGATCCCTAGATGTATACGGTTGGAAAAACAAACAAAATTGGTACTGAATTACCAATTTTTGAATGCACAAATGATACAAAACTCAATCAGTGACATACTTCCATTATTATCAATATTATAAAATTGAGAAGAATAGAAAAACTATAGATTTAGAGAAACTTTTTTTGTTTTTAGAGAAAACTATAGAATATCTTCAAGATCGACACCATTGATTTGATGATACCCTGAGGGATCCATTCCTATATGACAGACTCACAAATACAGTAATAATATTATTATGACGCAGGCCTAGAGCAGACGCCAAAAAACTGGCGGTTGTCATATAGGCCTATGTCTATTACTATGCTCAGCTCAAACAGGAGAGTCTGAAAGCGGTCTATGAGAGTGAAAAGATTTATCCGAGGTCGAACTCGACTCGATGCGCTCTCGAAGACCATTCGTCGACTGTCCTGACAGAGCCGAGCATTAATTACTGACATTCGTCAATTGCCAGTTCTGCTCTATTTAGATTTAGATGCACCTTGTAATGTATATAATCGTTGCTGTTGACTATGGAATTCACATCTACACATTAAAAAGTATTTAATTGAAGACTATATTGTAAACAAGGATCTTTGAAACTAGGCTTCATAAACATAAAAAAACCAGAGTAGCTCTTTAGAAACAACTTAAGCAATAGCAATTCCATTCAGAAAGATACGATATTGTTTTTCCTTTTCCAGAAACGTTTTCCTCAATAGTAGGCCACTAACTTGTTGATTGCTAATTGTCACAATACTCAATTAGAACTGGTTAATCGCAAGTACGCTGAAGAAATGATGAACAGAAAAGCCGTATAATTAACAGCATCTTTCAGTTCGTCTCAAATTGGAAGATGCTGTGATTTTAGCTGTTATAAACCAACCGACCTTCTCAGTTTTTTCAACGTCCCACTAACCTGTCTCAACGAGTTATATTAGCCCACAGCTTGTATAGTCTATTCGAACAAAGAAGACATTCTGGCAAGATGGAAAAATAACTCCAGCTCAGCCAATATTGATCCAAAAATGATAAATTTCGTCTTAAACTGTAGATCAAAATGCATCCTACAATTTAAAACCAAATTTATAATTTTTGAACCAATATTGACTGATCTGCAGTAATTTCCTCACCTTGCCAGAATGTCTTCTTTGCTCATCTGACGATAGCAACTCGCAGCTCAGTGCCACGCTATTAGCCCAATCTTGCCACATTGTGCATGAGATTGTTAATGCCAATAAATTAATATTATTGTTATTAATGCATTTGCTGTTCTGCTTTGACTCCTCCAATAAATAATTGTGTGTTGTGGGTTGCTTGAATGTTTGTTTATCCAAGTTTCTGTCAAATTTGGGCGTGGAAATTAAGTGGCATTACTAAAATGTAGGATGGGATAATATCTTATTTCATCTACTATAATGATAGTGATTGATACTATAATGTTTTTATTAAACATTTATAGAGATGTAATGTAATAGAAGATTTCATTCCTAGTTAAAATTTACTTGAAAATCTTACGACTTCTAAGAGTTGGGTAAGATTATTTTTATGAATTGCAGTATTGGTTTGATTGAAATAAACATAGAATTGTTTCAGAAGAGGTTGATAGTTAACACTCTCTTCCTCTAAAACGTTTTAAATGATAATTATAATAGTTAAATACGGTGCAACTCACTGTAGCCTATGTATTCCAAACTTTAGGATAGGCTAAAAAATATATTTATTTATTGTAGACTACAAGTCTATTGTAGACACTATATGCTGTATGATTCACTTTTTCAAAAAAAAATTATTCCAGATACATATAAAAAGGTTGAAAAAATATTTAAAAGCACACTTGTTCTTGATTCAAGTAACTCAACCTCAAATACTACAGTTGAAGTTCATTCTAGATACATATAGAAAGGTTAAAAAAATTATTTAAAAGCACAGTTGTTCTTGATTTAAATAACTCAACCTCAGATGACTGATCTCATATGAGCCTTTATATTATTTTTGAATTTGTCATCAAATTTGTTACCCCTCTACTGTATCTCATATCAGTAGTGGTTTCTAAAACAATTTATAAACACAGTTTTTATCAATCAATTCGACTGTTTATCAATTTATCATATTGCATCTATCCTCTTTCTCTAGTAATTTTGTTACAATGTTAAAAAATTACTAATTACACATTACAAATTGTAAAATTACAAATTCATACAACCCCTTTCATCCATTCAACCTTCTGTTACAATATAAAAAATTACTAATTACACTTTAAAAATGGTAAAATTACAAATTTATATAATCAATAAAACTTAACATTGTAATTTGAATAATACATTGATATATATTAATTTTATAAAAATCATGATGACTGAGTCAACATTTTAACGAAAACCAGCTGAATCTGAAGATGGACGTAAATCTCTATAAACATAAAAGCGAATATGAAGATAAGAATAAAAATGTTCTGCAATTAAGCCTACATACATCATAATCTTGATATCGATTCATAATAAGTTTATGAATTCCCTATTATTCAAAATCACATTGCTGGAATAACATGGCTGAACACAGCTGTAACGAGTCTAAGATAAGCATTTAGACGTCACTACTTACATGTGGCCTGTCATTGGCTGGATGAAGCCACACTCTTTCGACCAATGACAGACGAGAATAGGAAATTGAAACAACAGTCCACTCAACCAATAAAAATCCTCTAACCAGCTTATAACAAGCTTCATTTCTGTAAGAGATTGGATGAATAATAATAATAATTTATTATTTAATTTTTTATAAAATTAATATTATTTAAATTATTTATAATAATAACTTATCATTCATTAATTACCGAATATTTGTTTGTTTCTTTCTAGGCTATTTTCATGACATTTAATCCAATTATAATGGAATAAAATAGCCCAACAATATTACCCGTGCAAAAATTTTTAGATGACTTTTAGAAAAGGAATTTCTCATTTTCCAGCACAATTCGATAAAATATGCGAAAAACATAACAATAAATGATAGCCTACTTATCAGCTTTACTATTAACAAGAATATGTAATTATCCAATTTTTGCCCTAAAGTACGTCTTTTAAAAATAATTTACTAAATATGAATAAAATATGATTTTCCTTCAATATCCTTGTTTGATTCAGGGATCATTCAGTCACCATCCCAAATAAACAATTATAATTATGATTAATTTAAGTCAAATTACATTAATAATTCACCATTCGCCTTTTCAAAAGTCAATTCGTCTCGCCCTCGCCTCTGTACTCTGTTTAGTATTGAAGAAAAAACTCAGCCTTTTCAGCAGTTGTGCATATCTTCATCCATTTCTGTATTAAGCCATACTTATTCATTACATTAATTAAACTCTATATTATATTTACTTGTTAACTACGAGTTGATTTTTGGTGGTTTTAGATAAAAAATCAGTTAAAACCTGACGAATTATTGTAACTATCAATCTGTGCACAGCTAGCGCTACCTGTAGGACGATTCACGCACTGCTTCAAAAAGCCTTGCAAATTTTCGCAAGCATTTTTTCGTTAGATTATTTTGCGAATAATTTATTAATAATTCAATCAAATGACTGAAACAAAGTAAAATCATTCGATCAAATGGTCATTCTAAGTAACTTAAGTGTTTTCAATCTTATCTTGCTCGCTACAAAAAAGTTATTAAATGTTATATTTTACTGTTCTTCATACTTCTCGCAAATATTTTTCGTGTTGTGATGACCACTCCTGTCTGAAAAGATTAACACGTTGCCTAGTACTCGTTCTTATCACATCTTTGATTGTGCAGAAGGAATACTAGGCGCCAAAAATTTCCATTATACAGTAGGGCAGCCCCATGCGTAAAACCCCATGGTTTGATTTCAGCTGGAAACATATTCCGACTAAAATTGAACCCTATAGGTTTAGCATAAGCTAGCAGTTCATGAAGTCGAGGGCACATTTTGATGCTCTTTGTTTCATGTATCAGTTCGCTCCAGGCTATGGTTCACGCAAGTTGAGAAGGCACGCCCTTGCGTTGTAACGGAGTGTCTTCCAAGGTTTCGCGAACTACAGCCTCGAAAATTCCACGCCTCCTGAAGTTAAGCAGGTTTATTGAGATGACCTAGTCAACTCATTATAATTTTGTTCCCATAATTATTTCAAATTTTGTGATTGGACAAAAGAATGATATGCGTAACCAGAACGGATTTACCTATCATAACATTACAAATCAATGAAAATTTATATTATAAAATTTTAAGTCACATATCTAAAAAATATAGGCTTCTATTGGCAGAAATAACTTCACGGGTAGGTTCCACCTCCATAAAATGTTTCTAGTGAAATATTGGCCATTGGGACAATATCAAGGAGTATAATGTAGATCTTTAGTTTAAAAGGCAATTTAAATGAATATATTCACCCAATTCAACTCATAAAAATAATTCAATTCCCGAAATAATTGAATGAACGTTTTTATCAATTATTAATCCATTCCAAAAATTCGACCCAGTCGATGTCGATATTGAAGAATCGTTTCATAACGGAATGGAAAGCACTGATATTGTCAATTCTACGAAATAATGGTCTTGTAGAAAAATAAATGATAGAATTGACCCAATCTGTGTGTTCTATTTCAATTTATTCCATTCATTAATTTTTTCCATTTATCAAATTCATCTTATAGGCTAATAATAATTCGAGTTCCGAGAATAAGTGAATGAAAATTTTTTGTTATCAATTTATTTCAAATGTATATCAAGATAATATTATTGGAATCAAGGAGATTAGGAGTCAGGTATATGGTATCATCCCACGTCTCAGAAGGAGTAGAAAGTCGGCGTCTTTAGTGTGTCCCCTAGTCCACGACACAGTAATACGTTAAAACTCCTACTTTGTCAGTGAGGTTATTTTGTGAGCTTAACAGGACGATAAATCGTCGAAATGATTTGGAGGGAAGTGCCGCAAGCCGCCAAAATGAAACATGAGACTGTTTTAAAAGACTGTTTCGAGTCTTTAATGCCGTTGCGACGTGTTTGAAAAACTGCAGGATTAACTCAGCCATCGGTCATCTCAGTGAGACAGTTAGTTGAGTTATAGTCTGTCCAAGCAGAGAAGACATTCTGGCAAGATGTGAAAAAGACTTCAGATCAGTCAATATTAGTTCAAAAATTGTTAATTTGGTCTCAAATGGTAGGAAACATTCTTATCTAAAATTTGAGACTAAATTTATTATTTTTGAACCAATATTGATCGAGCTGGAGCCATTTTCCGATCGTGTTGGAAAGTCTTCTTTGTTTGGATATACTATAGATGAGTAGGCTAGCTAGAAATAATCGGATCCTTGTTGTGGTATAAATTATTCCTGAATATCACAAGAGTTAGAATTGTCAAAGCAAAGGATTTTGTTTGGTGCTCGAATTGCAGACAGGGCTAATTGCCGGTGGTGATTAATGCGCTTACAGCTGCTGATCAAAAACGCCACTTCACACTTGATCAAACGCGAAGCAACGTTCGAGCGACATGCGTTTGTCATTCCTACCAGTGTGTGTGGTCCCCGTTTCCATTGAATTAATAAATTCTCTTTCTCGATCTTGATCACCGGATATCTTCAGTCGAGAGTCGAGAGTCATCTTCCCATCGATCATTCTCATTAATCGCCGGCCATGCCTAATTGACATCACAACTGTTTGTTGACTGCTTCGGCCTTATCTGTTGTCCTGTAATTATCGTTCTTAATTCGAATGTGCTTCTTTCCAACTAGCTGCGTTTAAACATTCCGTTTTGCTACTGTCCTTGAGTGGGTCCTTCAAAAAAGCAGCTATTGATCGAAAAAAATTTGAGAATTTTAATGCTGAAAGTGAAAGATAAAAATTTGTGTGAAGAGTAATGGATTATCGATGAAGGAATATTATCAATGATTAATCAAAACACACTAATAAAATTTACACTTTTATCAGAGATGTTGTGAAACTTATCCAGTTTTTTACTGATGATGATGCCCTGAGCATTGAAACTTAAGTATGATATTTTAAATAAACTTCGTGGATCTGACAACCTTTATTTTCACTTACCTAAATTACACACTAATAACCTCAATTCTACAGGTTTCATCTCATTATGAACCGATTCTAAAACATCGACCACAACTCAGTCGAATTTTTGGTCAATGAATCTGGTCAATAATGACTTTGATTATTATTTTTACCACATTGATAATGGGCTGTATGTCCCGAAACATGTTTGTGTATTAATAATTTTGAAGTTTTTAAAGGGTATTTGATTCTAATTTTATTTTTCAATGACTTTGGTCAATATCTTTGATACCTTCAATCGTTAACCACTGTACTGTACATGATAATTTGTGGTTAAATCCTTTTGATTTATCATGAAGAAAGACCAATTTAAACAAAAATTATCTTTTGAACTATTTACTCACATGTTAGAGTTGAACTTTGAGAATAATATTCAATTATTGAGAACTATTTTCATCTCTTTATCTCCTTATCTCCTTATCTCCCTATATCTCCTTATTTCGGAACCTTTTTCTACTCGACTGAAATGAACTAGAGATGGAAACATCAAAGTATCAGTATCAAAAATATGTAAGGTTTGCAGTAATAAAACTTGGAGTTGTCATTATTACTTAAATAATACTAAATGATCAATTATTTTATTGATCGGTCACAATAATTCAAACTGTTCCTAGCTAGCTCTTGATTGCTTTGCTTTATTGCTGCTATTGCTTTCTAGTACAGTACTGTATTTGTTTTTTCTGGAAACGTGCATGGGTTTCTAGAGATCTAGCTATTTGATGCCAATAACTGCTGCATCATTTAATCTTGCACCTTTGGAGAATCAGGGCCCTGAGAGCCATGTCAAAGGTGATTCTCTGTCAAAGGTGATTCATGTCAAAGGTGATGAAAAAAGGAACAAGGCAAATTGCATATACAGCGCCTTCGAATTGTTTTGAGTGATGTTCTATTTATTATGATTATTACTACAGTGATCTCCAAATTATGTAAAGGCTCGTGTTGTGCGGTATGCATAACCACTTCCTTCACATTACTTGGCTCATGGAATGATAGTGTAACATTACTTGGAAACATATTCTGTGCTGATTGATTGGATTCGAATTTTGACAATCAACACCAAGTAAATTTTTCGACCAATGCTCTTTCTAAGTATGTAGTCTATTGAAGTTGTGGAGTGGGTACTCAGCTAGGTACTCATTGATTTTCGCGTGTGATAGAAAATCATTCAAATGAAATACATACACCACAATAATTGGTTATAGGTATAGGTTTGTTTGTTATTAATAGGCATTGGAATACAGGTTTGTATATATTTTGCACCTGTATATTGGTTTGGTTTTTTGTTATGTATCGAAAATTTTAATATCATTATATTGCATTTTTTGAAGAAAAGTTTAATACCTAAAGTATTGTAACAGATCCCCTGAGGCTTGTTCAAGGCAAATCTAGTAGAATACCGGTCAAGAATCATCATGATATTGTCTGTTCAAGCAAAAAAGATAATCTGGCAAGATGGGAAGATGGCTCAAGCTCGGTCAATAATGATCCAAAAATTACAAATTCGGTCTCAAATTGTAGGTCAGAATGTTTCCTTAATTTTGAACCAATATTGACCAAGCTGGTGTCATTCTCCCATCTTGACGGAATGTCTTCTTTGCTTGTACAGACAATAGAAAACCACTTCTTTGAAACTTGACTGCCCATTCATTCTCTTACTATGTGATGGAATAATATCATTGGGATTCCAAGAAGCTCACATAACTTGCAAAAAATACAATTTACAATAATACCCAAACATGGAAAGCAATTTTACAACCGGAATGATCAGTTTTTGATTTGGTATTGTACATAGGCCAAGTATGAAAAAACGTCACTGAAAACGTTCCTTGAACTTTTTTATAGCTCAATAGACTATAGCTTCATTCTCCGGTTCGACTTGATCTATAACTCTCTCGATAGAACAAAATAAATCCTCATTCGTGAACTTTCACTATTAAATTCAATTTCAATTCATTGTCAAAAATAGAACATGATGTGTGCAATTAAATTAACGTAGAATATATTGTGTTATAAATTCTTAGACATGAGAGAAATTAACCCTAGCATATTATCATCTTTACTTATATCACCTATAGTTCAGCTACAATAAAATCTTTTATTTTGAAGATTACCGTGATCATAACATCAATATCCAATTCTATAGTCTCAAATCTGACATAAATTGCATATTACCGTAGGCTAATTATTGTTGACTTATCTACCCACAAAATTATGGAAAAATGGAATGTTTGTGAAGGCCATGAATTCTTCTTCTCCATTCATTACTTTCGATGCCAAAAAACCCCGGATTTCTATAGTTGTCGCCAAAATGTTTTGACTGTCTTTTGAACGTAATGCAACCCAACAACAGCTGATGTGAAGCTATTGTCTTTCAGATGTCACCAAAACGTTAGGCGGTTTCCTAGCTGTTATAAACTACTATAACAGCTGATAAAAATCTTCTATTGTCTCTTATGATTCCAAAAATCTAGGTATAGATTTATAGTAAATCATCTAGGTATAGGTATAGGTATAGCTAGATGATAACTCTAATTGACAACATCAGCTGTTGTAGCCCACAAGGAGGAAGAGGAAACCGCCTAACTATTTGGCGTCAGCTATACTTCACATAACCAAACATGGTCTGTATTTTGCAGTCTCACCACAGATACTATTAGAGACTAAAAGTTATAACTATCGTATCAGTTTACGGCATGAGTGAGTAGCCTACAAATTATGATTAATAATCATTTTAGCCTACAAAATTACCAATTACTAGGTTTATCATCAGTAAAAATTATTAATCATCTCGATAAAACAACATCATCTCAGATTAACGAAGTGTCAAATGATAACGGGTGAAATTAAATTGAAAAATTCAACAACCATATGCATGCAATTGTATAATCAGTTCAAGCAAAGAAAACATTCTGGCATGATGGGAAAATTACTCCAAATCTATCAATATTGATTAAAAAGTTATGAATTTGGTTTCAAATTGTGGATCAGAATATTACTTACATTTTGAGTCAAAATTTATAATTCTTGAACCAATATTTACCGAGCTGAAGTAACTTTCCCATCTTGCCAGAATGTCTTCTTTGCTTGGACAGACTATACCAAGCAACGCACGAAGTTTAGAACGAACATTATGAATGAAGTGAGGACCGTGTGTGGTCCAGCACGCCAGCACGATTCATTAGCTGAATAACAAGCTACTCTTTCTTCTCATCTAGACACGGTAGTGAACTCATTGACATAGTTCAATCGAAACGCTTTTTGATGGATAAAAAGGGGATCAAATTATTCGAGAATTAAGTATGATCAGTTTCCAATCTATATAAGAATAGTTGACAAGGAATAACGTTTCTCATTTGACTCATTTCTAGATTATATTGGCCTACTTCTAGTTTCCTCGGAACTTATGAACATGAGTAAATCATCAATTTTTACAAAGTAACGATTGATGATGGAAAAATTAATGATATAATCAATACATAAATCAGCACATACGGCATACAGTAAGTTAATAAACCCTGTAAACCAACTTAAGAGCACTTACAGCCCTCGGAACAACACATAATATTTTGGTGGAGGAATGATGATTCGAACTAATTGAGTTTGGGGATTGAGTCTCAGTAGTGCTCGAAAAGAACTTATAAATTTGGAAGAAAATTTACAGATAAAAAAACCTTATAGATTCGGAAGAAGTACAGTATGATATAGAAGACGTCATCAAAACTGGCAAGTGACTACTTCTATTCAACCGTGGCGCTGACTCTAAAAACTATTGAAGCTTAGATCACTCAGGACAGTCGACCAGCATTGTCTTCAAAAGATATTTAATTGACAGCAGAATGAACCGTTCCGCTCAAATCGCCTCATACATACTTGAGTGAAGTATTAGGCTTACTTACATACTTGAATGTAGGCTTAGGAATGTAGAGTTAGGCTTAGTACTGAGTATGTCTACTGTAGTATAATTCTATGAACTACACTTCTATACTTGGTATTGAGTACTTCTATACTCTTGGTACTTGGTTCCATGTACTAGACAGATTGATTGGCAGTGGTAAATGGAAAATTGCTACTTCAAAAAAGTTCCAAAACGATTTGACTGGAGCGCACCTTCTCCTTGGCACATTTCGCGTTTCACACGTTTCGTTTTATGAGCGCACTCATAAATTTTTACTACGGTTTTGATTAGTTTTGGAATTTACGATAATCGATCTGTTTTTCACGCACTCGTCACTAATGTGTGGTTGTAAAGAACTCGATTTCCGTGTTGCTCACGAGATCATTGCGTAATAAGCAGGAGGTAATGGATGAGAGTTGGCTGGCTGATTCAATAAAATCGTTAGAAAGACTCTCGAGAACGTATTTCATCAGATTCCTATGTACATATCTAAGCAGCATCAAAATGAAAATATCGTTAATATACAGAACATGAAAAATAAATATGTTATTTACTTATAATGCAATCTTATAAAGACAGTAATAAACCAAACTTTCCTTTAAATGTAAGAGGAATAAGCCTACATGAGCACTGTGGCTTGTGCATAGTCCTGAAAATATAAACAAAATGAAAAAATCAAATTCAAATACCCTTTCTTGAAACTTTAAAAGTATTATTTTTCACAGACATGTTTCTAGTCACATTGAAAATGGGCTTAAGCTCGAAACATGTCTGTGAAGAATAATACTTTCAAAGTTTTAAGAAAGGGTATTTGATTTTTTCATTTTGTTTACAATTTTAAATAGCCCTAAGTTTAAAGTTTAATTCTTGAAAACATATATAAGCAATGCATCAATAATGTGAATCCTTAGTCCTTACTGAAAAAGCATCGGTACTATCAAGTCAACCAGCATATTTAGTTTGAGAAGCTGCATCAACAAGAATCGATTTGTGAGAGTTCTTCCTATTAGTAGAGATTTATTAATCCAAATCTGTTTACCAACCGTTTCAATTCAATTCATTTGAAGAATCCATCATCCGCCATCTATTGACTGATTTACTTGTTACTCGCATATTTATATTAGTATATTAGTAGTATACTACTGTAGCATTATTATAAAAAAAACAATACAAACAAAAGGAAACTAATGAGATTTTCCATGAGCATCGCAATTTCTATTATTTTGTTTCCGTATATTTCTATCAGTACTGTAGTGGTAATCTAGAAAGAATACAACAAAAAGCAAAGTAATCGTACCACATCGCAATTTCGCAATTTTTGTTTCCGAGTTTTATAGCCTACAAAGTTCTTGGCAAATCAAATTTGCCAAGTTTTCTTGATCCTTCTCAATAACTAGCTATTCGAAGTCAATTTAATTTGAAAGATGTAGACGATTTGGACTTTGTTGTCTGTGTTTCAACCCTTTATAGTAATTATTCATCTACAGAATAAATAAATAAATAAATAATAATAACGTCACCTGCAGCTCAAAAATATCCCGTTTCATTAAATCTATCTAATGACATTATTTTTCCAATTTAGACTTTCATTCCCTCTCTACCCCTTGACTGTAAAAACATATGAAATAGGAATAATTTGTCAATGATATAGGTCAAATAAAAATTAATAGAAACTTGGTAGTATGATATTATGATTTATGTAATGCTTCTTTCGGGAGAAAATAACATTTGTAATGAGTATGATACACTACTACTGTGAGTAATACTGCTACTGATAGTCACTACTACTACTACTGAACTGCTAATAATAGTCAAATTAATAATAGTAAGTATTACTACTAATAATAGTCAAATAGAAATTCCACGTTGAACTTGCAGCAGGGTGAAAAAATTCAATAAGCCTCTTTGGAAAAAGAGTAGTCAAGTATTTACCATTTTGAAGAGCTAATTCACTCCATACATACCCAATAAATGGTTTGATTACAATATTTCTTGCATAATAAACAGTTTGATAACAATATTTTTTGCAACTTATCTCCACAACTGGCTTGTAAGTTTTTATTGGATGAAAACAGAACGTTGTGAGTATCCACGGCAAAAGATAATTTTATGCAAATAATAGGCTATACCGTGTTCTCAAGTTGAGAGTGTGTTGATTCTCTGTGTAATGCCGTGTTATATCTAATGATTAAGTATTCACACGAAGTATCAAGATTACACGTTGGAGAGCAGCCAAACAAATAAAAATGCTTAAGGGCCTCATTCCAGTATCACAGTATTTCAATTGGGTGAATAGCGTATAAAAGTCTAATAACGCTTCTTACTGCAATGATTGCACAATTTAGCGATTAAAACAGTTTCAATGCAATTGAGATTCTGATCATGTGTGAAGTTCTCCATTACATTATTTAATATCTTGAGCTTTTTTTCTGTGAATCACTACCAATAATTCTAATCTGACCAATTAGATAGTGTTGTTATCGTAAGAGTCTTGACTCATACGTTATCAACGTTATCACCCTGATATATCTAATGCCAAAAATTGAATTAAAATAAATAAGTTGGTTTCCTCTGTTCCTTGTGCGTTACAAAAGCTTATACAATAGATGTATGAAGTTACAAAATCATGTTTATTTTCATTTTATCCGAAGTAAAGAAGAATCTCAACCACTGGATCAGAGAAATAAGGTTTTTGCAAAAAAAAATTTATTTCTTATCTGTACTCATTCGAGTTTATAAAGTGCAATATGCTTCCATTAATACGATACGTACTATAGTCTGTTCAAGCAAAGAAGACCCTCTGGCAAGATGGGAAAATGGCTCCAGCTTGGTTAATATTTGTTCATGAATTATAAATGTGGTTTCAAATTTCAGGAAACATTTTGATCTACAATTTGAGACCAAATTTATAATTTTTAAACCGAAATTGACCGAGCTTGAGTCATTTTCCCATCTTGCCAGAGGGTCTTCTTTGCTTGGACAGACTATACACACCATACATAATAAGTTATTATAACTCAATGATCTATCTCAGGTTTCACTCACTTAAAGGATTATGTTCAGTAAAGTGGGTTGAATTCTTAAACCCATACCAGTAATCAATAAAATGAAATTGAAATATTTCTTACTAGGCGAAGTTAGAACAATGAAATCAATGTTTCTCTTAATATCGCTACTGCTACTCTTCTCCACTTTTTGTTATAAAGACACGCTGTTAAAAATTGTAGTACACACCCATCACAACAGTAACGATTGCCTCAATATCCAGCAGTGAAGGATCAACAGCAGCTTTCATTCAATTCCCTAATTTGAAGCTCAATTTCGAACGATGATAGACGAAGATGCATGATATCCTCACCCGGAATTCTTATAATAGTGAGAGATGGAATTAGTGAGAGTGGCTTTTATAACTGAATCGAATTGCTGCGGAAGCTTCCGACGGGCTGGTCGATGTTGAACAAGTTTTTTTGTTGGGTGAGGGGCGCTTCAAATAGAGAAAGAGAGAGAGAGAGTGAGAGAGAAAGAGAGAGATAGTGATAGAGAAAAAGATTTGAGTTGAGGGAACATAGCCTGGTTCAAAAAACGTTCAATATCAAACAAGACCGATTCTATTTCACGAGATATATGAGAGACTAATTAGTTGAATAAGTTAATTTTCAACAGCTCAATATTGGATTACACATCTACATCGTGTGGAAGAGCTTGATACCTGTCTGTTTTTTGAGACGTAATAATTTTGTGCAAGCGAGTGGCTCTGACCTGTACAAGGTGCACGCGATGTATAGTTTAGGTGGGCTAGACATTAGGCAGTGTATTAGACATGGCAAGGCCATGCTCCGACTCAATCTCAAACCCAACATGCAAACCTATACAGTAGACAAACGAGCAAATAAAATAAGACATCTTAATTATATTGAACACCTAACTGTGCTACTACTGATTTTTTCCTACTTCTTCAATTAACATCTTGATACTTAATTCAATAATCTGATCCTTTACTCATAGAGCCGTTGAACTTTAAAGAACTTTCGGATTGTTGTTCCATGTTGCCAATTTCAACGTCCTTGCAGTGAATTTGTATTGAAGGGTTTATGAGCGAAGAATTTGGATTTGAGCATCGCCATTTTCCAACGACCATATAAACTCAAACTGAGAAACAAACCAATATAGCAAAATAATAGAATGGTTGAACAATCAACAGATAAGTAGCACTGGCGGCTCGTACCCACGAAACAGGTGAAGTGCTCGTATCTTTTACTGTACAGCACTTCACCTGTTTCGAGGGCACGAGCCGCCAGTGATACGTAGTACATGCTGGGAAATAATTATTTCATTTATAATTTCATTAATCATGTATAAGGTTTTGTTCATTTCTAATAAAGAAATTTAATTGAAGAAATAGACGAGGAGGGATGAGATTTGAAGGATTTGGCACGACAATTTTAACTCTTTGTTTCTACAATTTTATTCAAATTTGGATTTTGCAAAGGTTGATTTCTATCAACGTTTCTACTTTCAAGGAATTTCTACTGCCTTCCATTGAAGAAGTTATTTACAATGTTTTAAGTATTCATAATGCAACCTGTGATACAATTTGATGAATTTAAAGAAATATTGACAGCCTCTAGGTAGAGAATTCATCCACCTTGTCTGATGTTATCTTCAAACAGTCCATCCTGCTCTTCGTATGATTTATCAGTATCACCAACATAATCTAATCATTGTTTTCTTTTTGTCTAGGGCTTTTATCATTGTATGTTATTAAATAAAAATTGAAATCACAGTGCCCTTTTTGGTATTTTTAGAAGCTTGTTTCTCATTTTTGAGTTTTTGAATTATGTTATTCTGTATATTAATTCACTCTTCACTATTAAATTTACAGCAAGTAACCAAACAAAATTAAAGAGGAGTTTTCCAGTTGAGTAGGTTGATATTGTCCTGAAAAATTTGTTGAAAAAACTGGTTTTGATAAATCGCTTGAAATGGGATACCAGTGTCCTGAGACCTATATCGTGTCAAGTTTGCAATTGATATTGGCTGCTTTTTTCCAAGGAAATATTTGGAGGAAGAGGAATGGATGGAATGAGAGACGAGGATGATGAGAAAAGGAGAGGAGTGAACAAGATCGTCTCGTACTAATAGTTCTGGTCTGGGTCGTATTCTGTGGGTGGGCAAGCTCCAAATGAAGACATCAACTTGTAGTGCAATCGGCCACACACGTCTTTCGATAGCACTGGACAGAGAGGAAAGAGAGGACGAAAAGGAAAAGAAGAGAGGAGCAAGAAGAGAGAAGAAGAGGCCTTCTCTTCAGTTGAAGCGCCTCTCTGTCAAATCGTCTCGCCAAAAATCCATTAATCTGTTTTATCAGCATGAGAGCCCTTGACAGGCATTTCTCTACGCCTAAACTAACTGAAACCTGATAATAAAATTCTAGTGCTCGTCTCTAAATGAACAGTTATGTCCCCAAAGTACCTTCCGCCCAGGGGAGTGGGATGTTTCATCTCCCTCCCCGGTATTCGAGTACCCACAAATAATAAGTAAACAATGACTATCACTAATGTGAGCTCATTCCTTGAAGCCAGACTGCTAGCTCAACACTTTTTTCAATCGAAATGATGCTCCGTCAGTGTTATTAAACGATTATTTGGTAGTCTGAATTCTATCAAATTTATGTAAGAATTGATATTTTTTTTCATTTCAAACGTGATATACATGATGTACATAGACGCTTGAATTTTGAATGTACAATTTTTTTTCAAGAAACATGTTTCCTACATGTGCTCTAAGCTTGTGAGTGGGTAATGAGATTCATTGTTTTATAATGTGCGAAGTCTTGGAGAACCTGAGAGTGGGGTGATGATTCAAATTCAAATTCAAATTTATTTCCACAAACAAATATCGGTACAAAACCAAAATGACTTGCAATTACATTTTGACAGTTTACTAAAAACAAGATAATCAATTCTTAAAGCTCAAAAATTATACAACCAAACAAAAAATGCAATGCAAGAACAGAACTACCTAATTTCAAATTCCTAATTGATTGTTTTCTATGCAGTAGGAACCGATGGCTTTACACCTACTTCAAAAGACGGGAAACACTCTTGAAAAATTCTCCTCTGTATGAGTTGTGAGAAAATTCTCATTGATAAGAATTTCAGTAAATTAGTAGGCTTACATTCTTAATGTGCATACTAATGGAGAATGTTGTCATAAATAAATCCTGATGAAGATTCAATCTGCTAAAGTATTTGAGCATTGAAATATATTTCTTAAATTTTGAAGATCATAAAAAATATTTTATCTTCTGTCCCTTATCAAGTTTGCACATAGCTGTACACATCTCTGATTGATAATCAGTTCTTAAAAATCAATATAACTGAACAAAATTAAAGATTCAAGAATTAAAATTGGAAGATGAGTTTTTCTTAGATGATAATCTTCTTTGGTACCTACTTTCTGTTTTCCATTTCTATTCTTATTTTCATCTTTCTCTGAGCATGGCCTTCAGATTGAGAGAACCAGAGGCTTTGCTTAGTAACCCAGACTTGCATTTGAGGTACAGTACACATTAGTAAATATTATTTGCTAATATTTACTAAGATTGAATCTTAGTAATACAGTATAGCAAATTGTCTCTCTAACACAAGTAATCTTGCAACTGCCTATATTTGAAGATAGAATAGTTGATCAATTAAAGTTGGTTATAGTATAATAACCATTATTTATTCATATTGCAAACATTATAAAACTGTTAAAACTGTCCAAACATTGAGATCTTCCGTTCGTTAGATACCTTGCGTACAAACAGACACATTGACGATTTTAAAAGTCTCTCGCATCAATGATCAATTTTTTTCACTTGGCTCATTTATTTCAATAATCATAAATGAACCTTAATCTTCTCTTTCTAACTACTCTACTACTTACCTCCCGACTGCCTAAAAGGTATTCGTCATCTCATCATCATCATCATCATCATCATCATCATCATCATCATCATCATCATCATCATCATCATCATCATCATCCCTCTCATTATCCACGCACAAAGCAAGAGCTCATCATCCTCACAAACAAACAAACTTGTTGTTTGTGTTCCGAGGAAATCTATGCACTTATAACGTGAAATTAAACATGAATGTATAACTTTAACATATAAACTTGGGCCAGTCAGCATAAACATGTTAACGTCTACGTATCAACGTAAGCCATTCAATACAAACGTTTCAATGTCAACGTTTAAGACTAACCTATACCCTATTCACGATCACTTGAGACGAAATGAAGAAACTTTTTGCATATACAGGTAGCTATTTTTGTTCGAGCTTGAGGAAAAGCCAAGAACTGTGATTGACTACAGCTGTTCGACTGCGGCCAACCGTCGTATGAAGTAATAACTTCCTTTAACCGCACACACGCGCAAAATATTTGTTCATTTCGTCTCAAGTGATCGTGAATAGGGTATAGTTATCGAGGATCTAAGGCTAAGGCCGCACTGCCGGTGGGTAGATCCTGGAGGGTGGAGGGTAGTTGGTAAATCTATAGAACATACACAGTACACACCATCCACAGTAATACATCGTATGAATGGTATGAAGTCATACTGCTTTTGAGGTTATATTGTCCATATTTAAGATTTCAAGATAGCGGCTGAATACATACCTTTCATACGATGTATTATTGTGGATGGTGTGTATGTTCTATAGATTTACCAACTACCCTTCACCCTCCAGGCTATACCCACCGACAGTGCGGCCTCAGCTTAAGAGTAGGTTTTCTTTGGTATAACTTAATCATGTAAGGATGTATTGCTATTAACGCTTTAACGTCAACGTATTGATGTATACATGTTAAAGTAAGCTTACCTATGTTAATTGTTTCAACGTCAACTTACTATTAACCTATTATGTTAACGTTTTAACGTGAACGCTTAGAGACGTTAAACGGCAATTATCTAACGCTTGTCTCGTGATGAAGCATCTGTTGGAAAATGGAAAACCCGCGAAGCAGAACGAGCAACGAACAACGTTCAAGCCTCGTTACCTACCACTGCCACTGTCTTCTGTTTCTGGCACTAATAACTAGGACCGCATGACAAATTCCAGCATCTTGAAGCACCTATTCAGCATCTAACAGTCGAAGGAATCTTCAGTTCGCAGTGGCTTTAATTCGGTCTTAATGACCCACTCCTCCCTAGCGTTTATTTATTTATTTTTGTCTTTCATAACAGGCGAAGTTAGGACTCACAGGTCCTCTTTTAAACTTAACCTTGATAGGGTTAAATGTGAGAGAGGGCCTGCTGCGCCCTAACTTTGCCTTCTAAGGTAAAAATGGTATAGCAATCCCAAATCTAATTCTCCCTTGAATTATCACCAGCCCCGAATTGAAAAATCTCCTAAAAATTAGTCCAAATCATTTTGAAAACACAGTTTCTCAAACCACACTGATATCTCGTTTTCAAATCTATCTGAAACTGGAATAATATTAGATTTATATTACGCTCTATTTGAAAGGAAATACAAGGATTGACTCAACTGAAAGAGCTACGTGAATTGGTTGCCTACAGAACTAATTAACAAGCAATCAACAGAATTATAAAGCTTTTTCAAAAACTTCAATCGAATAATTTTTGCAAAAAATATTGATTTCACCATTTTTTTTTACCGCATGGAAAGAAAACAGAAAGATCATGGAAGTCAATTAATAATTATGTCAGGCGATTTTTATCAAAATTGAATGAGCACCTACCAATTCAATAATTTTAGATGAAATAAAAATCAAAATCAAATACCCTTTTAAACTTGAATATTATTTAATCACATTGAGAATGGGCTAAAGCTCCGAAACATGTTTGTGTTAGAATAATATTTTTTAAGGTTTGAAAGGGTATTTTATTTTAATTTTCATTTTATCTTATAATTGCCCCAAGTGTGAAGTTTAATTTTCAATAATATTGTAGTAGAACTTAAATGTTCGGCTCAAAATACATTGTTTTCTTACAGTCTTCTCTCTTCTATGAAATAGATTTATGATAGGAATAATCTTGGGTGAATTATTTTGTAATTATTGAAAAAAATATTAAGAATTGTATTTATTTTGCTATATTCTTTATGCTTGGATGTTGAAGCCCAATTTGTAAGTTGTCTGGAGTGACGTTTTGGTCACATAATATCATAACAAGGAACAGTTGATATAAATCTTCAAAATTTAATCATTCTTTACTTAAAAATAACCAATTTTCAGCAATGTATAAAAATAATTGAAATGTAATTCCAGTAATCAACCTCGTTCCACTACTCTCACTGGAAGACTTCCTTCCTTGGGCCACACACTGATATGTCTAGCTCTACACGTATTGCACAAGTAGTAAAAATAGTCAATTTGGCCGGTAATTTCCAAAATAAAAAACTAATCAGTAATCAAATGCCTTGCAGCAAGCACCTAATTTTGAATCCCGAAACAGGTTTAAAGGTAATATAGGCTAGGTCAGGCATCTATTAGTGACCGGTCCAAAAGTCTTCGTTTTTTATAGCTTCCTTTTACAATAGAATTCAGCCCTCATCCGATTCCGTTATGGGTTATTTTTAGAGATGAACTCATTCATGAACTTCCTTGCCGAATAATTGTATTTCAATCAAAAAATAATCAGAGCACTCACGATTCATTTGGCACCTCCACCCCTCAAGTTGCTTTTCTTCTTCTGTAGAAGCTCTGAATGAAATCATGATCAGAACGTTTTTCATAAACACGATCCATTCATTCATCCAAGTTGCAAAACGTCTGTCATCTTTCTTAGTTTTCTCATATTAATTTTCTGTTTCTAAAATGAATAGAGCTCATTACATGTGCAAGTATAATGAGTAAAACTTTCTATTTATGATCTAGTAAAAGGTGATAATCATTTCTACGGTTCTGATTAATTTCTATTTTTTATAATCCTAAAATATTGAGCAAAAAATCAATCACCATCTTACGGTCATTTCATTCTTCCTATTGAGTATGATGCCCCATAAGATGCATGATAGAATGGACTTTTCACTTATATTCCAAGCAGAATCTAAAAAAAGAGTGATTTTGAATAGCAAGTATGGAATTGTTTTTATTTCATAATGAGTAAAGAATTCCAAACAGTACAAATATCGATTGATTGCTATTATTTATGGAAACGTTTGTTTTCAGGAAAATTAATTGAAAATTGAAGCACAAGAATGTATCGGTTTGTCTTCTTTACAGAAGAAAAATTTTATTTCCAGGAGAATCAATTGAAAAACTAGTTAATTTCTTTTTGAACTTCTTTACTATTGTAATAAATCCTTCAATACTTTTATCCAAAGGGCAAAAAAAATAGTAACCAGATTTTATGATCATTTTTGTAGTTCCAATAATCATTCTCCAGCTTTTACAACATAGAATATTGAGCGGAAAATCAATCATGCAAAACAACTAAAACTAAAAATAGCAATCAGCAAACTCAACTATATTTTGCAAAATAATGTTTGGTCTGCCATGTTCAGATTATGGACTGAATGAACTATGAATTGAATGGGTTCGTAAAAAGTATAACATTTTCTAATTATGTGGAAAGCAGCATCATTGGAAATAAGCATTAATCTCAACACAAGTTCATCAGTGAGGGTTTTTATAAAGTTAAGTTGAAGACCATGTCGATGAGTCATCTTTGCAAAAATGTATATAACAGGGGTGAGGCTGGAATGTATAGTATCTGTATGAATTGAAGTGGCAGCAGCATACCACATATGCTGCTAGGAAACAATACGGTAATGTCGATTTATTAGTTTGCAGCGAAAGGGAGTGAAGGGGTCGGAGGGGGGGGGGGGGTTGTAGCGTGAGCGTGCAATGTTCAGTGATGTGTGTTTATGATCGTTCTGTTTCCAGTTGTAATTTTGATGGCAGTCCGTCTCCCCATAAATTAGAAGGACTTTAAGGATTAAAAGTGTTTTTATTAGCTTGGGAGACCGGCCGGTTTGGAGCAGGGGGGGTACCGGTAGGAAGACGGGTCATGAAGCTGAATCAGCGGCCGGGGGGGAACGGGGGGGGACTTCGTGTGCGGTCTTTCCAGGGGTGTGCCTGAGTAGTAATAGAGACATCATCGCTTGAATCATAGGCAGGACCTACCGCGAAGAGACAGTACCACCGCAGTCCTGAATTATTATTGACCTAAGCTGCATCTTAGTCCGACTTACGTCAAAATATTTATTACTGGAAATATACTTCAAATCCGGCCGGATTTAATATATCTTGCTACATTCTTGTCCATATTCATGAAAATTGAAATTACATTTTTCTCTCTCGCTCTACCACTTCCCCACCCATATTAGCACTTCTCACTCATGCCGCTGCTACACAGCTGTTAGTATCTCATTAAACTGATTGCAAGTGTATGGAATACCAATGCAAATGCTCCTGCCTACAGCTCACTTGTCCGATAAGAATTTCCATCTCCAATTCTAGGAATCTTCTAATTGAAAGATACAATTATGGGGCTGGGCTATCTGAGTAAATGGCATTGTTGAAATTGTAGAGACAGGATTTGTTGATCCTGTTTAGTGTAGATAGCATACTTGGAAGAACTAAACCTACTGACAAATCAACGTTATGACTGTTGACTGCAAAAGAAGCTAGGGCAGTTTAGAATACAAGTCCAATTTCTATTAGTAAGTCTATGCTTTTTGTAATGTCTTTTGATAGTCTTCCAGATACTTTGAAGCACTTTGCACATCTTGATAATAATGTCTCTTGTTCTTTATCAGATTAAGCCATACGTTGACTCAATTATAAAATAATAATAATTCTGTTTGAACCTTTAAATTTAAGCAATCACCATCCATCCTTTACAGCCTTATTTAAAAGAATCCCATTTAAATTGATTATTCGTTATCTCATATGATCCCACATTAACTTCATAAATATTTATTCAATCTAGTAATCTTCCTTACATGATAATTTTCAAAAGAAATTTTCTTATTCAACTATTATCCTGAGCTATATTTTATTCATGATCCTTCTTTGGGAGATTAGCTGTCTTTAGTGAAGACGTTTCCCGTCAGTAGTCAGAAGTCAGTCGTTTCCCGTTTCTGATGGAGGAATAGTAATTGTTGCATTACACTCTAACTGATTAACTGCATGTTATTCAGAGGTGTTCTGCATCTTCACTTGGTTGTGGAGACTGGCTTATGGTTGAGAGGATCGACGTGCTAACCACACGTTACCTCTATCCTGGTTGATGATTGTTCGCCTGCTGTATTTTCTGTCCGGGCTGGGTGGGCATTCTGGCGGGATGGGGTTGGTTCGGGGGCTGTAGGCTCTTTAGAGAATTAATGGCTTTGGGCCGGTATTGGCCGGGCTGGAGTCGTTTTCCCGTCTTGCTGGGGTGTCTTCTTTGCTTGGACGGACTGTATAGTTTGGTGAATATGAAACTGTCAACCAGCTGGTAGGCCTAGGCCCTTCATAGGGCTGTTGCGCCATGACAAACAAACAAAAATATGTTATTCATGACTCAGCTTGAAAATTCCTAAAAGCTATACTCTAAACCTTTGATAACTTTTTGAAACTGTTACTTTAAATCTTTGATAACTGTCTAAGAACTGTACTTCAAATCTTTCATGGTGGAGAGGTAAAAGTGTCTGCTACCGTTAGAAATAATTAACTTTACCTACCTGAGTAGACTATATTTATTAATTAGTTTGGTACCTATTTAAAAAATCATCAGCATCCTCTTACAAGTCGACGCAGCATTTTCAGAAATCCTCTCAACTTCGATAATATCACAGGTAATCCAATCCATATCTGAATGATAATTCGAGTGATCTTTTCCGGTTATCAAAATTGAATTTAATATTCAAATTGAATGACCAAGAATGGTTCTTATTCGTGTAACAATTCTTTGAACTCAGCACAACCACATAGATACGGCCACCCCGTCTTTCGGAGGAGACTATGGGCCGTCAGTCCCGACTATCTAAGAAGAAGTCGTCATCTCTCATCATCATCATCATCCCTCTCATTATTCACGAACAATGCTAAGAGCTCATGTGGACTTCACCCTGAGCAAAATGAATAGAAAATAGAATCTGAACCGACGGCGGGCTATATAAGAAGCAGTTCTATGTAAAATCAGTTAATATTATAACTTAAAGAGTCTCAAATACTTTTCTCGACTTCTCTGAAGAAACTGATATTCGGATTGTGAGAGATGGAGAGGGAAAGAGGGAACAGAGTGAAAGATAGTGTGTGTGTGTGTGTGTGAGAGAGAGAGAGCGCGAATGAGAGAGTTATAAAAGTAAGGTGTGATCATAGAAGGAAAAATGTTAGAGGAAGACGGCTCACCACAGAGACGGTGGAATATTATGCTGGTATAAAGAAGTGACAAAATTCTCAAAGAGATTGATGAGGTTGGAGGTAGAGGAGAACAGAGAGTATGTGAGAGTGAGTGAGAGAGAATAAGTCAGTTTAAGAGAGAGAAAGCATGAGTTTGAGCGATTGATGTGGAATCGGTGAGTGCCCGTAAAGAGCTATTGGGTCTGAATCCGTGTTATCATAATATACCGCTTGCGCTTGTCTCTTTCACTTGGGAGCTAGACAGACTCACTGGTCGTTATATCTTTTCATTTTCTTTTTCAAACAATCTTCTCTGTCATTGTCATCTTGCACGTTGATGTGTTGTGGCGTTCATCTTCTATATTATGCACGCTTGTGAATAAAGTCTGAAAAACTCTCTGGTGATTCCTAACAATGGTGTCAGTCACATGGAAAAATGTTGTTGAAAATACTAGAAGTTCAAAGTTTTTGGCAATAATTTCTCAATAAGAGACTAGACATATCATTTGGAAATTGAAAAAAAGATAAATACGTTACTCACATAGAATTGTGTAGTTCAAAAACACTTAAATTTCGAAATTAAGGACATCTATTTAGGATGCTGAACTATTGCCTATGCTCAGCTGCATTTCATAATATTACTCATGCATGTTGAAGCTACAGTAACCTTCGGTACTAGATATAGATATACAGAGTTGAAACATATATTATTTTGAATACAATACAGGGTTTTTATGCTTAACACGTGCATATTCTATTGCACGTCAAACACGTTCAGTATTTTTATTCTACATTGTTTTGGCAGACGTAATATAATCACTCACTCTTCTACAAATTTTTGTTGTCAAACCTATCTCATGTTGGTGTGGAAATAATTTGTCACTTACGGATAAAAGATGGATGCTGTGGAAATAATTTGTCACTTACAGTTCAAAGATGGATGAAAATAGAATTTTTAGAAAATAGAAAAATTTTATATTTTCAAATAGTTTGAACTAGCGTTGACAGAATAACAGAAACAGAAAGCATCTAATTCACATTTTGAGGCTTTGCCTCCCTTTTAGCTATTTGCACTACAAAGTTTGTAATCAAGTCAGTTTGGAAAACTGTATGAATCTTATCAATGAACAGAATGACAGAACACAGAACATGTTAAACATGTGAACTTAACAAGTTGAAGCCCCCCTTTTAGCAATTTGTACTTCAAAGTTAAAAATCAAATTAGTTTGGAAAATTGTATTAATTTTATTAATCTGCTTGAATGACGGGTCTGAGAAAGGTTCTCATTCATTGAAGTCTCACAAATGATACAGCAGAGTAATGAAAGCAAGTTAGTTTTGTTCAGTTTGTCAAGAGCAAAGCTTTGACAGATTAGACAGATCATTGGCAAATTGCAAATGAGGCTAAAAACACGAATGTGTTCCACAAAAATAAACTACTGAAAAGGACCCAATCGAATCCCTATCGATTGACCAAATCGATTTTTCAAAAAGGTCAAGTTCAAATAATATTGTCATTATGTTTGAAGACAATTATTATCAAGTGAGAAGTGGAGGGCTTAGCAAATACATGTCAGGACTGGATTGGTTTCTCAAGAGGTTCAGGTTTTAACCTTGCTATGAAGAAGCAATGCATTTACGTATTGATTGTGGAATTTTTTTCTACTTGTTAATCTGTTCAGGTGGACATCCACAGTCATTTATCAATAAATACGTCTGCCTTTGATATAGCATCTTATTTTATTCACTAATAAATTGTTCACGTGTGTAAATTTTGGAAAAAGTTAAGTTTGATAGCTTGATTCAAGTGAATAATAATAACTATCTGCGTAGTTAATCTGAGTATTTGTCAGAATCTTTGAAGATGGTCATCTAGTCATCTTCAAACTACTGGCGGCTCGTGCCCACGAAACAGGTGAAGTGCTGTACAGTAAAAGATACGGGCACTTCACCTGTTTCGTGGGTACGAGCCACCAGTACTTCAAACCGCATCATTTCTGTTCTAATAGTCTACTTTTGAATTGCTAGAACAGCTTATACTTTTAAAAAAAGCTACATGCAAATAGTAAATATTTCAGCAAATTTGATTCAATTAATAAAAAACTACAGTACTTGTAAACGTGTAATGGACATAAATAAAAATATCACGATCAATTATTAGAGATGCATGACTTTTCATGAGTTCACACGAGCTGCTTGCAGTTTCGTGCCAATTACAAGTTTCATTGTATTGGAGTTTAATATTGTAGTTATTAAATAGGTATCCAATCCAATGAAATCAATCGTATTAAGGTTCAAACTTTCCAATCTAAATGTGAACAAATCAATCGTCATCAGACTCAATTTAAGTGATAAACAAGTTCACAATAATTGATTCCACAATAATTTGACAGGTGGGTTTGGACGCTCCTTTTTTCATTAACGAATTATCTGATAGTAGTAATGCTGTTTTAAAATGATGATATTTCTCCATTAGAACTTTCTGGAATTGAATCTCCGGCCCCTCTGTTCTTGAGAGTTTCCGATCATTCAAATAGAAAATTATATTATTCCTTTTTGTAATTCCTAACGATATTGTTATTCTATAAAAATTCTTGTAAGTCCTACTTTCAGTAATCTTGAGCCTCAATTCACTAATAGTTGTGAGGAATAATGCAGATCACAACAAAAAATTAATAGACTTTTACCTATCTATATTTAAAATATGTGATCTATATATAGAATTGGGTTGACAATAATTGTTAATACATTCTAAATTCATTAGGCTATTCATAAAGGTTTCCACTATCTTTTCCTCTCTATTGATAATATAACATATTTTTAATGTGCAGTATTAACATAACTCCAGCAAACGCACAGACAATGATGTGTCTATGTGTGCTGTAAGCTATTCCAATAGTTATAAACAATATTTAATAATAGATTATCGTAATGTATTTTTTACTTTTAAATTTTCTACTTTGCACTTGTATTTTATTTGGAATAAACCTGATTTAAATTTGATCAATTTTTTTTGCTTTAGACGACTATGAAAGTCTCTTGATCAATATTAGAGATCACAAAAAAATTAATAGATGTTCACCTATCTATATTTAAAATATGTGATCTGAATATATTACTGAGTTTACAATATTATTCTGCAAAAAAATTTATGAATTTAGAATGTTGACATTTTTATTAAATAATGAAAGGCGGCGAAATAATGAAATAATACAAGCGATTCCTTCAATTTCAACATTTGAAACATTTTCACACAAGAGTTTAGTTGAGGATTATGATCTATAAGAGCTTTATTACACCAATTTAATCCTGATAATGAGATTGTTAGGGGTGTAACGATCGCCTCCCGCCCTTCTAGCTCATAGTACTTTAGCTCTTGTCAATATAGCTTAATATGTACTACGAGTACAGGCTAAGAAAACACTTGAATGCTTAGTATGCCATTGATTCATGTACAACATCATTACGGTGGGCCAATGACTGACTATTAGGAGCAAGTCAGGTCTGAAATTGCTTGAGGCGGTCTATATTATTAACAGCTTCTCTAATCTTCTTCCTACTACAAATTGTTTTTTTTTTATTAGACGTTCAATGCTTCTCACCGTTCGTCATATGGACTCGATTTATCGCTTGGAGTCATACAATAATTTTCAATCAATCTTGTTGAATCAATCATTGGTAGAAACTATAAAGAATTGTAACCTAATCATTGTGTTTATTAGGTAACTACCGTTGATTGTAGGCCTGAAAATGAACAAATAGTTTAAAAATAGCTGCTCATTTCACACACATTGACCATGTTCACCTGATTGAAATTGAATTTTGAATATTATTAATTCAGCGTATGGATTGTAATTATGAGGAGACCCAAGTGTTTTCCCACTTTGTCAAATAACTTAATTCTTTGCGGATGGCAACGTGGAGAACATTGTAGGTTATAGTTCTTTCACACTTTAAAACAATTATTTTATTCGAAATAAATTCTCAAATTTAACATATTTCTTAAAAATAAATTGATTTTATTAAATTCATTATCACTTTTGAGTCATTTGATCGATGTAACCAATTTATCAATTTTACCATTGATGTTTTTCCATGATTAGTTATGTTTCCATTGAACGTTAGAAAAATTAAGATTAAAACAAATTTCGAGTGCTTATCCCAATAAAAAAATTCAATTTTCCTTTCCTAAGTGAGCTCTCAATATAGAGTTTTTTCTGTTCTTACTGAGGTTAATAATAATAATGTTCATATCATTCAACTAAAAAATGAACGGCATTTGGTATTCCTGTGTGGAATGATTGACGGGGCTAGTTAGGCAATTTTGCTAGCAGACCATTACATAGAATATACAGCGAAAATTACTCGAATGGCTGGATAGAATATAGTCTTTAAGTAAATGTTTCAACTATTTTGTTTGAAAAAAAATTGTTAGGGGAAGGTCTTTCCATCTTATTTTTCTTCTTCTTTTTCTTTTTTTAACTATTTTGTGAATGAAACAGAAGCTTAGCTTTGTAAGTTGTGAAATTAGGAAAATAATAGTATCCTTCCAATGCGATTTTCTCTCTGGTGGATTACTATGTCCATGATTCAGTAACTATGATTTATTCATAGTTGATGAATGTCCGAGTACTGTCTTTGAGCTTCAAATTAATTATTGGATAGTGAAAGCGCGAAGTACAAGCTCATGGGGATGGGTCCAGTAGGCCCACTAAGAGCGTTATTATCTTCTTCTTCCTCTTGTTCTTCCTCTTATTCTTCTTTTTCTTCTTCTTTTTCTTCTTCTTCTTCTTCTTCTTCTTCTTCTTCTTCTTCTTCTTCTTCTTCTTCTTCTTCTTTTCCACCCCTAATTCATCGCCACGCGCCACCCGCCACATTCCTAATATTCTCCTCCACCTTTTTTTTCCTAACATTTCTCTTGCTTCCTCCTTTTGTTTCACCTTCCAACCCCATAACTCCCTCACCCTCTCTCCTTTTTCACTATCACTAGCTTGCCTGACTTCCCCCACATCAATAATTTCTACCTGTCTCTTTATTCAGCTTCCAGATTCAATCCATTTCATTCGGTTTTCTTCGCTTTTTATCGCTACTTATAAATTTAATATTTCTTCGATGCGTAATCTCCTTTTGTCTGTATACTTCAATGCTCTAACAATATTTCCGTGGGTTCATGGAAAATGATTCAATCTTACTTGAATTTCATTGATTGGATAGCGAATTTCAAATTTGCTGAAAGGGTAATAAATTTGACCAACACTGATCTCAATGAAGAAGAAATCAACCTGTTAGGAAAAGGAAATAAATTTTGTGTAGATCAAACAAACATCCAAAAAAGTGTGAATATGAAGAAGTTTATTACATAATACATCATTGATTTTCGAAAATACTCTTCCAGTAGAAAACAATTCTGTGAGTAGTGACGACGTTTCTAACTGGTGCTTGTCGTCACCATACTGGGATAAGTTGACTGTTCATTTGAAATAATTATTATGTTTGACGTAATTATTATTCTCGTATATCAATATTATGAAATTATCTACAGTTATTAAAAATGCTCAATGGCTTACAATCAAATTAAATTCTTTGAACTCCAAAAAATGCAATTCAAGTAATCGAAGACTACCAAGCTTTGATACTGTGCAACTGGAAATTCATTTTCACTAAAATGATTCGCATTTTTCACAAAATAAACACATGCTAAATATTGTACTACCCAGATTTAATTTTGTAGGTACACAAATTATTTCAGTTGACCGTTCATAATCTTCTATCATTGGAGATGTGATTCTCTCTTATCTACTCTTATCAAACCTATTATTTTTGCAACTGATCTTCTCACTTCAATCTACTCTTCTACTCTAAACGGACTGATCTTCTCTCTTATCTTTTCTTATCTGCTCTTATCAAACCTATTATTTTTGTAGCTGATTTTTTCCACTATTCCATCTACTCTTACTACTCTTTATGAGGTCTCCTGTAAACTTTGGTTGTCAAATTATTTTCCCGATTCTTTCAGCGGCTACCGTATGAATGAGCATTGACACGCTGACCAAACAGTTGCAGGCAGCTTTGACAGATTTGCAGGTAGAAGGTAATTGGTGGGTTGTAGGGCTACCGCTTAGCACATCATTAAACAGCAGGATAGGCGAGAGTTGGGTGAGAGAAAAGCAGATTAGCGAGTGGTGTTTGTTGACACCTGGTGATCGTATTATCACTAGTTGATAGTGGCCGAGAAGGTAGGCATGTGATCACGTGGTCCAAATGCTGCTCGAGGCGGAAGGCAACTGATCGTGTGGGGTCTGTGATGAAGACATCACAGTTGTCATAAGGACCACCGTGAGAGGTACAGTCAGCATCCCGCTTGTTAGCTGTGTGACGACTGGGACCCTGGTACAGTCGTTTCCCACACAAACTGGACCCGGCGGCTTGTTAATGCCGCGCACACGTGTAGACCTATCAGTCAAGTCAGGTGACGAACATTCGTGCGCTTGTTTACAACAACCCTTCCGTGTCCCGTGTGCCGTGTTCCTACTGCCCCTGAAGGAGATCAGCACCGCTTCTGTGTGTCATCCGTGAATCTTTGAATTGTTCGTTTTCACTGATTGCCTGTTAGGTTCCCACTCATTTCGTCTAGCGGTTGCTGATTTGTCATCTTCCGAGCGGACTTTCTAATGAGGGATTTACAAAAATAGTATAATTAAATTAAAAATTTGTTCTCAATTTTTCACATAGATACAGCCCTGTCTTTGGAGAAGACGATAAGACGTCTATCCCGACTACATTAAACCACAGAGTATGTATAACCTTAGTATGTTATACTCACTCTGTGCTTAAACGTAGTCGACATCTCCCATCATCCATTCATCCATCTCATTACCCACAAAGAGCTCATATGGGCTTCACCCTCAGAAAAAATTATTTCGCAGATTTGATGCCTAGTGGAATTGAAATTTAAAAAGATGAAAGGTAGTTGGACCAATAGGGGCGAGGGGCGAGATCAGTAACTGGAGGAGAGGATTTGCAAACAAATAAACACTTCTCTAAATAAAGTTAATTTTCAACTGTATTAACATTTTCAACATTATTTTTATCTTCTTTCGGAGGTGACGATAACCCGTCGGTCTCGACTGTCCATATAGTAGTCTGCCAGTCGTCACCTCTCATCATCACCCTTCTCATTATCCACGCAGAAGTTTAAAGTTTAGAGTTTAGAGAAGTTTAGAGTTTGAATGGGCATCACCATGCCTATGCAGAAGTTTAAATTTAAAGTTTAGTTAATAGTTTAGAGTTTAAATGGGCATCACCATGCCCATGCAGAAGTTTAAATTTAAAGTTAAGTTTAAAGTTTAGAGTTTCAATAGGCATCACCATCACAAGAAAAATTATAATATATTTGAAAATAATTTGATGATTGATGATAAAATGAAAATTCACGTGTTGTTCCTGCTGTATTCTCCTGCTACTCTTGATAACGCCCGTATCAGTTTCCACTATCATTGTGATTGTGAATAGGGTAGGCTATACATGAATTCAGTAGGCTATGTGTCAAAGTTTGGAGAATTAACCATTAAGTTTTTCGGACTCAGAAACAGTCCATGATTATACTGTAAACTCATTAATGAGGGCAAATAATACATTTTGAATTACAGTAGGCTATAACTGATTTTCTGAATAGCCTATTCAGATAAGTAGTCACATCACTGGCGGCTCGTGCCCACGTAAAAGGTGAAGTGCTGTACAGTAAAAGTGAAGTGGAACTTCACCTGTTTCGTGGGTGCGTCACATGTGAGTCACATGTATATTGCAAATAAACCTAATGTCACCCCTATTGGGATCCACTACAACAGAAATCCTGTTCAATAAAATACGTAATACATATTTGAATGAAGAACGAATAAAAAATAAGGAAGATGGAAACTAATAAGAAGTTATAATTATGAAGGAAGAAAGAAAGAAAGTAGAAGAAAAGGATTGAGAAAAAATAGTGAGGGACCATCAGGTAAAGAATACTAGCTTCAATAGCTTTCAAACGAAAATACTGGAAAATAATTATAGCTTATTAAAATTGTCAGTGTTTTCAAATAATAATCATAAAGGAAAGAAACTTCATTTTCCATTTCCCTCTACACTGATAGGAATTAGGAAAATGCTGATTATGAAAAAACAAAAATGTCGTCCATCACATGTAAATAGAATATTTTTATTCATTATTTATAGTTACATTTGCGACTTGATAGCAAGTATTTTAAGTAAAAATGATCAAGAGTGAGTGAATGATGATGAGTGAGTGAATGATGATGATTACATGGTGAATGAAAAATGATTACATTAAAATTTTCTCTTCAAAAAAACATTTTTCACTTTGAAAAATTCTGAATTACAAACATACTTCAACAGCTATGGTGTCATCTCCATTGTTGATGCTAATCTTGTTATACTTGAAGACATATTTGTATTTTCATTATGGATAAATAATCTCACCAGGCAAAGTTTCAGGAGAGCTAGTGCTAAGATTAGCTTCTCACGGCTCGAAAAACACCATATAACATTACATTCTCATTGTATTGGCCTAATATGATGAATTAATTGGAGTAGGTAGGAGCACATAGCTTCGCTTCGCTCATGATTTTACTAGATTAAACTTGTATTTTGAAGACTTTCATAATTCAACCATTGCATAAATTACTATTACTGACTCATTCTTTTCCAACAACCCATTTGAATATTTCAACCATTCTAAGCTTCAAATCAAATTCATTCTTAGCTTTAAATCATATTCATTCCTACCTTCTCAGCAAATTCCTTTTAATATTATGATCAAATTCATTCTCAGCTTCAAATGGAATTCATTCCTGGCATTAAATCAGATTCAATCTTGGCTTCAAATCAGATTCATTCTCAGCTGAAAATTCATTCTTGGCTTCTAATAATATTCATTCTCAGCTTCAAATCAGATTAATTAAAACTTTAGATCCACACTACCTGTTTTCAAATAAAATTCATTCTAAGCATGAAATATAACTCATTCTTAGCTTTCAGTTCATTAATTTGTCTGGCCCTGGTTTATGCAATTATGAGTTTCCGCATAATAAGATCGATTCTGTTGTGTGAAGGCTAAAAAACGCTCCATGTAATGTGCTATTGTATAGAGCGATATATTGTATATAGAACCACGGCATAGCACAATGCTTGGCCTCACAGGGTAACCTAATTGGTTGTGTATTAGTTGGCGTGCTTAGGGTGTCTAGATATAGGTATACAAACTATGGGTTAGGGGTTTGGGCCTAGTTAGTGTATGTGCGACCTTTCAAAATCGATATAGAGCTCACGCCTACACAATTGCCTGTCTTGTAGTGACTTTCTACACCTTGTGGGCTAAGCTAAGCAATGAAAGCAATGCAGAATAGAAGAACAGTTAGTAGTAATATTATATTGCTTATTGAGATATAATAAATAATTTTTTATAAATCTCTTATATAGCAATTTGAGAAATCAGTTCTTGAAAATTTTTAGAATAGTAAGTATTACAGGAATTTGCTAATAATAGATAGTAAAATTCACAAATGGATTGTGTACTAGAACTAGTTTGGGTAAATTTTTGAAGTGTTCATAGCTGCTTTCTTAGAATTAGGTTGATATTGGAAAATAGAATCAAATATAATATTAGAATTGAATAATATAGTAACTACTCTAAGAGTTCTCAAGAACTGATTCTTCATATTGCTATGAAAACTTTAACAAAAAATCTACTAACTGTTAGTACAATAGAAATTTGCTTCAGATATATACTATAAATCAGAGTAATTTATTTGCAGATACTGTATTTGGAATTGGCAAAATATATTTTTCTTCTTCTTCTTCTTCTTCTTCTTCTTCTTCTTCTTCTTCTTCTTCTTCTTCTTCTTCTTCTTCTTCTTCTTCTTCTTCTTCTTCTTCTTCTTCTTCTTCTTCTTCTTCTTCTTAACTAATTTTCGTTTTCTATTACTAACAGGTCATATCCCAAAGTAATATGTTCTTCTGCTTACTGCCTATCATTTTCATGTACTCAAGAATTCAATGAAAGAAACCAATTTGACGAAGAACCAATATCATGCTGACTTTATTGGTGTGAAGTGGAATGCATCAATTGAGCAGCACTTCATCGTTATTCTCATACCCAGAATGAAAATCATATTCATACCGAGCATATCCATATTCATAATAAACAAGCATGCACTATAGAAACAGCATTTTTCCAACCGTCCAGTTGACAGTAGATTTTTTATCAGCCGGTTAGATCGCGAATTCTCATTTCCTTCTCACAATAGAAGCATCTGCATAGAATTGAAAAATTTCGACTGATATTATTCATGTCTGTGATTTATTTGAGAAAAAACTGAATCGGTTTACTTTGTACATTTACCAACTTTCTACTCTACTGATCTCTTTTAATAAATCATTCACTTCGACATATCTCCTATTCCATCTGAATGCATCTCAAGTGAACGCCACTTACAACACTAGCAGTTGGCAAAATTAATGTCTGTTATTAATGGTCAGCTCTATTAGGGCCGTCTGGAAGCGGTCTGAGAGCGAAAGGGTTTGTTAAGGTCGCTAATAATTTGATTTGTACACGCAGACCGCTTGTCGGTTGTCCTGACAGAGCTGAGCATTGATAGCAATGACTCACCAACCGCCAGTTCCTATGATGTATGCTATAACAGGAGAAAATGACTACTTTGAAAAGACCATTGCAAGCTGAACATTTTTTTACTAAAGGTAAAAAAGGTAGTAATCAAAAATCTTTGCAAGCACTTCCTAGAGGTATAGCTTACTAAGGTAAAAAAGGTAGTGATCAGAAATCTGGTCGTGGATTCTAAAGTCTAACTTGTAAACTTGTAAACTTGTAAATCTCAGTTGTCATATGCACTAGATTTAAAAAATAATATTTTCATCTCTGAGATTGACTAATAGAATTAATAATTTCAAATGTTTGATCACAGAAACTAAAACTATTGAAAGAAAAAGTCTAATAATAATTTATTTTCAAAACTCTCATAGTAAAATAACTTGCTTCACGCCCGAACAGTTGCTTATTTTCTGAATCGTGAGAAGAAATGAGTCTTCTTCTCTAATGCTCCATTGAATTTACAGTTTTTTCTCCCCTCATGCGACTTGAATTATTCACATTTAACGTTTCCTTACATTATTTCGAGTTTTCCTCATGAAATTTCCTCACTGTATTGTAAGTCTTCCTCATAGTATTTTGAGTTATCCTAATGACTCTTGTCACAGTATTGTGAGTTTCCTTCATGACTTTCCCTAAAAGTATTGCGAGTTTCCTTCATGTCTTCTCCTGTCAGTATTGTGCGTTTCCCTCATGGCTTTTCCTCTAAGAGCTTTCCTCTTGACTTTTCCTAAAATGTATCTCCAACATTATCTTAAGCTAAACCGCCGTTATCGGTTATAAAGGAAGGAAGATTACACACTGGCGGCTCGTACCCACGAAACAGGTGAAGTGCCGGTATATTTTACTGTTCAGCACTTCAACTGTTTTGTAGGCACGAGCCGCCAGTGTAAAGGAAAGCGGTATATTATAATTTATTTTCACGTCATCTGTACTAATTGAATAGTTGAAGAGAGTCCAACAGTGAGTATTTGTCAAAAGAATTGCAAGCCGGTAAGTGAATACCAATGCTAGTGATGAGTATGGGATTGAATCGCGGCCGTATTAATGACCTAGTCGTATTCAGACACCGGTTGTCTCTCTCAATTGCCATCTTCCTCATTTCAGCTCTTTCTCCCATCATCTGTCTCTCTCGGATCTGCTTTCTCTCGCCACTATCACCGCTGACTCGCTCTCCGAGTCGTCCGACGTCCTCTCTCTACTATGTCGTGTAAAATATTCCTTTACACAACTTGGGTGGTCTGCCAGGCAAGGTTGTTGCAATTTTTTGCAACGAGAACTTTTCACATCAAACGCTTTATCCTTTTCCTCCGTCTCGATTCGCTGTTTTTATTCTTACACTTTCCGGACTTTCCTGCCTTCTGTGCGCTCCCCCTCTCCCCCTCACCATCAACTTGTTACCGGTGAGAGCTTTGGCTTGTACCCTTGGAATGAAGTTTGATCGTGAAGATGAAATTCACCAATAAAGGATAGAATACTCCGAGACTCTTTGCCGCACGCCAGTTTAGTCACAGAAAATTAGTGTAACAAATCCCAACTGATACGTTTTTCCTTTAAAGGGAAATAGACCAACCAGCTGACCAACTCCGATTTTATTTTTTCTGCGGATTATCAAACAAAACAAGACTAGCCAACCACTTCCTATTATTATTTTCAATTTGTTTGATTCGTCTAATGCCCGGTTTTTCCAAGCACACTCAAATTTAAGGGACCCTCAAGTTTACTACAGTTTACTACATTTCCTATACTTATCATAGAAAATTTCAGCTGTTCATCAAAATTTTAGGTGCCCTTAACTTTGTATTTCGTATTATAACTTTACTGCACTTCACCTGTTTCGTGGGCACGAGCCGCCAGTGCAAGGCTGGAAAGCTATCTCTTGTTGAAAAATAAATAGTTCAATATATTCTGCAATTCAGCAGTTGACTAATTAATGCATAGTATGATTCTAATCCAAATCAATCGGAGATTATTTATTTATTTGAGATAATACAATACATTATGACTAATACACAGACTGGGCGTCCAAAACGCCTTACTTACAAAATTTAATAAAAATATTCTTAACTTATAGGTTATGCCCACCAAATTCACTCCCATTACTCACAAATTTCCACTTTCAAAAATTTTAAACTATAATTATTAATCAATTTAGAATTTATGAGGTTTCTTATAATCCAAAACAGCATCACAAATTACATACATTGAAAGCATTTTTCAATCATTATGATTGATAAAATCATAAGTTTGATATTGTTAGAATCATTAAGTTTGATATTTAATAGAGTTTTCAATATTAGAGTTCTCTCAACTCTACTGCAGCAACGCTATCATTCTGTATAAATAACTCTACTTCAACAATAATAATTTGCGTTTCAAACTCCGCGTTCAATTATTGCTGTCGGAACATACTAAGATATAAACTTTTTACTATCTCTTACTGGATGGACTACTTATAATACTACATAATTCTGTTTATTTATGAGTGAAAATAATATCCTTAGGAAAGTGGGAATGTTTGAGAATTATTTTCACCAGTTAATATTTTCTTCTTTTATAGAACTTCTGTCAGCGAACATGTATCAAATAATATAGCAATCTACGATCAACTACTGTATTTCAATTCCTAAGGATACTTTTAACTTGAACTTGAACTCTTCTTTGACTTTGAATATTCTTCTTTCTCAATCCAACTCATTCATTATTACAACTGAGACAAAAACTGTTATAAAAATATAAAATTGTTGTTATTGTATAGGCCTGATGCTTATAAAATTCTGATTGGAATGAACTCGAATGTTTCTGAAGTTGTAAAGAAAAATACAATGTATTGCCTAAATGTTGAAGGTTGATTTTGAAAGCAAATTAGCCTATAGGTATAGATGTTGTTCAAAACAGAAGAGCGTGAATTGACTGATATTATTTGATACACACTTCCGTGGTAGGAAATCACCTGACGAGTTAGTTGATGAATTTTTAATGTCTCTCTTCGGCTATTTCCTATCTAAAAAGGAATCATCATTCAAATTAAACTAAGGAAATAGGTGGTATTCCTTTAGGTGGCATTGTATGTTAGACAAAAACACAATGACCAAAAACATTCGATAAAATAATAGAAGATGAATGAGATAATTAGTGTGAGTTAGAACTAATGTGCCGGATGTGGAAACAGACGATGAATGAGGAATTCAACTTATGCAAATGACATACTTGACTATCGAAAACGATAGTTGAGCACCTAGAAAATTAATTCTAGCCTACTATTATGAAGAATAATAGTTCTATCACTGATACTCAGCTAATATACAGAAATTAGGGAGAAGTGAACTACCAACTTAGTAGTAGATCGTTTGCGGTCTTTGTTGGGAGGGGGGGGGTAGATCAGTACAATTTGGCTGTGGGAGGGGGATAATTTGGGTAAGGGAGCGATTTTCGGTCCCATTTCCGGAGGGGTGGGGAGAAGATATGTTCTCCCCTAGTTACGCCACTACACTATGATGTTTTATGGTTGATGTAAGAAATTGAAAACTTATTATTTCAATTGAAAAATAAATGAAAATCAAATACCCTTTATAAAACTTTGAAATTATTAAAACACAGACATGTTTCAGGACATTTTATTGTTTCAACTATAGCGGATGATAATAATAATGGTACTCAATGAATGAGTGGTACATGAAGATTAGCCTGAGATGTAGGAAAGGCTACTTCGTCCTTTGTTGAAGAGGGCACTTGATGAAAATTCATGAAAAATTGATGAAAATTCAAGTGAATCTTGATAAACTCTTGACAAAATTACCAATAATCACATGGGATGTCAAAACTTATCAAAAGTTTTAAAGGCCTATAAATAATATACCTCTCAATATCCCTATTAACCAAATAACGACGAAAATTTCCGAATGGAAAATCACAAAAAAATAGTCGTCGTAAGTCTACACGTACTGTATTTACTTGTACAATGTTTAGTAGGCCTACATTAATAATCAACCGTGTCTTTCTCATCAACAATTCCTTATTAGTTCTAATTTTTACCACTCCGTTTGCTCTTTTTCGTGATCTATTTCGTTTGGTTGAGAAAATTCTATTTGATGAATTCTTCCATTGACCCATGATTAACGATATTCTATAAATTACTTATTTATTTATTCACGAGATTACAAAAATAATGTGATTGAAAAACAGACCAAGATAGTTCAGAACGTCTCTTCTTCTTCACAATTTTGAGTAGGAAATATTGAAAATGGAGGTTATGTTGACACTTGAAACTTGAACTATACACAAATGTTGACTTCCAAAGGTGAAAAATCAGTTTAGAGTTAGAATGGTTGTTGTAAAAACCAATGATTATTTCTTGAATAACTTTCAAACAAACGTTTCTTGTAATTGAGTTCCACTTCGAGATCAATAAATCAATCATTTCTTTCAAATATTTCGTTTCCATATCACTGTCAAGATCTGAACAAAAGGTAATTTAGAACAAGAGGTGCGTTGGTATTACATTACAATAATAATATAGTTGAAATTCATTAGAACCGCTCCCAGTTCTAGACCCTTGTATACATACATTCAAACGCATAGGCCTATCTGGATTGAAAATATGTTCTATTGTTGTCTGTATGCTATTAACGTAAATCGGTCTGAAAGTCGAAGTTCTTTTAATTGACTTATAAATTTCTGGACTAGATTTATTGAATAGAAACAGAAATGACTTGAAATTTCTCGTTGACAGAAAATCTTCAACTTGGCTCTATTTTTTTAAATGTTGTTTTAGTTTTTATGAAACATTGTTTCAAACTTGGACGATTGTATTATGGAAGGAAACAAACTAAAACGATGAAATTTATTATTTAATACTCAATCGGAAATCAACTTGTAGGCTGTAATTTCAGATGTATTTTTTGGAATTCATATAAACGTAACAAAGTGAAAAAGCTTCAGCTTTCTTTCAAGTATGATCAATATTAAACATCAACATTTTGAATGATATTTCATACAAATTTCATATATTAATGAATAATTATGTATTATTATATTTTCCATTGGAAGAGTTTTATTGTATAACTTGAATGACTCCATTCTTATGTTTGTTTTTCTTTTCTTTTATAGGAAGAAGTAAGTAATCATAGACCATCTCTAGATCTCAAGGATCCTACTTCATGAAATGTGAGAAATGTTGAATTATTTATTATTCTATTTTGTAAGTTATAATTATTGAAAATGAATTGAGTCTAATGATTCAATTTATAAATTTCAACTGAGCTTGAGGCTTCTGCAGAGGAAGATTCCACTTTCAAAATGTATAGTCTAATATTATTCGAATTTCGAGGATGAATAGTGATTAAATTTCTATATACAGTATACGATCGTGAATATTCCATTGCTTCAATAAAGTTATTACTAAATCATAGTTATTCGCATGTTAAGCGAATAGAAAATTATAGATTTGAAAATATTTTTATAGTTTGATACCTTATCATACCTTATAATATCCTAAGGTATCCTATGATACCTTAACATACCTAATAATATTTTTGTATCCTACAAACTGTATCAGAGAATTGTGACTGTTAAAGAATTAGGAAATGTTTAGATGCCTTGATGGTATCAAAATCTTTCAAAATTATCATTGACACGCAAGATGGAATCATAGGACTACTTGAAAAAATATCAATTTTACAAACTTGTTATAAGTTTTGTGCCTACAATGTGTCTTAAATCAATCATGTCTATCACAAAGAGTAAGTGCATACTGCATAGGCCTGATGTCGGAATTATTTTTATATGCCAGCAAGTATTATCATATACTATATCTCTCAATTAACTAATATTGACCTTATCCATAATCTACCATAATGCTTCAAGAAAAAAGAATTTTAATAGCAATATTTAAATAGTGGATGGAGTTCAGTTATACTCAAAACTTACATTTCAAGTAAGTTACATTTTTTTCATGGTTAATATCCTAAAAGGATAATGCATTCGTTATCTTCAAAACAAAATACACCGTCAATCTTTTTGAGGTAATAAAACAAGTAATAAGATCCGTTACTTGTTTTCCAAGTTCTTAATATTTTGAGACTATTTATTATTGTCTTAGGCTACAAATTAGAATCACAAAAAGCAGTCGAAAGGGCTTAAACTAACTATGTGGTGTAGGTATATACAACCCTTCAAAAAACATAAAATCAACCAGATATTTTGATCATCTTTCTTAATACTTCTGGTTTCGGTTTACTTCTCTTTTAACATTATATGGGAAGCTATAGCTGGAAAGAACATTTTTCCGTCGCCTTACATTCTCTTACTTTTTCCCATCCATTAAACATCACTTATTATACAGAACCAAACTAATTTTGTAATTTTCGATATACAAGATTCATAATTATTATCATCATTGGACTGTACTTGAATAATAAATTTTGAATTTGGCCAAGTGAATATTTAGATAATTTAAGTACCTACTGTAATATTGAAACTGATTACTGTGGAAAGTAAATACGCAGAATACTGAATATAGAATACGCATGTTACACTGGTGGCTCGTACCCATGAAACAGGTGAAGTGCTATACAGTAAAATATACGAGCACTTCACCCTTTCCATGGGCACGAGCCGCCAGCGGCATGTGAGCATTCTGCTAAGAAACTGGAAGGCATGAATCATCGTCATCATGTTCATCCAGTTTACTTCACGTGCTTATAACATCAACTGGTTCCATTCCATGGTTTGGGCCAGCATAGGAACATTAGAGCCCTCTGTGGGCTATCCCCGAACTATTTCAAGTTCATTTCCACGCTCGAAATCCTCCAGCTAGGAACAGTATTTAGGTCTTCACGTCGAAGCATCACACGCGTACTCTTCTCAGTTGAGGAAATCCAAGAAAATTTACTGAAAATCTATATTGATTTTTCTTTTCTCATTATTTTCCCAAAACAAGGAAGATAGATTAAAAATGGGGGTTTTCACTAACCCCCAGCTTTTGTTTCACGGTTTCACCACTCTAGTAGAATCGATTTCAAAAACATAAGGCTGTATCTTGATCCTCTATTAATACTAATACACCGTAATATCTCCTGTTTTTCTTCAAATAGACTGAATATATAGAACATCTGGAAAATCAAAAGCTATTACACTTACAACCAACAAAACATCAAACAAAATCGAGATTGTTATGTGAAAGCCCAAACTTGATATATTGATAATAATTTATTATAATAATGGGAATATAAATCTCCATCTGCAATGGAGCTAGTTTGACTTCTATTCACGTTATGACAGAGTTTTATGCAGATTCAAAAATAAGTTCCCTTTTTCTTCAAATTTGAGATAATATGGAACCCTCGAGTTTATGAGACTCTACTTGAGTTTATGAGATTCTTCAATTTATTTATAGATTGTCTTAGAAATTCCAAAGAATTTTTAGTATAGCTCACAAAACTCAACGATTTAGTTTTACGTTTTTTTTCATTATTCAAAAAAAAATGTTGATGTAAATAGAGAAATGAATTATTTCATTAAGACTATTTCTTAAAACTTTATAACTTTAGATTACCACAGACCACAAATCATAGTTTCTACGTTTCGTTTACTCTTCAAACGTATAATATAGGCTAGCTCTTGCTAGAAACAAAATTCTATTCAGTTTGGGTACCTATTTCATCTATCAATGCGAAAACTCTATGATTATTGATAATGTACTTATGTACTATGCCTGAATATTAATAAACATTACTATGATGATGATCTACGTGATAATTTATAAAAGTTGAAGAATTCGCATTCGTTAGTACTCGTTCGCTCCTGTTTGCTCTGGTGTAACTGTGAATAACGATATTTGCCCACATAAGAAATAATAAGAGTTCACAATACTTCGTGATGAGTCTAGAAGATATTTTATCCACATCCCAGGTATAGTCTGTCCAAGCAAATAAGACATTCTGGCGAGATGGGGAAATGACTCCAGCTCAGACAATATTGGTTCGAAAATAATAAATTAGGTCTGAAATTGCAGGAAATATTCTGAACTAAAGTTTGAGACCATTTTTTAGTTTTTGAACCAATATTGACCAAGCTGGAGTATTTTTCCCATCTTGCCAGAATGTATTCTTTGCTTGGACAAAGAATAAATGCTTGGATAAATTTGGTCTCAAATTGTAGGAAACATTTTGAACCAAAGTTTGAGACCATTTTTTTTAGTTTTTGAACCAATATGACCAAGCTGGAGTATTTTCCCCATCTTTCCAGAATGTCTTCTTTGCTTGGATAGACTATATAAAAAAATCAAGCAATTGAAAAAATAATTATAAAAATGATGAAAGTCATGGAAAATGACGTTTTTTTAAGAGGGTGAAGCCTACATGAGCTCATAAGCTAATTGGAGAGAGGTTGAGAGAGAGACAGGATGATACAAGATTCCAAGCTAACCCCTAAGACAGTTTATTCCAAGTAGCAAGTATTTTATGAGGATTAGGCTATTGAGTTTTCATAGCAGTTGGGAAATTATTCTGGAATGCCTGCTCTTTGAAATGCTAGTTTACTAAGATGCAGCTCGAACGTCTTGAAGTGAGGAGCCGTTAATAACAAGTTATTGGAAAGCTTGATGGATGAAGTGCTAACTCATTAGTACTGACAAGTGTTCACTTGGTTCTTGGTTCTTGTAATCACTAATCACCAGAAGGCAGGGACTGACTGTGAGTTTACGGCTTACCGTCACATAGCAGCATCTTGCGAGTTTAGCATCTTCAGCCCTTGCATCTTAATGATTACAAAAGCACCAACATCTTACACCACTCTCTGTAAAGATCAATACTAGTAATGCACAGTGTAAAGAGTACAGGCGTTAGAGCTGAGATTAACTAATTTACGAATACTGAAACACCAAATTACCGTACTAAGTCAAATCGAATCAAACCAAATAGGTTTTCATTCTAGAGAACGAATAAATACATAAGCAGAGATAAATAAATCGATCGATACCAGTAATGCACAGTTGCAGACATACATAGACAATAATTGAAACTTGAGATAATTAAAATCAAAGTACCCTTTTTAAAAAATATTTTTATCAAAAATTGGTGTTAAATAAAAATATTTTTTAAAAAAGGGTACTTCGATTTTAATAATCTCAAGTTTTAACAAATACATTAGCCCTAAGATAAGTAACTTATAGACAATAATACTGTAGGCCTACAGAGTACATGCATTCGAAATCTCAAATATAGATTTACTAATTTACGGATACAAAAACACTGAAGTACCGGTACTTATTGAAATCGAATCAAACCAAGGAAACCAAAGAGATTTTCATCCTAGACAATACATACATTAGAATGGAATAGAATAGCTGCCTTTATTTTTCCTGGGAAGGCGAAGTTGGGGCGCGGCCGACCCTCTCTTACACTTAACCCTCCGCTTGAATTGTAAGTTAACAACTAAACTAATTATAAATTAGAATTTAAAATAGTTTAAAGAAAATCATGCTTAGATAAATAATATAGTGAATGTTTCCCCAATGAGTTCATAGTGCATGAATAAGCCCAGGCCACTGCATAATTGAAATGATTATTATGGTAAAACGGAAAACCATAGCCTAAATGATAAGAACTTTGTATAATTGATAAAGTTATTATGGTAAAAACTAAATACTGTTCCACGAGATTCTAGGACTCAGTCCTCTTCAAGGACTTCAGTAACAGTTACTAGTTTGTGATTGGCCCAAGATCCAGACATCTGATTGGTTGGGATTCTGAGTTGCATGCACGGAATGGTGGATGCGATATAACATAGAATGGCGGATACGATATAATATGAAATGGCGGATAATATTTTGTTACCCTTCTGTAACTGATTGGCCTGTACCATGTTAGTTTGCGAGCTGTTATTAGCTGGCTGAGAATTTAGTGCATATTGAAATAGCAGATTTAATCTTTCACATTTAACTGCGAATTGTTAATGGGATAATCTCATTTGCTCAAAACTCTAATGAACATTGATACTGCGAGTATTCGAGGAATTTTTCAATTAGGCTACTTTTGTCCGACAAGTCCGGAATTTTTTCTGTATTTTTCCTGCTATTTAGTACATTTGTCAATATTTGCAGTTGCAGAAGTCCTTTGTCCATTAAGTAGCAATAAACTGAGATTCGAATTACAGTTATTATTATTATATTATCGCATCCTATATGTGTTATGTTTGTATGCTTAATTGGGGTGGTTCTAGATGCTAGTGTAGTGATGTTAAGACACAAACACCATAGACTGCTTTTGGAAGGGTGACCAGAATGATTGTGGAACCTACTCTTACGTGTATAGTATCTCCAAGCAAAGAAGACATCCTGGCAAGATGGGAAAATGACGGATAAAGATTATGAAAAACGAAAAGATGGAAAATTACGGAAAAATATTAAAGGCGGAATTTATACTTATGTGTATAGTATCTCCAAGCAAAGAGACATTCTGAAAAAATGGGAAAAAGATGGGAATGATCGATCAATTTGGTTCAAAAATTATAAATTAGGTCTCAAATTGTAGGAAAAATTCTGATCTACAATATTAGACAAATTAATGATTTTTAAACCAATATTGACCGTGCTGGAGTCATTTTCCCATCTTGCCAGAATTTATTCTTTGCTTGGACAGACTATAGCACCCCACCAATGAAGTGGTGGATATTTTTCAATAGTAAATATTTGGATAAATGGTTGATTCAATAAGACACTGGCAACAATATTAACTATTTTTCCGTATACTTCCTTCCTTCCCAAAGTAGATACTCCTTACTTGCAACGTTCCAGGTTCCAGACCAGCTATAGTCTTTTCAAGCGAAGAAGACATTCTAGCAAGATGAGGAAATGATTCCAGCTCGGTCAATATCGGTTCAAAAATGAAAAATCTAGTTTCAAATTGTTCAAAACATTCTAATGTGTACAATTTGAGACTGAATTGATAAATTTTGAATCGAAATTGACCGAGCTGGAGTCATTTTCCCTTCTTGTCAGAATGTCTTCTTTGCTTGGATAGACTATAACAGCTGCCTCTCAGGTCTGTAGACCTCATCCCGTAGATTTTCATTGAAGCATGACTGCATCTACTCTGTCAGGTTCTGCTTGATAGAGTCAATTCATTTTCTTGTCAAATTGACCGTTTGATGCGTCTACCTTGCTTCACTATCGATTCAAGGTTTCCAAATTGAGTTGAGGACATCTCTGAGAATATTCACTTCCCAGTCCATGATAGATTAGATTCCTTGTGAATTACGCAATCCGATACCAATCAGATGTATTGATGGAGTGATTCGGAGTTTGAGTATTACATCTTAGAAGCTTCTGTGTCCTTAATTATATTGCTATCAAAATTGTTTAAAACTTTTCTTCAATGTTTCATCACGGATGCAGTTTCTCTATGATTTTAACGGGGGGTTTCCAATGTTTGAAGTTATCACATCCAACGATAGTTCTTGTAAAGCGAAAAACCTTGATTCGCCATCTTCTTCAACTCTGTGTTATTTTACTCACAAGGTTCTCTGAATCAAATGGAATCCATTCCTTTATTTCACATAAGTTAAGTGCACTTGAGAACAGTTCCCTTGATGAGTAATTTAAGTTCCATTCAGTGAATTTTAAAATAAGGGGATAAAATATGAGGATAGACAATCAAATAATACTGGGTTTGGTTTGTCCAATACATAGGCTTAGACGGGGGTGGCACAGCTGAGTGGGTTCAGTGCTGGCGTTGCAACCCAAAGGTCCCGAGTTCAATTCAAGGTCAGACCAGAAATTTTTCTCAGGCTACTTCCCGTGTTTCGGATGGACACGTTAAGCCGTCGGTCCCGGCTGCCTAAAACAGGCGTTAAGTCATGTCAGAGGCCCTGAAATTGATCAGGAACGACCAGAAAACTCTGACACCAGACCTAAGCCAGCCAGGTTACACGAATATTATTATTACAGGCTTAGTCTAGTAAAGAGTGAACCAAATCATATGGTACTGAAGGTATTCAATGCACTCCCCAACCAGGTAAAGAAGGCGGAAAGATTATATGTTTTTAAGGATGAATTACGAAACATTTTGGTGTACTTGTGTCCTAACGATCAGGAATAATTCCCGTCTTTCGGAGGAGACGTAAAGCCGTCGGTCTTTTTTCGCCCTGAAAAAAAAGAAAAATCGTTATCTCTGTTATCTCTTAACATCACCTCTCTCATTGTGGTGTAATGTTGCGCGTATTATTAAATAGTGTAAATATAAACGTGTCATATGCTGCATAAACATGTTGAGATATGTTGCTCACCAGTTGCTGCTTCGATTAAATATGAATAAATAAATGATACGATTGTTCGTGTTTTGCAGGTCCTCGCACACGTCGCAGCAAGCGCAAAGAGAAGAAGGGCGAGGAGAAGCGTCCCCGGACGGCATTCAGCGGCGACCAGCTGTCTCGTCTGAAGAGCGAGTTCTCCGCCAACCGCTACCTCACCGAGAAGCGACGCCAGGCGTTAGCCGGCGAACTGAATCTGAACGAGGCCCAGATCAAGATCTGGTTTCAGAATAAACGCGCCAAAATCAAGAAGGCCACCGGCTCTAAGAATCCGCTCGCGCTACAGCTGATGGCACAGGGTCTCTATAATCACAGCACTGTACCGCTGTCCAAGGACGAGCAGCAACAGTCAGCTGATACCGATTCTGGTGAGTGCGAAGTGATTGATTCGATGCTAGACCCTAAGTAGTTCTCAATTTAATCACCGAATTGCAATACAGTTTTGGGACAAAGACATCACTCTTCTCATGCTAGACCCCAAGAACATTGTTCTTTATTTATTCACCGAATTGCACTACATTTTTTATATAGAGACAAAGACATCACTCTTCTCAAAGACGATTGACAGTATTGTCTCCAGGATAAAAAAATATTCTCATGGCTTTTAATGGTGAGAAGACCCTTAAGGGTAGTTCCACCTCGCCAATGTGTACTTGGCCAAATACTGGTCACACATCCAAGAGCAGTCCACAGTGTCCGTGACTTAACATGGCGTTCACCGATAGCTCACCCTCACCGAGAGACCAATAATGTCTCCAAGATGATTTACAGTATTGAACATTCAACATGTTTAGAAATTATTGAAGGTGGTAGTTAATGGTACGTTATGTTACAAAAAATATAACTTCTTTAACTAGTAATTTCCAATTTTATATGCATCATTGTATCCATTTCTTCAAATTTCACCTTTTCACCCTATCACAGACACAAGTAAAGTGTCATCATTTTCAATTGAAGTAGTAGTGCAAAAGCAGAGTATCCTTTTTATCATGTTAACATTTGTAAAACTTAGTCAGTTATTAACCAATATAGAAGGCTGAACCAATGGGTCATACCCATCTTATAACTCGTATTAATTTAATTTGGAATTCAATAGCTGTTTAGCCTTTCACTAGGTAATAATTGTAGAAAAATAATTTTTTTCACAAATCTCACCCACTGTCCTAAGAGAGCTGAGCTTCTTTAATAACTCGTATCAATTCAAGTTGAAATAGAATAGCTTATTAGTCTGTGACTGGTTGCTATAGTAATGGAGAAAAATAAATATCTTCAATAAAGAACCTCGCGTTCTTGCCCTGTTTACACAGGAAAGGACATTTCCGTATCAAGTGTCACCAAACTTCTAAAACTGGCACAGCGGGTCCACCTTCACTCTTCTTCTCTGCCAGTCAAGATGATTCGGAAAAAAGTAACCGTTGCGAATAATTTGGGGAGTGTAAATGATATTTTTGAAAGGTATCACTAGCACAAAGCGCTGGCTGGAAACGCTCAGCTGACCAATTTCTTGAGTTCGGTGTCGATTTCAAGCCTGGCCATCCCAGTGGGACCTCTCCACCAGGAACCATCCACAGACTGTTCATCAGCTCCATTGTGCTGTGAAAACACCATTAGTTTGTTTACAGTTTGCTTGTTGTAGTCTTGACATTTGTTAACAACATTTACCAAGCGACTGACAGTTGGTGCAATCTACTCCACTCTACAAAAAGCAATCTATTGTCGATGCTTTGAAAGGATGTTGAAACGCTTCAATGGAAAAAAGCCAGGCTGACCTGCACTGATTCAGCACTGACCAAGGCACTAGACAGCCCACCTGGGTTATAGTCTGTCTAAGCGAAGAAAACATTCTGGCAAGATGGGAAAATGACTCCAGCTCGGACAATATTCGTTCAAAAATAATAAATGTAATCTCAAATTGTATGAAACAGTTTGATTTACAATTTCAGACCAAATTGATAATTTTCGAACTAATATTCATGAAGTTGAAGTCATTTCCCCATCTTTCCAGAAAGTCTTCTTTGATTGGGTAGACCATACCTGACTTTACTTTCTCACGTATATCTCTAATGCACCTTGAAATTTTTTTCCACTTTTCATTGAACTTTCCCAATCAGGGTGGGTTAACCACTTTGTGGTCACTTCCACCTCTATTCTATTCCTCCTGATCTATTGAAGATATCAACCTAACCACCCTCTAGATGTAACTACAATAACTTCGATTTAATCATAGTGTCTCCTCCCTGATAATGAACACTAAAATTATGTAGCTAGATCACCACCTGGATTTTTAGATTTTATAGAAAATTTCTTAGCTAATTTTTCAGTTAGGCTATAATAATTGATTACTAGAAGGTGATAGTGTGCCAGTTATCCATAAAAAGGCAAGATATTGTCAAACCACAGATTTATATTATAAAAAATAATTAATTAATATCCACTGGCGGCTCGTACTCACGATACAGGTGAAGTGCTGCACAGTAAATGATACGGGTACTTCACCTGTTTCGTGGGTACGAGCCGCCAGTGTTGATATCTCGATAAACTATTAATTGACATTTTTCGATAAATCATCCTTGGTTTGACGCTATTTTGTCTTTTCATGTAATATTACTAATATATTTGATTGGAGGACAGACTATTCAACATTCGAATAAAATATTACAAAGATTCAAATCACAATTTGCCTTTTCTCTCTCACTTGAACGCTAGTCTCTGAAGTAATTATCATCTTTTATTATATTTTTCGAGCTGGCAATTATGTTTATAACTTTTCAGCTTATTAATAATGTAACAGAGAATAGAAACATTTTATTCTATTTTTTCTTTTATTCATAATTGAATTTAATTTTGTTTTTCAGAAAACGCGTATCACTGAGTGCTCCCTTGACAAGAGACTGCCAAAGGCGATCGAGACCATGAGACTGAATAAACTACTATCATCAATAATTATGAGAACTCTCAGACAACGTAGCATTATAATATCATATTATGCATAAATTCTCAAATATGATTGTCCTGAGTTTTCCACTTAAACCTGAGAACCTTTCCGATAGGTTGTGTTTTAGTATTTAAATAATTAAAAATATTTTTTATTTATGTAATGTTTGAGTGTTGCGAATGTGTATGTAAACTTTGAAAATGTTTTTAAAAATTATGTTTGTACCTCAGTACACAAATGTGATGACTGATATGCAAATAACTAAATCAACCATTAGTCGGGTTCTAGATCATTAATAACAACTTTTTATGGATGCGGCTGCATTTATGTTGATTAAAGAAATTTGTAGTAGCCTATTTATCACAAAACTCAAAACTTTCCTTTGTAGGCCTATATTTAAGACCATTGTAAATAGATTTCGAAGTTTCACAATCTCTCGTCACATCTGAAAATTTTAAAAATAGCTATTTCGGAAAGCAATATAGAAAAGAGGTGTTTATGAATAATCGTGTTCAAAGACATGACATTTTAGAAAGCTGCTTACAATTTTAATATTTAAGTGTATATTATATCAATTTTTTTACACAAGACGAAAAAAATATCGTATTATTTTTATCCATGAAATGTGATGAAATTGAATAATGTATCACCATTCACCATCTCGAGCATGTTAAACATATTATTAACTGTTAATATGGAGCAATGAAATAATAAGATCAAATTTTTTTTTTCGTCACTAGAGGAAAATGCAGTTCCTGTGATGTTCGTTAATAATTATTTGCAGTAACATTTTGCTATCCATCATTTTCAAGGCATTAGTAGTTGCTTATATTCATTTGAATGCATACGTTCAGCGATATAACAATATATAAAGTGTTCACAGACTGTATTATTGTACAGTCTAAATTTTGAAAATGTTTAAAAATGTAGATAATATGTACATTTCGTTGTTATTCTCGAATAATTGCGGAAAAAACTCGTTCTTATTTTAACATTTAGATAAGATTTCTTATAATTTTTTCACTTTGCATGGAATAACAATAATTTTCTCTCCCGTTTTCCATTCCTAATAATATGAACTTCCAAAACTATGAATACCATAAACTAATACAAGTCATTTCACCCCTGAAATCCTGTCAATCTAAGGTTGTTAATAATGGGCTGTTACAGTAGCCCATTTATATTCATATAAATACTGTGTTATAAAACGCATTAGTTTTTCTTCTAGTCGGAAATAAATCCTACATTTCACTATAGCTATTCGTTACGTTCAACATAGAAATTAAATTTATCAAACATTTCATAGATTATTAAACATACTTTTCTGTATGTTTTACTACATATTGTACAGCAGTGTCGTCAAAAATATGTTCAAAGTGGGATAACAGTTCGTCATGGAATATGAATGTTTCATAGAATTAAATATCTCAAAAACGTATAAGCTCCATCGTCCAATCTATTCTAACCAAAATTAGTTGTTTGCTATTGAGCGAGCTATTGGATTACACATGAATATGGAGACAAATATAATGTAATGATAAATATTTTGTTCTAGAAATTTTATCTAGAGTTTTAGAAAAGTTCCTAATAAGAAGGAAACGCCTATTCATCAATACAGCTAATAATAAAAATCATTCTTATCTTGTAAAAATTTCCATATGATAGTGATAAAGTATTTGAATAGATCTAGACGCTAATACTTATAATAGTTCTATTCAATGCTATAAGTCTAGTTCTATGCTACAACGAAATGAAACCAATAATGGTTGATTATTTAACTTCTAAATTATAATTCCATCACTGGCGGCTCGTGCCCACGAAACAGGTGAAGTGCTGTACAGCAAAATATGCGGACACTTCACCTATTTCGTGGGTACGAGCCGCCAGTGAATTCCATGATTATTGTACAACTATGAAGACCAGAATCGATCATCTCTTGTAAATATGAAGATCATGTGATCATTGAGATATGTATGTACGAAATATTTTATGGATAAAATTATAAATGTTTTGTATGTAATTGTAATATTTTAAGAGGATAATATTGTAAATAAATGTTTTGTCCACGAGGAAGTTTTGTGTGATTATTTCCCAGTAAACCCGAAGACTGGAAATATTATTCATGAAATTCATGAATTTTCATAGCCGGAGCACTGGTTTTAGAATTATTATTATAATCATTATTATTTAGTGCCCAACAGTTTCCAATAAAACGAGTGAGTGAACACAGTGATGCGAATTTTTTTTCAATTCAACTGGTCTAGTGTGCAATGTTTATATTCTTGGGATTTTCAAGGATTGATTCAGAACATGCAAGTCTGAACCAGAGTTTAAATTTTATTTTTAGAGCTTCAAGTCAAACTTGGAAAACTTTTATTTCCAGATGAATCATATGCCAAAGTAACTGGTGATTGACAAAATGCCTTTTGAATCAGGTTTGTCAGGACTGCCTGGAAGCAGACAACGAGAGCGATAGGAAACCGTTTAAATGAACTCACCCTCAACTTGCAGACCACTCGCCCACTGTCTTGAGAGAGCTGAGCATCAATCATAATCATTTGCCAACTGACTGTTTCTTTGGCAACTGCAATACTAAAATGAGGGATATGATGTTTTCTGAAAATTGAACAGATAGAGATTGGATGAAAAGTAGAAATTTCATGCGTGAAAAAGAATGAAGAAATTTATTTCAATAGGAAATCAACATTCATGTAAATTAACATTGGGGAGTCCGATCCCACTAGATGTCAAACCTACAATCATACGATAGTAGAAATCTGAAAAAGCAAACATTGAACTAGTGTGAATGACACTGGTGGCTCGTGCCTACGAAACTGGTGAAGTGCTGTACAGTAAAAGATGCGAACACTTCACCTGTTTCATGGGCACGAGCCGTTCACTGAATGAGAGTCAATGAATTGAAGAAATTTTAGCCTTCTCCTCTGTAGTAACAAGCTGGCAAAAATTGTAAGCAGTCTACTGCCATCAAACAGCTTCGACATTGTAGCTTCGACATCATAGTATCAGAGACATTAGACATGAAGATAGAGCTTTGTCTTGAAAATCGTTCAAGCGAATACATAATTATTTCAAAAAGCGAATACACTAATAGTATACTACTTGAAAGTAGTTATTTCTTTCTCAGGGCTACTGTATTTATCAAAATGTTCAAATAATGAAACTTGAAAGTACCATAGTCAGTGGCGTAACAGTTTTTTTCGGCCCCCGCAAACACATTTTTACACCCCCTCAAAGTGACTTTGATCTATGGATTTTTTACTACTTCGACCAATAATGTACCTTACTTAATGTATATTGGATTGTTTTATGCCAAAAAAGTCTTTGTATATTTTGATCATTAAAGATTAAAGCTTATGTCAGATCTAATAATCAATAAATTATAGCTTGCTAGTTTGAAATCCCTTCAATTTTGCTAGAAACGAGCAAGCTTTTCAATCATTAGATGTTACATAGACCTTCAAATAATTTATAAATCATATTATTATTAACCTGATTAGTTGATTTTATACATTGTTATACAGCAGGGCCCTCGCGTGGTGTTTTGGCGCCCTGTGCGAGATTTCTGCAGGCGCCCCCCCATTATCAGACGGATACAATCCAACATATTCTAAGCCAAACATGATTCAAGCTGCCTTCCATTTTCACAGTTTACTCATTTGTAATCGCATTGTTGCTTGTTGTGTGGCAAAAAAAAGGTTATCGGGACTTTATTATTCTAATGTATTGTTTTATATTTTTATGTATTCAGACATGTAATACATGATAAGCAAAAGCATAACAGAAATGAATAAAAAATAAGTATGGGCTACCTACATTGAGTAAAACTGTAACATTGTACCGTACTTTATCATATTGAGAGCACTTAAAAATTATGCTTGGATATTTCTGGTTGGGATAAGTTGGAAATGGAAATACTGTACTAACTGCTGTATCAATAAACGGAAAAAATTTAGCGACTTATTGATTATAAAGTTTTCAATTATCAATTGATTTATTTGCTCGATAGCACATCAGGGAGAAAATTATTAATTCTTCACAGGAAAAATATTGGAAATCATAAATCTTGAGTTTCACTGAAAATGTACTTGTCCTAACCAAAATTGGAAACTATTCCAATTGGAAATTTCTAATGGAGCTATTTTCATCGCCCTCCTCAACTTTCTTGAGAAAACATTCAAAATAAGTTAGTTCTGAATTCAGTCAGCAGATGGCAGTAGCAACAGGGTGATTCGCTTCGACTCCCATTAGACACGCCTTCAAGCTCCGGCTTTGCTAGGCCATGATGACGTAATGGCATCAGCCAATGAGAGTGCGTTGTGGGCGTGGACTTGTACTGGACTTGTACTTGATTGGTCGACAGAGTGGAGGGAGTTGTCAGCCACCAATAGAATTGAATTTAAGAGGGGCGATTCTCAGCTTACATTGAGTAGTGTGAAGTGGTCAGAGATCAATAGAATTAAATTTAAATGTACGATTCCCAAGCGGCAGCTAGAGCCGTGCGGCTTGACCTGCCCGGTTCTAAATCCGCTGCTATATACAGTACCGTAGTTGATTTAAAAATTAAATTTTCTATTAATTACAGTTACCATGCACTGAAATATTGGATTTTTGTAAGTTTTATCTTTGCTTAAATTGAATTTCAATTGTTGACCTACATTAAAAATAAATGACATTGGTTTACTGCGAATCTTTAGGCAGAATAACAAACATTCAGTAGAGCATGAAAATATTCTATTTAAAAAGATATATTACCGTACGACAAAAATACTGTAGAACAAGAAAAAGGAATGTAGAAAAGAAAAATGACCCGAATGTCTTTACTTGAATTTCTAAGATCTTTTTGAGTTGGAAGAAGCTTATGCTTGAATGGTCTGTTTCAAGTTAATTTCACTAGCCACTTTACTTTCAATACTTAATAAGCTGAGCCCACTAAGTATATTTGTGTCATGGCACTTGGAAGGTTGTTTATTTGGACATTGGACACTTGGACCTTGTTCAATTTTAATTTTGAGAATCACTTTTCAGCAGAGCTTCCGTTACTGGTATAGTTAAAAAATGTATGCTATGCATACATCTGGGACATTGCAGTCAATAGAGTAATTCCACTGGCGGTTCGTGATCACGAAAGAGGTGAAGTGCTGTACAGTAAAAGATACGAACACACACCTGTTTGGTTGGCGCGAGCCGCCAGTGGAGTAATACTCAATTGATAAAAGTTCACTAACTTATTTCACTGTTTCGGTTTTTGATATTTCTAATAATTATTGTAGAGTCCTTCTTAAACTTAGCATTCCATGGAGAATCTATGATGAGTTCTTCTTCATATACAGTGTCATTTCCAGCTCACCGACTCGCGGGCCCTCCTGATTCTCGGCCCCCCCGCATTGCGGGCCCTGCGGGCCCGGCTGTTACGTCACTGACCATAGTACTCACTTCACTCAGAATATAAGTGGAGTAAATCATCCATTTTTGAGTATAATTTTAAATCAAAGTTTAGGTTTATTCGAAATGGTGCACTACTTATTGAACAACAATCTCTTTCATTCGCCGGCATTTAGAGCTTGTCGCCCTGGGCGGTTACCTATAACGGCTAATGGTAACGCCTGCCTTGATTGTAAACTATTAAATCCTAGAAAGAATTACTTTTAGCTATTATATCATTGTTTCAGTACACAAATTGTAGTTTATGTGAATTTAACACCTGTTTTGATAGTTTTTCTGATGTTTGATTTGGATTAGCTGTTACCAAAGACTAAGTATACATATATTTAAACCAAGTACACATATGTGATTATATACATATCACAGTAACATATATGAAGGTATACTATTTTGTCTATACATCTACGCGATGACATGTGTATTGGAGTGGTTTCGAGTTAATACGTCCATCAAATATTCGAAATACAGTTTATTGAGAACAATCAATTTCTTTAAAGAAAGTTCTAAAATGTAAAGAGTTAATTAAAAATGAACTCAATAATGACAAAATCTTCTCTGGAACCTCTTTTTATATAGGCCTAATACAGTAATTGTATAAAAATTAGTCGCTCTCTCAAGTTTCATAAATGGTGAATTCCATACTTGGCACCAATATTGTATTGTGGAATAAGAGAGCATATTCATTTGTATTTATCTCTCATCTTTCATTTGTATTTATCTTTGTCATCTTATAGCACCGAATAACTAAGATAAACAAATAAGTGTTATGTTGGTCATTCATAGTAACCATGAACAAAGTGTAACTATTTATGACAATATTGAATCCTATTTTAAAGCTGGTATTCAACCTAGCATATTTCACATCAGTAAGGCTATAAATGATTGGCTGAAAGTGATATTATACGATTCCCAGTGGCCAATCACGTACGATGCCAACTCTGATTATAGGAATTGACTCACCAACTCGCTGAGAGTAACTTCATGTCTCCAGATTAATATTGCAATGCTATCTTTACATCTAGAGAGATTCTCTCTCTATCAAGCATCATAGGCTACTGCACAGATTAGCTAAGGTTTTTAACTACTACTTCTAGTCTTCAACTACTACTTACTACTAGCCTACTTCTACTCTTCAACTACTACAATTTCTATAGTCCATTCACGATGGCTTGAGACGAGATAAACAAAAGCTCTGCATATGTTTTTGTGCGACTGGAGTGGCTTCGTTTTAGCCACGGCATAAACAAGTCACAGCTATGCCGAAATAGCTGAATTTTTTTGTCCGGACTGTAACCAAAGCATTGACCGAAAACTTTTACTACATTATTGTTTGTTCATTTTAGGTTCATGCATCCAGTCGAGAGACAACCGAAACATGCAATTTCCCAATGTGTATCTATGAAAAAGGTTACTTAAAGATACGTATTCTAAATTGCCTACAACGAAATTTGGGATATCGGGATTGCTGTGACTTGTTTATGTCGTGGCTAAAACGAAGTGGCGTGGCTATTTCTACTACTACTACTACTACTACTACTACTACTACTACTACTACTACTACTCACTACTACTTCTATACTATAGCTCAACCACTACTGAAACTCAACAATTATTAAGAAACATACTACTCTAGTTCATGAATGTATAGATTAGTTGTGATCTGTACATTCATGGACTAATATGCTTTACAATATAAAGCTCATACTCTGTTGTTATTAAGGAACAGTTGCATTTTTTAAACCTCGACACTGCTGCAATGAAAGGAAACATGCTCATAAATTTTGACTAATAAAATTCAATGACATTCCAGACATTACGCTACAGATTAGTGAGAAATTTAGGCTGTAAAAAAATATTCAGCTTGAACATGATCTTTTGATGTAGTGCAGGAAATAATAAGGTGACTCATTCATCCTTCAAATTCTCCCACTTTCATTTCATTAAAAATATCATTCATAGTATTGAGGCTATTGAGACGTAGTGTCAAATTGTTGATGATTTTGAAAGACTATTCTAGCATTGATGATACGCAGAAGTGATACAGAGTTCAAAATTGATACAGGAAGGTAGCTAGTTGATACGAGACATTTGCAATGCTCTCCGCCACGTTGTAAATAAGCTGCTAAATGATTAAACATTTTGGGAAAATTTAAACTTAGTTTAGGTATTTTCAAGTTGAATATAATAGGAAAAACTGATAGAACACTGAGTTTCAGAGAGCAAAATTTCCCTTGATTTTCGGCATTATCAAATGAGCTCACCTCACTTTGCAACCCCATGTTTCAAACATCTAGTGTCAAGGAACTTCTTCCCTTACGTATCAATTTTTGACTTTTGTATCATTACTGCGTATCAAAATTCGGCTGTATACGTAACGGACGCTCGTAGTGCTCTTAGAAGAAGGACGCTCTCAACTCCATTAGGAACCGTAGGTTGATTGTAAGTTTAGCCTATATATAATACTCAAGAAGATGTAAACGATCTCGTTCATTGAGGATTTCTTGACTCAAGTGCCATTTGATAGTTTTAATCAATCGTATATTTTTCTACGACCTTAGATAGATAGATTAAATTAATAGTAGTGAAATTCAATTAATATTTGATCTATAGTACTCAGATAGCACTTTCAGAAGTTATAAAAAAAGTTTTTTGGTTCAATTTTCATTTCATGTTTAAAGTCTACTCCCTAATCTTAACTATTAGAGTATACTAATACCTATTGTATCCTCTATGAGAAATAAGTGTCCTATTAACATGGAGGAGCGAAATAAATAGAAAAAATAGAATAATAACAGTTTTCAAAATCGAATTGGTAAGATCCCCTCCCTCCTATTGCCTTACTCTAAGGCTGAGGCCGCACTGCCGGTGGTTAGAGCGTGAAGGGTGGAGGGTAGATGGTAAATATATAGAACATACACACCATCCACAGTAATACATCGTATGAATGGTATGTGTTCAGCAGCCATCTTGAAATCTTAAATATGGACAAAATAACCTCAAAAGCTGTATGACGTCATACCATTCATACGATGTATTACTGTGGATGGTGTGTATTGTGTATGTTCTATAGATTTACCAACTACCCTCCACCCGCCACGCTCTACCCACCGGCAGTGCGGCCTCAGCCTTAGAACCCTTACACCCAGGTGACCCATGCAACCCAGTTATAGTCTGTCCAAGCAAAGAAGACCCTCTAATAAGATGGCAAAATGACTAAACAGTTTTGAAACTGTTTGAAACAATGACTCTGAAAATGATGGCTTGGTCAATATTTGTTCAAGAATTATTAAAGTGGTCTAAATAGGAGATGAATTTGTTTCCTACAATTTGAGATCGAATTAGTAGTTTATGAACCAATATTGACCGAGCTTGAGTCATTTTCCCATCTTGTCAAGGGTCTTCTTTGCTTGCACAGACTATACAAGTTAGCTCCTCGGGGGCATTAGGCGATTTATTGATTTTAAGATAACAATCTTTGCAAAATTTCTCTCCAAGACATTTATGAATTTTGTAGTAGAGGGATGTACGTAATTTAAGTGTTATACTCCTCAATTCAGAACATATATTATTTTTTAACATATATTACATATATTTTTTATACCGTATGATATTTGGGATTTTGCCGAATTCACGACACACATTAAATAATATCATTAGCATGACGTTCTCATATTTGAATAGCAGTGTAATAAACTTGGGATTCCAGAGTCAAATCGCCATTCCCTTTTTTACAGGACTCGTAGATTAGTAGATTTTTGGAACATACTTCTGGATGAGATAATAATTATCAATCAAAACTTTCGGAATAAATCATACAATCATAATAATATGGAAAGGTAGAACTTTTCATGCAATTTTCCCGGAGTGACTCCTGAGACTTACGAATATTTACTCCGAAGAAATATTTCTTCTTCCTCGAAGAATTAGTCTGCTGCATTGAAATAAGTCTGCAGGTTTGAATTCGAAATTCTCCTATTATTCGTGATCGCGGGAACGACTTATTCCCAATAATTTTGACTTCACCTTGGATTTTGCAAGTATACAATTCTAAAAACTCAATCAACACCTAGATTTTACTTCCCTTACTTTCTTTTGTACCAAAGAAAAAAACAGATTCTAGAACTGCCAGATTGTTAGTAGGTCTATCTCAGCAATTATCTCGGATTATTACTGTTTCCGTATTTTAATCCTAAAATACCTAAAACAACATCCCATCTATCATCATCCAAACTCGAAAAAAATTCCTTTTTTATACACTCCACGAATTTATCAACTAGGCTACTCAAAACCAGTAATAATAATGTCGTCTGTCATCTTACACAAAAAACACGTCCATTCCCAAGGTTGGGAATCAATGCAGCTATAATAGCTGATATATTAATAAGAGCCTTAAATTGGAGTCTATCAAGATGAAGAAATATCAATGAAAACCCAGATTCTCATTTAATAGTTGAGTGAATGTGAACCGGAGAAAATGGATGATGACAGAAATATACAATAAGTGGGATTAGTGGGGATCATTATATATAGATAGAGTAGCAATATGTATTACAAGTAGCCTATATAGGGGGAATAAGGAGGTGAAAACATTGGGGGATGGATGTGTAACGGAAAAAAGATTTTTTTAGGATTAGTGGAAGGGAGAGGATGTTGATGGAAACGGGAAGGGATAGCTGATAAAAAAGAGATGAAAACAGAGGTTTTAATTTAGAATAGTAGGCCTATGTAAAAGAGAGGCGGTGATGGTTATAGAATTATATCTATAGTTCAGATTTTTAAAAAAAATGGGAAAAAGAGAAGGATTGGGTATACTGTGTTAGAGAGGGGATGAAAGGATTGAAGGGATGTAATTGGCGATTTTAAACAAAGAAGGAAGAACAAGAAAAAACTGAGAGATTGATTTGAAATAATGACTGAAAAAGGGTGGATAATGTATAGATATAATGAGAGTGAAAAAGTGTATAAGAGAAAAAAATACAAATTGAGTAGAAGAGTAGGAGTCAGTACTGGGTAGTCCTATGCAAAACAGTGAGGAATAGATAGATTTGGAAGTTGTAAATAATGAAAAACAACAACTGAGAGATTGATTTGAAATAATGACTGAAAGAGGGTGGATTAATGGATAGGCATATTGAGAGTAAAAAAGGAGTATGAGAAAGAAAGTAGATATAGAGATAAAGTGGAAGAGTAGGAGTGAGAACTAAGTAGAACTAGGCAGGACAGAGAGGAATAGATAGATTTGGAAATTGTAAAGAATGGTAAAAGGAAAACTGATAGATTGATTAGAAATAATGAGTGAAAGAGGCTGGATGAATGGATAGATGTACGTAATGAGAGTGAAAAAGGCGTATGTAATAGAAAAGAAGAAGAAGAAGAAGAAGAAGAAGAAGAAGAAGAAGAAGAAGAAGAAGAAGAAGAAGAAGAAGAAGAAGAAGAAGAAGAAGAAGAAGAAGAAGAAGAAGAAGAAGAAGAAGAAGAAGAAGAAGAAGAAGAAGAAGAAGAAGAAGAAGAAGAAGAAGAAGAAGAAGAAGAAGAAGAAGAAGAAGAAGAAGAAGAAGAAGAAGAAGAAGAAGAAGAAGAAGAAGAAGAAGAGATACAGGTCGAATACTGAGTAGTACTATGCAGGACAGAAGAATTTGGTATAGTCTGCCCAAGCAAAGAAAACATTCTGGCAAGATGGGAAATTGACTCCAGCTCGATCAATATTGGTTCAAAAATTATAAATTTGGTCTCAAACTGTAGAACAGAATGTTTCTCACAATTTGAGACTAAATTCAAAGAATTTGAATCAATATTGACCGTCCTGGAGTCATTTTCCCATCTTGCTGGAATGTCTAGTTTTCTTGGACAGACTATAGTTGTGAACATTGATTGATTGATTGATTTTTATTTAGTGCTAGGTCTGGAAAGACCCATTGCACAACACAACATACATTACATCTCAAAGTAACAAAACTGTAACGTGAACTTATATTAGTATATAAAACTAAAAACCTAAAAATTATGTAATAAATATATTAAAAAAAAAATAGTTATGAAAAACGAAAAGAAAGAAAGAGAAAAGAACAACGGTACTGTAGCTTTGAAAAAAATAAATAAATAGATGACTAAATACAAAATCAATGATAGAGTTACTAATACAGTAAAAATAAAACTACATTGAAAATTAATAAATACATTCAAGGAAGAATAAGTATCAAAAATATTAAAAAATGCAACGGAATCCCATTTGAAATTGAATAATCAAAAATTATTATACAGGGTGTTTCAGAAGTAGTGTCGAGCATTTTAGGGTATTGTTCCTTGGTAGAAAACATACCCAAATATCATTTTCAAATTTCTGAAAGTCCTTAATTACTCACACAGCCGCCATTTTTGTTTTCTCATTTTCATCTAATCTTTCAATCTTTATAATTTTGTACCGGCCTTGAGAGAATACTATAGTGGTCAATTACTATGTAAAATCAGCCGAGAAATCGAATAAAACCAGTTAGAAGTTTGTAACTTTGATGGTTATTGAGATAATTAGAAACATAGCTGAAAAACTACATTTTACAACTTTAAAGGGATAGAAATAGGATATACAATTGTTGACTAGTATTTTCGATTACTTCATATTGTAGGAAATGCAATTCTTAAGAAAAAATGTTCAGTAAAATTTTCGTCTAAAACGCACCCAAACATCACAAATCAGGATTTAAAGAAATCAAAACAGCAATCTTTTCATTCCTGCTCATTTGGCCTGTTTCGTCTGAAACACTCTGTATACTATCAATTAAAGTGAATCGAAGTTATAAGGAAGAAATGAAAACATATACATTGATTTGGAATAATGTGTGAAAAAGGGTATAATGAGAGTGGAAAAGTGTATGAGAGGGAAAGAAGGTGTGGATTAAGTGAAAGAGTAAGAAGGAGTGAGAGTGGTCCATCGGAAAGGTTTGTTATTAGTGTCGAAAAGTGGATGATAGTGGACAGGATGGTGGATCAGAACGCGAGATTAGTGTGTTGACAGTGTTGAACAGTCGACAGGTACTGCTACTGTTGTATCATGCCAGTGTTCTGGCACTGGTATATGGTATTGGCCTGAGCAACTTGGGTGGTCCGTTGTGTCGCGTATATGTATCTCACGTTTGTTGTGCAGCCACTTGGCGTAAGCTGTCTCTTTGCTATTTACTCTCTCGACAGTTGTCTCTCTCTTACACTCTCTCTCTCGGTCGTTTTCCGCCGATTTCTTGCACAAAATCTGGCTTGCGTTAGCATCGCATACCGTTCTCCGCAGCCTTTCTTGTCTGGCAACCGCTTTTTCCTACCATCATATCCAGACTCACTCTCTTTCTCTCTTTCTCTCTCTCTCTTTCTGTCCTCTACATCTATTATTCTTTGTCACCCACTCTAATCATTCTGGCGAGTGCATATTGTTGTTCAGTTAACAATAATATTGTAACGAAATATTGATATAATTATGGTGTTGTGTATCCATTCTTTTTCCACTTTTAAACTTAAACTTAATAAACTTAAATACTATGTAAGTGAAGTTTATTTCCACATACAAGTAATTTTTATTGATATATTTTCATTTATCCAATACATTAAGTTCAAAACTATACGATTGAATATATTATTAACTAAATGAAATGATATATCACAGTACTCTCATTGTGATAACAGTTAACAATTTTACCCTTACTGTACAATTTTTGTTAAATTTTTGAATTGAAAAAGAAGATTTAAAGGTACTATGAATTATTATTCCATTTATCAAATACAATATTAGTAATCTAATGTCAAAGAGAACTATTAACTGAACTCTAAAATAAATTCTAATTCTTATTTAATCAATAAATTGATTATTTAATAAGATTCATACATTCAGGATATACGAGTAATACAATAATATCTAATAGCGAAGTTGCTAATATTTCCTACTGGGCTGATAGTAACTATTTGTAGTCTGTACTTCGAAAATGATTGATGAAGGAGAAAGATAGGCAATATGTCATACTCATCGCTGAAACTTCGGAAGTACGGTAAACGAGTGTTAATTATTATGTATCACACATTATGAGATAAGAATGAATTATTAAAAATTCTCATTGAAAGCAAAAAGCTTATTTTTTAAAGAAATATATGAACTAATAAAACACCTGATTTACAAGTTTCAAACAGACCATACTTGAAGTGAGTGAAGGTACTTTTATAACGCCGAAAATCGGGAAAGATAAAAAATTATTATTTGCTCACTGAGAAGTAGTACTTTTAGTAATGATTTCTTGTTGATTCAACTCGAAAAATACTTAACTATGTAAAAATTCTATGAAAGATATAAAAGCGAAATTGTACTCATTTATTCATTGTTTATAAATTTATTCATTGGTCATGAAAATGAGTTTTTTTCGATTTGTCGGCGATCTATGAGCGATAGGCCTACTTGTAAATCGAGTATTTTATGAATTCTTAGATCATGCAGGGAAACAAGCTTGTAACTTTTCATGGAACACGGTCTCGATTCAACTTTAAAACAATATTATTTCGATTATTCCTAATCCATAATAACTCATTCGCCATAGGAATCGGATACCAAGTTTCAGCGTTCGGTATTAGCACGTTGCCTATCTTCCTCCTTCATCAGTTGCGTAATACAGTACAGTACAAAATAAGAGCAATTACGGTTATTGAGGGAAAAATATAGGCTAATGTTATCCTAATTTTCCTGGTCGCTAAACATTTTTATTATTCTAATAATTTATGAACACGGTATATTATTGAATTGAGAATAAACTATGTGTATCGCGTAACTATGAGTTGAAGCAAATTCACAAAATACTTGGTTGAGAATCTAGTGCGAATACGTAATCGAACTATCTTCATTTTTCAGTTCTTGTTATCATATTCTCTCTCTATTTCTCCCTCCGTTATTCTCCTCATTCAATTTCTTGAATTTCATTTGTAATTTGTCAATATTTTCAATGTTATAAGCAATATTATTTTGTTTTGTACCTTATTAACTAGTGTTGTCCATAGGTCTTGTCAGACCTGCCAACGTGAGATGTTTAAATAAAATATCAGATATCTGTCACAAGGCCAAGTGTTAATGGAAAGGATATCCATATTATCCTTTCTCAAGAATGGACATATATATGTCTAAACTTCGCCTTTTCACTTAGATAACTTATTACACTCCTTATTCATTTTGCAGAACCTCGAATTAAAATTTGTATAAATTTTGCATTTATTACTGCACTGTTTTTTCGTATTTCTGCTAGAAGTGTGAAATTTATAGGATAATTTTGTTTTACTCATTTATTATAGCCTATTACAATGTAAAATCTAAGCCGAATTTTGTCATATATTTGAATAAAGTATTCTTATCTAATCTCTCTCATGATTGACGGTCATGACAAGAACTTACCTAGAAAGCTGGAAAGAAGCTTGGAAAAATCAAGACTACATGATGAAATACATCTAAATGAAGTTCAAAATATTTTATATCTGAAAAAGTTCGTTAATTTTGAGTGGTTGTGAAGGTGATATTGTGGTAGTTATCCATATAAAATGAAAATACTAGCTGTTGTTAAACCACTAATGTATTTTAAAAAATCGAGATACCGGTTTCGGTTGTTACACCATAATCAATCTCTGGTAATCTTATCATCCAAATCAAATCGCAATAATGAATCAACTTCTAATACTTTTATAGATGATAAAAGTATAATAAAAATCGACTACAATGTTGGCATGATATAATATATGATATCACTAACAAGATTATAGTCACTCTTATTATAATTCGCATTTGTTATACGATGACCTTTATTGCAGTAAGACGATAAATTAGAAGTTTATTTCAATTTATCTATTGTTATGATACATTCCCAAGATTTATGAGAATGTTTTATGCAAATTCGTCTGATTTAGATTCATAGAATGTGTGAATAGTTAGAAAGCAATATAACAATGTTACTGTGAAAATAGTGTTCCATACATTACTAGTAACTCCAATATTAGTTCTAGGTTACGTTCATTGTTTTTAATGATCCATATTAAAGCATGAGTTACATTTTTCAAACCTATGTATCCTGCTGTCAAGCTGTTTATTATAATAGTGAATTATATTATTGTATTTCTTGTATTCTATTGAAGGCTACAACAGTGCAATTTACATACATAGATTTGTCAATAATTAAAATTATTCACACTTGTAAATTTTCAAATGAGACCTACATTATAAAATTCATTGTTTAAAGAATGGTATTATTCCAAATTCTTAAACAAAATTTTCTTAAGACGATTAAATTTAATTCTTCAAGATAAATTATAAATTAGATACTAGCAAAATGAGGTATTTCAAATTTTCAACTCTCTACACCAATTAGAAGAAGAAGCATTCTCTGAGTTCTCTACTCGGACTATTGAAATAACATCAATAAGAATTTAAGTCTAGGAATATATTTTTCTCAAAACGTTTTCAAGCAATTGCTAGGAAGCTAGGGAGTTTTTTACTAAGAGAATTCCACTCCCCGTATAGGTCTTCCTATGAAACTCCAATTTGTGCAATTTCTCCTCTAAAATCTATTAAAACTTAACAAATCTCTATATCAGCACTCTAAACAATCAGAATTTGAACTGAAAAATCTCAAATATGGATGCAATAAATTCATATGGTGAGTTTAACCATAGAGTAAAAATTGGAGATTCTTACTTACTCTTCAATCCTAACTCTAGGGTTTAACCTCATTGTGAATCATGAACATTATTAAAAATATATTATTCCACTATGTGTTGATTGTACTCAATATTATACTAAGTTTTGCCAATATCGAGTTAAATTTTTAAATAAATTAATGATGACGAAGGATTTTTTTCCTTTCAGCTGTATCAACTCCCTCCGAGAAGATACATCCTACATCATACACATAATATACATCATAATATACAATACATCATAATCATAGAAGATACATCATAATATACACAGGATGATTCATGTATCAAATGGAAAAATCGAGAAGAAACAAAGATACGTTTCAATAATGATGACCAATTTCAAGACCAATTTATTCAATCGTTCCAAGCTTATCCGCTGTACCTTCATGTATTATTGAAAGTGAATTGTAGACACAGTTTCATCTATTCCTCATGGTAAGCAATATTCTAAATGCTGAGGGTGATTCCCACATGAGCTCTTAGCCTTGTGTGGGTAATGATGATGAGAGATGACTACTTTTTAAGTAGTAAGGACCAATGGCTCATCGTCTCCTCGAAAGACGAAGTAAAGAATTATTGTTCCCCGTTCATGATTCGACTTGGATACATCCAAGTATACATCCAATATATTGGATACATCCAATATATTATACGCAATATATATTATAGGCAATCATATATATTATATACGCAAGAGTAGGATGCTGGAGATTGCAGGAGAAGGATAAGTAGGATTGAAGTATTATTCATGAGAAGGATTAGAAAATTTTATCAGACATCAAATCTCAAACTAGCTTAAAGGATACTGCAGATCAGCGACATAGTAGAACCACTGGTGGCTCGTGCCCACCAAACAGGTGAAGTGCTGTACAGTAAAAGATACGGATATGGGCACTTCATTTGTTTTGATGACACGAGCCGCCAGTGTAGGATATTAAGTTTGTTTAGTTAACAAAAAAGATCAGTTAATTGAAAAAAAACATTAAAAGTAACTAGAAATCGAGGAATAACTTCCAAAGAGTGATATTGGGTTTGATAATCGAATCAGGTTCTCGGTGATCTGTTACCTAGTGATGCTAGTGCCACGGTCCGATTGACTGCGAATCATATTACAGGAAGCGCGCAAATTATAGATGAAAATAACAATTCGACAAGTGATTAAAACGCGATACCCGGTAGTTATCTAGTTAACAATGACATTGGAAATAATTGGGTGTGTTTCCAGTCGAAATTCTAGTCGAAAAATGCGGTGGACCGACAAAAGCAAAGGATTTTCAAGAATAGGACGAATGCACTGAAAAGATGCAAGACCACCCATCCTGTGATACAAGCCACCCAAATTGACAAACAAACATGGGTATCTCTTTAATTGGCCTGATAATTAATTAAAGGCTATTCTGATAGGCGCCAAAAACCAGTAGCTACTGCAGCTTGTGTTAGGTTAATTTGGGATAGAGTTGTTATCTTAGATCGAAACGTCCTTTTCAAACCCCCCCTCACTCCTCCCACCCAACATCACAACACCCTGAATCATTTTCAAATCCTTGGTAACTCGACCGCTAATAATGATGTCGTCAACTCGATCGTTGACTTTTTTATTAACTAGTATTTTGAAGTTTATCAACACCCAACCTCACAACTGGATTATACTGATTGAATCTCCATTTCATTATTCACATGATTTTACAATGTTGTTTTTAATCGCTAAATTTGTGTTTTTCAGATAATTTTTGTTTATATTGAACTAAATTTCACTTTTTGATGTAAAAAATTGTAAGAATCAGTTATATTCAAGACACCTCAACACGATTATTGATGGGTAATCACTGTCTCTCATTTTTTATATTTAGATTGAGTCAAAATGTTTTTTTCCAATTAAGGAGAATTAAATAGTAAGAAAATCACTGGCGGCTCATATCCACGAAACAGGTGAAGTGTCCGTAACTATTACTGTACACTGCGTACAGCACTTCACCTGTTTCGTGGGCACGAGCCGCCAGTGAAGAGAATTGTTTCTTAAACTTGTATCTAAAATTTTACAATATTATTTATTGTTGAATATACCATACAATGTCTATCAACAAGGACTATATTTGGAATTGGTCAAACTATTCTGCAATCTTGAAGATTATTATTTTCTTTATTAATTGGAATAACTAGTACCTATGCCCGGTTTTTCCAAGCACACTCACATTTGAGTGACCCTCAAGTTTACATTTAACAGTATACATTAACTGTACTGTACTTGTACATTTTCTATACTTATTATAGAAAATGTCAGCTGTTTATCAAAACTTGAGGGTCCCTCAACTTTAAGTGTGCTTGATAAACCCCGGCATCAGTTTCTCATTGAATTTACAAGTGCGTAATTGTTGGATTCCACTTAATACGATTCTATTATAGCTGACACCATAAGTTAGGCGGTTTTTCAGCTATTTTTACACACTAACAGCTGATGTTGTCAATTATTGAAGTTGTCATTCAGCTTTGCCTAGATAAGGCTTTTGAAGTCATACTTCACATCAGCTGTTAGTAGGTTACATCAGCTAGGAAACCGCCAAACGTTTTGGCGACATAAATAGGCTACTTAAAAAAAGGTGCAATTCCATTCGAAACGATTATTACTTTTTATAAAGGTTTAAATGCATTCAAAAGATTCATTTTCTCATTTTTGTTTAACAGTATCAGCCTAGTATTTTTCTTATCGAAGTGCTGTCACTTTTACGTTTGCTATAACCACACCAATTTTTTATTTCAGCTACCGTAGATCTGAGAACGTCTCAATGTTCACTATTCGCAACTGCTCCATTGTTTTAGATAGTTCAACCATGAAACTAGTCTACTTTTAATTATTCTTTTTCCGTGAACCTTGGTTCAGATCCGTCAGCTAGTCTATGTGCAAAGTGTACATTAACCATCACATGCTTTTTTAAGAGACCACCGACCGTTTTTTAAGAGGTGAGGATACTCCATATATGTATTCATATCCCCATATATCCATTTATCCATATCTCCATATCTGCACATTACCTCCATATCTCCAGATTATCTCCATATCTGATGATATTGCTCATTCTGTACTGTTTTTAATAAGTATATTAGGCTATTATATTAAGTAGATATTTGGATTTACTTGAAATTCACAAAAAAAACCATAATTAGTACATTACTCATATTACGTTTCGGTTCTAAAAGCACTAATTTAAACAATATATTGTTTGATACCAAATCTGATACAAATCTTGAAGTTCTAAGAATAAGTCTACTTTCCCAAGAATCACTACTTTGAGCGACATTTACTCTCCATGATACCAAAGAGGATTGGGATATATTTATACTCTTTGATAATACTTGCTTTACATAAGTCACTCAGTTTACGTTATTTACGTATTTTTTACGTAATTCTTCATCTCCAGAACCAACTAACTTTCAACACTATTCACCCCCCACTCCCCTAATTTACTTCATTTTCATAACTTATAACTTTCATAACATATCTCCATCCCTACTACGGTATTAACGAATTCCAGGCCGAACTTCATAGTTTCCTCGAAGCTTTTAGATCTTCAGAATGTCTTGATTATTTCTTCTCTCTATATCCAAGAATGGGCGTCTAAACTAAACATTCGTCTAAACTATGTCTATAGTCCATTCACGATGGCTTGAGACGAGATAAACAAAAGCTCTGCATGTGTGTGTTCGACTGGAGTGGCTTAGTTTTAGCCCCGACATAAACAAGTCACAGCAATGCCGAAATCCCGAATTTTGTTGTAGGCAATTCAGAATAAGTGATCTTTTTTATAGGTGCACATTGGGAAGTTGCTTGTTTCGGTTGCCTCTCGACTGCATGAACCTAAAATGAACAAACAATTATAGTAAAAGTTTTTGTCTCAATGCTTTGGTTACAGTCCCGACAACAAAATTCGGGATTTCGGCAGTGCTGTAACTTGTTCATGTCGTGGCTAAAACTAAGCCACTCCAGTCGAACACACACATGCAGAGCTATTGTTTATCTCGTTTCAAGCCATCGTGAATGGACTATAGAGCTAACACAAATCCATACTACCGTTAGCTCATTGAATCCCAAATCTTAACACAAGCGAACTGTGTAATTAATCTCATTATTCTTCAAATAATAGTCGTCACCTATCATCCATCTCATTATCCACGCAAAAGCTTATGAGCTCATGTGGGCTTCACCCTCACAAACAAACAAATTGTCATTTCCTATTCTCATTGCACAGGATATAAACTAATATACTAGTATAACGTAATCTACATGAATGAATTGAATGAAACTGAATTTGAATTATTATTTTTTAAAGATCTAGAAGACTATATACTTGTTATTGAATGTAAGCAGTTGGAATTTTCCTCGCACAATATTTACAACCACATGCAATTAATTTGATTCACATATTTTATACTAATATCATGATAAAGGAAACATTGATATCATGATATATAGAAGGCTCTAGTGTAACCGAAATTATTTTTATTGAGAACATACTATCCTTCTCACGGTTGATAGTTGATACATACTATTATTATGATTACTCTAGTCTAGACTAATCTAGAGTCTAGTTTGGTATGCCAGAGTAATTTTTCAATTACTGTATGATATTTTCCCATTGCGTCTCACTGCGATTAAATCCATCCAAGCTTGAAACGTTGTTTAAAAAGTGTAAGCACATTATTTATTAAGTGACTATGTGGGGTGTTGAGGGGAAGGGGTGCGGATTACGTGGCTTATACCGTTGGGTCGCCCCCCTTTTTGCACGGTTGTTTAGTATTAATGGAGAGTGCCTCTCTTTGCCTTTTTAGGGGTTTTATAGGGGGTGAGGAAGGGGTTACGGCCACTGTTTAGTTAGAGGTGGTGGGTGACAAAACACTTTAAACATCTCGACAATGCTGTCACCCTTTTTCTAGGGCTGATATTACCATTGCGCCACCACTAGAAGTCCCCTTCTCTTCCCCGCTATGGGACGATATGAAGTTGGACTAATTGAAAAACGCCTTCTCGCTCACTCTTTCTCCTTCTCTCGCTCCCTCTTTCTCTCACTCTCTCTCTTTCTCAATCTCTCTTACTCTCTCCCTCTCTCTCTTTCTCTCGTAGGGATCCATCTGACCCCGCGGCTAATTGTAATTTCAAGTGACAAGCGATTACTGCTCCCAGAAAGAATTTCATTAAAAAAGTAAATACGATCCGTAGTCAATTTAATTGGACGTTCCAGACTATGTTAGCTTGCTGTGCAAATGGGTGCGCGCTGATAAAATTCGTGTACAACTAGGTGTAAAACGCCGCAACCCACCTCTCACTCACATGATAATGAGACAATATTGCTCGGCACAGCTTATTTGTCAGCAGGTATCCATGTCACCAAAATTCACTCGTATCCCAGGTGGAATATATCTAGTTGTATCTCAAGTTCATGAGTATAAAAACATCTTCAATCAAAATCTAGTTGCATCTCAAGTTCATAAGTAAAGATCTTTGATCGGAATTTAGTTGCGTTCCTAGTTTATGAGTGAACATTTTCTATCGGAATCTAGTTGCATCCCAAGTTTATAATTGAAGATCTTGGATTGAAATCTAGTGGCAACTGAAGTTCAAGAGTGAACAACTTTGATCAAAATCTAGTTGCATCCCAAGTTTATGATAAAAGATCTTCGATCGAAATTTAGTTGCAACCCCAGCTCATGAATGAACATTCTCGATCGAAATCTAGTTGCATCCAAAGTTTATAATTGAAGATCTTGGATCGAAATCTAGTGGCAACTAAAGTTCAAAAGTGAACAACTTCGATCAAAATCTAGTTGCATCCCAAGTTTATAATAAAAGATCTTCGACCAAATCTAGTTGCAACTAAAGTTCAAGAGTGAACAACTTTGATGGAAATATAGTTGCATTCCCAGTTCATAAGTCAATAACTTCGATCGAAATTAAGACGTATCCCAAGTTCATAATTGAAACATGATTTTCTAATACCCAGTTGCCTTCTCATTAAATTTAATCTACTTAATATGAAATTGACGCATTGACGTCCGATTCTAATTAAGTTGGATTCATTAAGTAATTTGGTTTTATATTGTAAAGTTTCAATTTTAATATGTTTTGTTTTTGAAAACCTCAATAAATTTGATTCGATTTGATTTATCAAATTCATGAATAAATATGCCATACTATAAATGAATAATTGGATTGAATAGATGGTTTCATCTCATTTATTGGTTCAGTTTGTGGCGTTCTAGTAAATTTTCGCGCGAGTGACCAAAAGACAATCATCGCATTGACGTTCATTGTTTTTTTTTCAAAATTTGATTGTTTTTTCATTTAATGAAATCATTTTTGGATATCGAGTTCAATCCGATTTTCGTGCAACTGGCCGAAATACTTCCATAAACAGTGGTACGGAAATCCAATCGAATTCACAGATGATAATTAAACGTTATCTCGATCACTGGCGGCTGGTGCCCACGAAATAGGTGAAGTGCTGTACAGTAAAAGATACGAGCACTTCACCTGCTTCGTTGGGTACGAGCCACCAGTGATCTCAATGACGTTTATTGATTTCCGTTGCCATCTTCAGCTAGCGATCCTTGATAATCGTAGTCGTAACTTCTAGAATTTGTCCGGAAAAATGAGTACCTAACACAAAGATGATACCTGTTAGCATTGTTAAAAATCTAAGTTTGATTATGAAGTTAATCATTAAGAAACCCTCATTGAAAGGTATTGAGAGAGGTCAGAATCACGTAACTAATATTCCTAAATGATTTATAGGATTATTTCTGATGTTGTGAAAACTTCATAACATTGTTTACCGTTGAAAATATGACTGGTTAAGATAGTACTGTTAATTGCCAAGCTAGTATGACTTAATAAATCATCATCCACAATAAAAAAACTGTAGTTCAATACTGTAAAAATGAATTAGTAGAATATACAACAAATTTTCTGTCTTATTCCCTAATCAGTTGAGAGAAGAAATAAATATGATCGAACTATCATACAATTTCCTTGTGAACACATGAAAACATAAAAAACAAATTACTTGGTGAATGAACCAAGTAGCCTCACCGATGATCGAAATGAATTTTAACATGAAACTGATTGGTTACACTACTATACACTATTGGCTACACTATTGCTATACCCAGTGTAGCATGGATTGAATAAAATGTGTCTCCAAGCTGGAACATAGATGATGTTTGAAATGTGAAGAGCCTTCTGAGTTGTGAAATTGGTAGGATGACACTGTAGCCGAGTATTTAATTTAATGGGATCGAGCGTAATTCGAGAATGGAATCGGAAAGGATAATCTGAAGTACACCTGGAGCATGATGGGCAACAGTGCGTAAGTACTTCACGGTTTCTTATCTGGATCTTTCGCAGTTCTCAACCCCTGACCAGTTATTTTTACAAAACTCTTTGAAGCGCAAGCGCGCAATCCTCTCGTGCTAGTGAAGCTGAAAAAAGGGACATCAAATTGGATTCCTCCCCTTTTGATGGAGGGTGACAAAGTGAATTAAATAGAATTTCAACCCCTGGCGAAACCGATAAGCAAGAAAGAAAACGTAAAGGGCAAACACCCCTTAAGATTAGTCTCACAAGCGATTTGACGATTTGCTCAGCACTGTTCTGTTTGCTTTCGTGACACTCTCACTTCAACAGTCGAAATTTTCATTAGGCACTGAATTCTTTCGAAAACACTCCTTGCGATTGATGATCAATTCAAAACTGAAAAAAACTCGCTGCATACCACCCACAGTGTCAGCTAGCAATGCATTCTACCCCACTCTCCCTACATCTCATTCGAATTGCTAAATTCCGCTTCGCATTCTCTTGAATGAACTCAACTCTAGCGATACAAATGTAACCCAAGAAGCTACGATATTAAATAAAGCTGGAAATATATTGAAAATATATTTTGTGGGAAATGGGGAAAAGATCCATGAAATGGTTTTTTTGTGTTTAAAAACTTATGCAATAAAATTGACAAATATTTAAAGTAATCTTTCATCATGGGTGAAGATTGATAATTTAGGTTATTTTGTGATTATCAATCAGTCCTCAATCATCTGCTATTGCAACATGATTTCATTTCTTCATAAGGGGGTTCGCAAAGTCGATTTTGGTCAAAAATTGGATTTTCGTTTTTTTACATTTTTGAATTCTCCCGGTCTTTCTGATGACAATGATATATAATAAGTAGCTGTTTGAGCTTTGTTTTGATGAATAAAAATTAATTTTCCAAACCTCTGCACTGAAAAATGTGTGTACTGATAATTTTTCGTCGACATTTTCGGAAATTTTATAATGTTTTTCCACATTATAATGCCAATGCTGTATTAGTTTTTGTTAGGTTGGCTAGCATTGGCACAAACTGTTCAAGATTGTGAGTTTGTGAACATGTGTTTTTATTGATATCTGTCATAAAGGTTATGTTTGCTCTAACCATCTAACCAAGTATTGGTGATTACAAAGTTTTTATTATTTCGTGAAGTATTATTTTGTGAATTATTATTTTGTGAAGTATTATTCTGTGAAGTATTATTTCGTGATGCCGAGAGTTTGTAAAGTATTTTATCACTCCTGAAAGCATTGAACTTTTATCAACACCCAGTACTAGTAGGCCTACATCTTCAACAAGTAGGGATGATAAAAGTAGTAGGTCTTCTGTCAAGCTAGGTGATACTTTAGAAGAATATAATAATTATAGTGACTCATTTGTTTATGATATTGTGAATTTTAATTTAGTGAATGAACTCATTGGTGCAGTTGGTGTGTGCTCAAATTGTCATGGTCAATTGAATTTGTATATAGACAGGAAAAAGGGACTTGCTTGTGATATTATATTAGAATGTGATAATTGTAAGAAATCTTCAACAACAAAAAATACTGATATTGGTAGTTATAATGATAGAAATATTGATGACATCAATGTTCGTTTTGTGTATGCCATGCGCTCTATTGGGAGAGGTGAAAGTGCAGCTGTCACTTTCTGCAATGTTATGAATCTTCCCAAACCAGCCAGATTTTTTATAATAATATTCTGGGCTCTGTGGTCAAAGATGTTTGTTCTGAAACAATGAAAGAGGCAGCAGAAGAGGCAGTAGTGCATAATGATGGTGATAATAATATTGCTGCTGTTTTTGATGGTACCTGGCAAAAACGAGGGTATGCATCAATGAATGGAGTAGTTTCTGCAATAAGTGTTGGGACTGGGAAGGTTATGGATGTGAGCATACTATCCAAATATTGCAGATGTAAAGATAAATTGAAGAATATTCATGATGATGATAAGTGTTTTGCCAACTACTCAGGCACAAGTGGTGGGATGGAGGTTGAAGGTGTAAGACAAATGTTTGAACGGTCAGTAAATTTGAACAATGTTTGTTACAAGTATTATTTAAGTGCATCAACCATGTCCAACGAATGGGTTCTCGTCTGCGAACATTGAAATCAAAACTGGGTAAAGAAAAATTATCTGATGGAAAAACAATAGGTGGACACAGAAGGTTGACTGATTCAAGAATCAATGAGATTCAAACATATTATGGTCTATCCATAAGAAGAAATCTGACAAGTGTACAAGACATGAAGACAGCCATATGGGCTTCATATTTTCATCTGTCATCTTCTAATGAAAACCCAACACATGAACTTTGCCCAAGTGAAGCCGGTACCTGGTGCAAATATAGGAAGTCAATAATAGAAGGAAAACCATATGACCATGATAAGCACACACATCTACCCTCAGACATTATGAAAGCTGTGAAACCGATATTTCAAGACTTATCAAATCCGATTTTGCTTGCTAAGTGCTCACATGGAGGAACTCAAAATGTCAGTGAGTCACTCAACAGTGTTATATGGCAGAGGATTCCAAAAATATCTTTGTTTCACTGCAGACTCTCAAACTAGAGTGTACGATGCTGTCAGTGCATATAATATTTTCCAAATGTAGAGTTTTTAAAACTTGGATTGAAGCCTGGGTACTATTGCATACATGGACTACGGGAACAGGATATGGCAAGAATAAAGTTTGCTGACAAAAAAATTGAGGAGATACAACAGAAGTGCAGGAAGAACATCAGTAATGCCAGGAATTACTAGAAGATGAGTATGCTGCCACCGAGGATGCAGACAATCCTTCATATGCTGCTGGAATGCATTGATCCAAGTCATGTGAGTTTAAATGCGTTTTTCTCAAAATCTTACACTAATGGTTTGATGCATACTGGAGATATCTATATTTTAACATGGGATTATTGAGAAATATTGATGCTGAAAATTATTAAACAAGTTTTTCGATCAAAAATTATTTGAATTTTTTTATATTTTGGAAAAATATTAAAAAAATTATTTTATGTAATAAAGGAAAATGCCTTCGTCTAATTATAGAGAAATAAAAGTTGTTGAGAAAAATGTACCCAAATATTGGAAATTTTAACATTGTAGGTATAGGACTTTGCGAATAAGATATGATGAGATTACTTTGACACGATATCATGTAAACACTCATGCAATAAAGGTGAAAAATATAGGATGTAATCTTTTGTGGGAAATAATTCTTCTTTCTACTGATTTTCAATCATTGCTATTGAATTTATGTTCATATGCTATTGATAACATGATTTCATAGCTTTAAGAGATGATGGGATTACTTTAACACGGAGTGTGAAGAGGAAGAGCTGAACTTTGAACTGGACGAATGAACTGAACTTTTGCAATTATAATTCAACGCTATTTTTTTGGAAAATAAGCTACATTATTGTTAATATTATACTTATACAAATATAGGAAAATATAGGAATAATATTTTATGGGAATTGATTTTTCTCTATCAATTTCAATAGGTCCTCCCTACCTAACGCAAGCTCCAAGAAGTAAGACTGAAATCCTTTATTGAAAAATTGTCGATTGCAAACTGTAGATTGAGAGGTACACTTGATTAATTTCATACCTTTCTGAAAACTTGATACTAATCTTTATCAGTGAAGAATCGAAATAAACACAAGCTGTTAAAGCGATCATCTCGTGCTCACGAAACAGGTGAAGTGTCCGTATCTTTTACTGTTTAGCACTTCATCTGTTTCGTGGGCACGAGTCGCCAGTGCATCTCTACCAGATTGCTGAAATAAAGTTGATTGACATATCATAACGATTGCCAATTCGGCCAGGTTTGAATTAGTAATGCCAAATGTAAGCTTTCTAACTTGGGCGTGTCTCCCCTCACCGTTGCTTTGGAATACTGAAGCTCAAAGTTCAAATGTCTGAACAAGAGAGTGGGCGTAAAGCTATGATTATGATTGTTGTATCGACTCTCCATAGCCCACATCAGCAGTAACTAGGTGCAAACTCAGTTCCAGCTGAAATAAAAAAGTCATTTTCAAACGGGTTCCACTCAAGTATCTTGCTATCGAGACTTTACTGTCTTGTAATGCTACGCGAAATAAATCATTGTGAGATCGAACTTTTTCACAATCTCTTCAATTATCGCAGTCTTTCATACTTTCAAGTTTCAAGTTTTTACGAATTTGTTTCGTGTAAAATAAGTCCCTTCTATATGAAAGTTGTACACAGTTTTTTCCAGCTAGAAGATACTTTCATGCATTGTTTCATATACATGGAAATCATCACATAATTATTTTTAATGTAAAAATTACAATAATATGTAACAAGGTAGAGGTACCTGTAGCTAGTAACTCCTAGCTAGTAATAAACTCAGGTAGTCCACTGAAGAAGGTGGAAAATATCTTCTTTTATTGGATTATATGAAATGAATTGTTTCTCATTACTAGACTTTTTTCGTGCCAATTATTGTAAAGAGTTCAATCTAATCTTAAGAAAAATATTGTACAATAGAATATTAAATCACATTTATAGAACTTTATTAGAGTTTTTGTATAATGGAAATTACAAATTCAAAGATGATTGGATCATGAGCTGAAACTTAATTATATGCCTATAATTAACTGAGTAATAACATAAGATAATTAACAAAAGATCAATGTTATAGCGTGTTAAAGCTTATCCTTCTATAGAAATATCAAAATAATTCATAGTACGAATATAAATGTATAGCTCATAATATGAATTTGAATTCTAGAAACATTCATGGATTTAATTTTATTTGTCGAAATTACTACATGAGACATCATCGCACACTCAGTCTATGGCAATTATGTATTACAATCCATACGCCTTTAGAAAAATAACATGTGTGTTCCTTAATTTGTGTTCCATTCTCTGCGATTTTTAATGTTGAATCAAATACACCTTCAATGATAGCTTTTCAATAATTCAATATAGAGTATTGAAGGCTGTAAGGAAAGTCTAATAAGGATTAACTAATTTATTTAGCGTATGGACTTTAATAGTGGGGAGACCTAAGGGTTGTTCCACTTCGCCAGATAACCCCATTTTCCACAAACGGAGATATGAGTTATAGTTCTTTTAAAAAGTTCATTTGAAAACATAATTTTTTATTTCAACACATTGTTGACTACTAAAACTACATTGTTCACACAATCACTACACCATAGCCGAAAATATTGACCTTTTACTATAAATTTAGAGCACGAAAATTAAACACATTCAAATTTTGTCATGCAACCAAGGATAATAGCGGCATTCTATAATAGATTTTGTTGCATTTTTAATGAAAAGTTATTGAGAGAATGACCGAGTACACACTTATTACTCTTATGCCGGGTTTTTCAAGCACATTCCAAGTTGAGGGACCCTCAAATATTGATGAACAGCTGACATTTTCTATGATAAGTATAGGCAATGTAGTAAAGTGTAGTAAACTTGAGGGTTCCTCAAATTTGAGTGTGCTTGGAAAAACCGGGCATTAGTACACACTAAGGCTGTCATTTATTGTAATCAACTGTTGTAACTGTTTGGATGATAGAGAAAATAATCGAGGCTAGTTTTTAATCAATCCAATTGAAATTTATTGTGCCTTAATCGTCGTATTTGTCAAGAACATTGACAAATTAGTATGACATTTATTAAAGTATGCGTGTTTCACGAGCATTCCAGAAATGATAAGAGGCTGCAGCGCGCAATTCACCTATAGTTCATTATTTTATTGCATCTTGATTTTATGGCTGACTAGTAATAACACTTTGCTGGGCGTAAAACCATAAACTCGGTCATAAATCTGAGAATCATGGAACTCATTAGGTAATAGCTGAGATGCGATGATATTCTACATGAATACAGAAAGAGAAAGAGAAGATTTGGTGGATGATTGGTGACAGAAGAAGAAATAGAAAAGAAGAAGAAGAAGAAGGAGAAGGAGAGGAAAAAGGAGAAGGAGAGGAAAAAGTGAGTGGCGAACTACACGAAAGGCAAATTTCATGATAGCTTTTCATTACTACTGAATTTCAGTTCAAGCGTTTTTATATTTTTCTCTCTTTCCTTCACTAATTTTACCTCTCATCTCTTGAATTCTCTCTTTTCATATCTCATTTTTCTAATACTTATTTTCTCTTGGGGCTACTGTATTTGTTAAAACTTGAAATAATTAAAATCGAAGTACTCTTTTCAAAGTACTCATTTTTTCTTATCTCTTTATCTCTATAATCAAATCACACTATTCGTATAATTCGTATTCATATAGCCTAATAGGTTTTCCCTTCATAGTAAGTGATTTCCATCAGACTTGAAATTCATCCACAGAGCCAAGATGAATAATATTAATACATAATTAAAATTTCCTAATCATTATATAATTTATTATACATCTATGAAGGTCTATATTATGATGTGATCATAATAGTAGACCTACGTATACGTATTTTCAATGTGATATTCGTGATAATTTGATTTGTGCGATTCAAGTTCATAAAATTTTTATATATTTTTCATCATTTTGAAGTATAGAACGAAATACTTGATATTGAAGACGCTTAATACTGTTTCTCAAATTATCCTATTTAATAGACAAAGTACAATCAAGCTGTTCAATCTTTGAACTGCCTTTACTTGGAATGTTATGGATTCTAAAGATATTTTGTGACACATATTTTTTTTATTCTCTCTTGATGAGCTATCAAGTCTAATTGATGAATAAGTCAGCATCATTTGACAAAAGATAAAAAAATGAAACAAGAAATGAGGGAGAAACGTGTTCGATTGGGCTCGGTCAGGACAGTCTGAGGTGAATAGAATAACGTCTTCATTTTAATAACGTAGCGAAGTTTGGACAGTAATGTCCAATCAACCACAATCACTATCACTACCATTCAATCACAATCGGGATCGGCTTGCAACTGGACCTTCAATTCAGCTTACATCAATATAGCTGTCGCCAAAGAGTATTTATATAAAAAGAGTAATTGTAAGTACGTTTGTATAATGTTATGCATTTAAATTATGCGACCTAAATATCTTGTTTTTCATTTGAGTTGGTGGTTTCCTAGCCAACTAGGAAAAGTGTTTGGTAAAGGAATTTATTGTCTCTTCTAATTTCAGAAACTATAATTGACAACATCAGCTGTTGGAGCAGACGAAACCGCCTAACGTTTTGGCATTATTTCTACATTCTATCCGAAATAACATTGTATCACAGCTGACATTGTACAGCATTTATAGTAAAATACAGTCATTATGTTTATGACACAGATGAAAACAGGCGAGCGTGTATTTGTGTCTGTCCGTGTCAATTTTAAAATTACCAATAATCTACCAGTTTCTTATTCATCAATTTATTCATGAATGCATCAGTTTCCCCCATTTTTTAGCGTACGTTTCATCCCCTCATGGAAAATACATGTTCTAGCAAAAAATGCATTATTGAAAACGTGAGTTTATGTACAGAGAGATATTCAACACAGCCATGTTGAATAATTCAGGTCAACTACTAAGTGCAACTACAACTACTACTCATCCAATTTAATTAAGTAAAATTAAGTCGAACAATAATCGATACCCCTACTAGTCGACCACTACTACTAGTCGACAGTATAGTTGTTCGACATCAATCCAACCCTATTTTATTTACTGACTGAATTGTTTGATATGTGAGTAGGGATATACTGTCTATTAAGTGAGGAATGAGTTGAGTTAAAAATAGTAATAATGTTGGAAGAGTTGAGCTAAACATCAGAGTTGTAGCCATATAGAGGTATGGAATAACTCTTGCAGAATGAGTCACTGATGTTATTGGAAGAGACTTTCAAAAATCATTTTTCTGTGCTTCTATAATCGAAATATCACAGGCCGATCAAACATAAGTAACTTTAAATTTATATTTGTTTAGATCTGACATTCTTAATTATTATTATTACGATCAAATCTATGTGTTGAGTATATCCCAACTATCTCATATCGCACACATTACTTGAATCAACAGAAACATAATTTTCGCATTAAAAGTGATTTTTCCTATCTCGCACGGCCTTAAAACTCTCAGCTGATATATCTGATAGAGTACTGAAAAGACTGGCGGCTCACGTCCACAAAACTGGAGAAGTGCTGCACAGTAAAAGATACGGAGACTTCACCTGTTTCGTGGGTACGAGCTGCCCACGGCTCGTGATTGCCTTATCATTTATGTGATAAATTTGAAGAAAGCGGCTGATCTATCTATCAAATGTAACAAGAAATCATTCCACATAAACTTATCTTTTCTCTTGATTTCGTCTTGTCTTTTTTAAATTCATGATTGCCTTTTGATGTAGTCTATAAATCTTTTGTTACCAATTCATTTCATCGAAAGATGTCAAGAGTGATAAATTAACTGTTTATTATTATTCAATTCCTTATTCATCCCAGATGTACTGAAATCCAATAATTTCAAGAAAATCATACTGTAATATTTATCGGTACAGTAAACGAACTTGTAAACTAGCCTATGAAGTCGTCCTCATGTATCAACTTTACTTGATCAAGTTGAGTTGTTGATGTATTTAATTCAAGTCGAACAAAATGAAAAATATAAACTTAATAGGTCGACATATCAATGTGTGGATTGACAATTACCATTGGATCAAATGAGATTTCCATTCCAGCAGACGACAATCTTCTTGATCAAGTGAACTTCAATCATGTGTTCGCTCCCTAAGAAACATCGCTTTCAAGAACCATAGTAGCAAGACCGCTCTATGGACCAATAAAAAAATATTATAGAATAATATGAAAATAAGCCAATAAAGGCTTATTCAATTCCTCCAGGCCATTATGCATCTGAAGAAAAGAACAATCGAGGTAAAGAAAAATAACACAGGAATTTAAGTACTACGTTGTATTTATTACAATCTCAATAGCTTGTTCGACTCTAAATAAATATTAACTTGCAAAATTTCATGTTCAGCAATATTTTGAAGCTTATAGATTAGCTTAGTCTATTATGGCTGGTTTCTTAATTACAGAAATCTCGAATGCTGCTAAAGAGTTTGCTACCTGAATACATCGTAATATAAACGCTTCATTTGTATGAACGTTACAACTCTTTGAGTAATCTATTTACATCGGAATTCAAGGAAATTTTGGTCTCAAAATAATTACATTTCCCCATTGTATTCTTCGGCTGTTCCAACACATGCATGTTGAATGACAATAAAATATAATAAAACGATAATAAACTAACATTTCATTTCAAAATAGGAATACTACCACAGAAATAGAGAAAGAAGTGAGATCTTTCAACTCATTCGAGTCGATTTAGAAATAAAGATTGAAGTACAAAGTTACTTATCAATTCTAAACATAAATAAAGTATTAATAGGCAGTTGAATTCGTGAAACATAAATCTTATAGGCAATATAGCTGTACACAACTGTCACATAAAACATTGTGAGTTAATAAGTGAAACTGTACAATAAAAGTTTTATACACAATAATGATGGTTCAATACGGATTTGGGAAAAACAGATCAGTCTCCTTTTATGAATGTCTCTTTCTATGTATTGCACATAACTCATTCATAACTCATAACTTATTTTTTGAACATAGGAAAAATGGTGAATTTACAGCTCATTACAACAAAACTGGCGGCTGGTAAATGATGATTTTTTTTTAAATAAACGGCTGATGATGTTCGACGAGGAGATGGGTAAGATAGAGGAAGAAAAATCGTCTTGTCAGCTGATTCATTCGCCAGTTTGGTTGGTGACAACTTTACAAGAAAAATGAAGGCAGTAGGCTAATTATTAACGATATTATATTCCCTTGTGGAATGCAGTAACAAGGCTGAAAGCAAAATAATTATACCGCTAGAAATATTCAATGATTTGAAATGATTAACATATTCATTCCATTCAAACTTCAAGCAGTAAAAATAATATTTTACAAGAAATGAAAATGGTTTACCGGTACGACTTACATCTATGTATTTTTTACATTATAAATTCTTATACAAAATTTCAACAGTTTGGAAGACTTTAAGATTATTAAAATACTATGTTGGTGTCATGACATATGTGTTAATGTGAACCACTAGCCAGAATATTTTTCAATAGGCATTCAATCTCAAATATTCAAAAACAACCAACAGAATTCCTTGAATTTGACTAGCTCGTTCCTTACATATGTAGAGAATATAACTATCCTATTTACAAACGTACATCTAAGTCTTAATACATACTAGCTATAATAATGGCGACCGTTCATAAATCTATATCACTAAATCTACATTTCTGTACAAGATATCGTTATCGCAAATATTATTGTTTTTTTTTCATAAGTACAATCAATTCGTTTCAATCAGTAGTGGTTGTAGAACAATTAGAGTACACTTGTTAAATAATTGATTCTAAAATTTGATAATACCTTCAAATATTTGATTTCTGAGCAGACGATTTCAAAGATGATTAAAAAACTCTTCCAAATATTCCAAAGATATGTTGAATTTGTCAATCTCTGTTTCAAATTATGAAATCCATTTATTTCAAAATATATCTGAAGGTAATAATGTAAAATGCATGACTCCTTTAATCTAAAAAGTGGTTTTCTCATCCATACAATAATTGCTTCTAGAAATATTTATAGAGCTACAGAGCTGAGAAAGATAGACATGAAGAGAAAGACTAGAAGAAAAATAGAAATGAATGATTTCAATATGGAATTCAAGAGTAGGCTCAAACATGTTGGATCAATAGCGAAAAACTTACTTACGATACATTTTTTCAAGGTTTCAAGAAGTAATGACTGTGGATGAGATCATTTGCTTGGGAGTAAGGAAATTCTTCTAAACACTTTTCACAAACAAATCTAAATGAGTGATGCTTTTGGCGTTTAGTACAAACAAACTGTTTTATACTTAATCAAGAGCTATGATGACTTGGTGATTCAGTTACTAGTGATGTTTACTATACAATTTCAATTCATAATTTCCGATAAATTACAGAATCCGTTCTGACACGCGCTTTTTAATTCATAAGACACTTTGAAAGTACTAGTTAAATGTTCTGAAATGAGATTTATCTAGCAGATTATATTATTGAAGATCGCAAAAGCTCACTCATTTGAAATGATTTGCTGTAATTACACAAATTCTCTCAGTGCTGCATAGATCCAAAATAATCTTTGAGATAAGATACAAATATCCTCACTCCTACTATATTCACTAGAAATTCTTGGAGATAGTATGGCTCAAATAGAAGATATATCAGGTCAATTATTCAAATCAAGTATTTTAACCGTCTCAACCCTTACACATGATCCTTGCCCACTACACTGACTCAATTTTCTTCAATACTTTTGACATGATCAAAAATATTCATCACCGTCATCAAGCTATTTTATAAATTCAACCAACCTCTGCCAACCAATGTCCGTAACAATAAATCATTATTTATACCACTCAGTCCTACTTGAAAATTGTCTATCAAATTGCACCACACTCAACAACCTACTTGATACATTTGCAAAAGTAGTCAAACTTTTGATTCAGTAATAGTTTCACAATTCAGTCCTCGGCACATTAACACAACAAAAGTTGTTTCACTCATGATTTTGCAGTAATTTTACAGTTCGTTACTGCATATTGTAATAAATCTAGTAACAAAGCGAGATAAATGAGTGATCTACAAATGAATGGAGAGGTATTGATAGAGGACCTATCAGCAAATCTATAAATAATATACTCTACGGAGTTCTTCAAGTACTGTGTACTTTGATAATATTCTCACTATTGGAGAAGTACCGACATCAGCATTTCTGCGAAATACTACTAAATTGTGAAAACTTGGATAACATTCTCACCGCTGGAAAGGTACCTCCATCAATATCTCTACTTATCATTTGTGTACTTTTAGAACATTTTCACAGTAATCAAAATCTCCGCAGATTTGAGAACTTCAAGAACATTGAAGACATGTTATCACTGTTGCGAAGAACATCAAGATATCTGCGAATATTTTAGAGTTTTAAGAACATGTTTTCACTGTTGCGATGGACATCAATATACATCTGCAAATATTTTAGAGTTTCAAGGACATGTTTTCACTGTTGCGATGGACATCAATATACATCTGCGAATATTTTAGAGTTTTAAAAACATGTTTTCACTGTTGCGAGGGTACAGAGGGTATAGATGCGACTGATGAAGAATTTTCATCCATCTCGTCATCACTCATGGGCACAGTGCTGTGGTTGTACAGTCCTTGGGCCATCAGCTGTAGAGCGAGAGGGTTCTTGACGCCAGCGGCCTTCTTGATTTTCGCTCGTTTGTTCTGAAACCAAATTTTGATCTGCGCTTCGTTGAGGTTTAGCTCGCGAGCCAGCTCGCGTCGTCTCACCTCGGACAGATATCGGTTCTCGGTGAATTCGCTCTTCAGTCGCGACAGTTGGTCGCCGCTAAACGCCGTTCGCGGCCGCTTCTCCTCGGTGCGTTTCTCTTTCCTCTTTATTCGGCGAGACCTTGGACCTGAAACAGTAAACAAATTCGATCGTTCATGAGAAAATTGTTATGTTAATTTTATGTTATGTTTTAAAAAATTCTTCAATTTTTATGATAGCCTATTGTTGGAGATTGGATGGGAATAGATCCCAGTTGTACAACTCTTGTAAACTGAAACGGGAATAATCTACAATACCCTAAATATTGTTTAAAGACAGTGGATTCTAGTTTAGAGTTAATTGGAATAGATTCTAGTTGCCCGAATCTTTTAAACTGAAACCAAAATTCTTTTCCTAGAATATTTAGAGTAGATGGGAGTAGATTTCAGTTATACGAATCTTTTAAACTATAACAAAGATTTTCTAAAATAACCTAAAAATTGTTTCGAGTAGATGGGAGTTGATTCCCATCTAAGTTTTCCAAATCTTGTTGAGTAAAACAGTTCATGCTTTGAAAATACTCGTTACCCTAACGTTGTAATCGAATAATGTAGACTGTAAATGCTTTTGATAAATTTAAGAATGAATCTAAAACTCACAGTCCTTTTTAATTTTGTTTGTTCCTAATTTTTCAACATCCCTGTTCCCCCCGATCGTATAGTTCACAATAAATTTACCAAGCAATTCCATCACATTTCGTGGAATAATTTTATTCTCAACTATTGCTAAAACCAAACTATTCTATTCCTGTTTGTTTCCAACATTCTTGTTTTCAACTTTACTGAGAATAAATTTATCAAACAACTCTATTACTTTTGCAACGTGTGGGGTTGGTTGATGTGGACTAACTCATGTCACCGAGTTGCACAAGATCGGTTGATATTGTTTGAGCGTTTGACATAGAGGGTGGGACGTGCCAGTACAAACTTGCATTTTCAGCTTTATGGCACTGGCGTATACACGACTGTGCGAAATTGTTCGGTTCTGGTTGTGAGACAACAGACAACGGTAGGGTGAGGTTGCATTAGCGATTGTGAAGAGGTTAGTTAGCGAGGTTTCTGGGGTTAAGTAGCCGACATGCACGCTGAAATTTATGAGCCCCAACGCCAACCCATCAAAGCCCAAGTCAGGCACTTCCCCTCGCTCTACACTGTTTGCAAGTCGCTGGTATAATTATTCATGATAGAAGGGATGCCTTGTACAAGGACAAGCATGAGCAGCTTCTGCCATTTGTCCAACGGGAGCGGTGCTCCCAGACTTGTTGCTTTCTGCTCTTTTCGCAGATTGGTGTTACCATAGGGGACCACAAAGAATAGAATTACAAAAGACAATGCCATTTCATCATTTTACAGATGGATAAATGCTCGCTTGATCCACAGGCATTTTAGGCTGACGCCAAAAAGTTTGCTCATTGTGCGCTCCAACATTGATGTTCTCAATTATAGTTGTCATTTAACTATGTCTAGATGATGTTTTTAAAATCAAAAGAAACAATAGATGCTACCAACAGCTGTTGGTAGGTTACATCACGTGAATGAGACAAATGAAACTTCTGGCCTCAGGTAAAGATAAGTTCAAGTCAGATATTGGAATATTTCAACTACTCCAAATTTAAATTCAATTATTCAATAATGATTGAAAGGAATTTCAATAATAAAAACCTTCACAATGATCGAGATTTGAGCGGGAATGATGAAATATTTAGGCAGTGAAAATTCATAAACTGCAATTACTTGATTTTATTGACTTCTCTAAATAATATACAGTGGTTATTGTAATTTTACCTTACAGTATGCAGTGGAGTAATAGTACAATAGTAATTCTACTATACAGTACAATAGTAGAGTGGAGGTACAATATAATAGTGTAGTAGACAAGATCATTAAGTTATCTCTTCGAGTAGCCAATGAAGCATTGACCACGAAACAGGTGAAGTTCTGTACAATAAAAGATACGGGCACTTCACCTGTTTCGTAGATACGAGCCGCCAGTGCAATAAAGACAACCACTCTGCTATCAACCTTTTGAGGAATCAACCCAACAAATGAGACCAGAAGTTTTTTACTTCAACTATGATAATTTCTTAATTTATCACGTTGACAGGAAAATACAGTCAAAATTATTAGTCCCAACTAATTCAAGACAGTTGAACCATCATGAACAGTTGAAAAGTCCTTGCTTGAAAGATAACTTGAACAGCCAATTCAACTGCATTCGAATGCCGTTACTGAAATCATCTGTCTATTATCTATTGTCTATCATCATCATCATCATCAAATCATCTGTCATTGTCTATTCACAAATCGATTTTCAAATTTTGGAAATATGGTTGCATTGAACTATCACGGGGGTCAATTCAACTGAAACCGAATAGTCATCGTGTCTTGTAAAAGTCATGTTCAAGATATAGAGGACAGCTGTGAGGGTCAGCAGATTTAATTCGAGATGAGATAGTTTGACTCCAACACAAAGGAGGAGCATCAAAGCGTAATGTTTTGTGAGCTTCAATACAAAGATGAAAGTTTGGTGAAATGATTGCAAGCGGTTTGGGTGAAAAGTGGTCGATTATTGCAATGTTTATTCGATTGTCTGGGTGGTCGATAACGATTGAGAGAGTCAGCGGGTAGCCGAATATTGTATTCATTTAGCGCGGAAGTGGTTGTTGGTTAGGTGTGGGGTCGGTATGACGCATTGTCGATAGACGCTTTCTCGCTGCAGATTTGCTTTGTCGGGTAAAAGCATCACTCGTCAGCTCCCTAAAAGCATCTGCTGAGATCACAACGGTTTGCTGTGTCAACCATTCAACCATCTCAGCATCTCATCGTTCACACCTGACCCTTTCATCACCCCCCCCCCCTCACTACACCCAACAAATATCATCACAATATCTCTATCCTTATCCCTGACAGACTCTCCCTCCACCTCTTATCTCTATCTTTATCCCTGTCAACATATCTTTGACGTAGCCCTTTTCGAGGAAGGCAAAAAATAGATGTATAACAAAGTTAAAACCATCTCGGAAGTCAACATTGTCTAGCCTACACAAAAACAATTTTTTGATCCACTTAATTCAAACAAAGAGGACTCTTTGCTACAATGGAAAGCCAAATCTTTCTTCAATTTTATTTTCAAGTTGAAAACATAGGCCTATCAGGAGTAGAAATTGTCTAGTCTATACGGAATAAAAATCTTTCATCCTATAAAATTCTAAAATAATCCGAATTATCGGTCATCCATTCAATTTAAAAATGAACAAGACTTTTCGTTTCAATAGATATCAAAATCTTTGATTTATTAATTTCACACATAATTATCTCCTTATCCTTTATATCAATTATTCGCATTTATAAGAGAAACTGAATTAAAAATTGGTCGATCAATAACAGAAATGTAGGTTTTTAGAGAAGATTCTCATGTTATGAAGAACATGAATGTTACTAATGATAGAATTAAATAATGCAACTGATGACTAAGATTGAGTTTTATCCCAGATTTAATTCAATTCATCTCATTCAATTCGAAAGATTGAATCCATATTGGAAGTCTAAACTGAATATCACTGGCGGCTCGTACCCACAAATCAGGTGAAGTGCCCGTATTTTTTACTGTACAGCACTTCACCTGTTTTGTGGGCACGAGCCGCCAGTGCTGTTCATTCCATAATGAATGCACCATACGAATGTACTTATTTTATATTTGAATGTAGAATATAGGGAGAGTTTGACTCTTTTTTATAATGATCCAGAATGAAACATCGAGAGAATCACTGTTACAAAAATAATCTACAATCTATAAAATTTTAAATTCTTCATTCAAATCTCAAATGACTCAATGTTACAAAAGATAAACTATTGTGTAAATCAGTCTTAAAAACATGTATCATGTATTTGTGCACTGCCTGTGACAAAGAATTTTTGAATTAGAATTTGAAATCACACCATTTCGAATGTAGGATTGAAAGTTTAAAAAAGATTAAAAATTTCTTAATTGCTCAATAAAGTGATATTTCCTTACAATTTATTATTAAACTGTTCAAATCCGAAAAATAATTAACACTTGAAGAATTGAAAATGTAATCATTATAAGTTATCTCTGTTTAACAATAAGTTATACGGTTCATGCGGTATGGGAAACTGGAAGTCAGTACCAAGTTACACTGATTTACAATGGCAGAAACTAGATTGTGAAAAGAGATGAAAAAGAAGCAGCGAATTAATGAGTCTTCTCTACAGAGAGATAATTGGATCATTAATTTTGCTCTATCTTTTTCTGTATCTGTTATCAATCAGAGTTACCCAGCAAAGTATGGGTTTGCCGCTATGACTTAATAATGCACAGCCTACGTACTGATGTAGTAAGGCAGCTGGATGGAACGTTTCAATGAATCAAGCTTCAAGTTATGTAGGGGATGTTGCATTTGACGTACCGGTTCCAGCAAGCCAATGTGAACGAGTTTTGGGTAGCCTGATGGTAAGTGGTGATGTCTGGTGTCGAAAACTCGAACTACCAGAACAAAATTGCCCTTTTCAGTAGCGACAAAGCAGGAACCGCTCACCTCTCTCACTCAATCTCTCACTCTTTCTCTCTCTCTCCACTCTCGCACTGTCTAACTCTCTAATTCTTTCTCTAACAGCATAGCTCTCTCGCTCTTTCCTTGACTCCCATCTCTCTCAGCTCTTTCCATGGATAATTATTGGTCATGTCGTACGTATTAAACTGTTTCAATGTAGCTTGTCAATTTCAGAAGCGATATAATCTTCAGCTTCCTATTTTTCAATTAGCTCACGTAATATTATCTATAAGAGGAAATACAATTTTGTTAAAGCCGTTATTTGACTGTAATAGTTCTGTCATAAGAAATGTTATGGAAATATGATTTCATATCCCTGTCTAACCTCTCTCACATGTAACCTCTCTCATTGAATAGATTATAGAATAACCTGTGAAAATTGTAGTGTAAAATATCGAAATTAGTGTGTAACTTGTAAAAATAATAGAATAATTGGATTTAATAATAACTCTTGTAATCTAGAACGAAGCATAAATATTTTGTTGCGATCTAAATGAATAAAGAAATCTAATCTAATCTAAATCTAATCTAATTTCATATGACATAGACCAATGACATTGTTTCACATTAGGTGAGGTATTGTTCGATGGTCACTGACATGGTACTTTAACCTAGTCATTCATTAATGACCAAATATTAATTATTTTTGCTTTCATTTAAAGAAGAAATCTTTCTTAACTTCTCTCATTAGAATAAATATATATGCATATTATACAGGTTTTGATAAATAATAAAAATCGAAATCAAGGTATCATTAATTCAGTATTTTAGGGTGTTCAAATTGAAAATAGTAGAAGGGTACATTACTTTGATTACGATTTTAATTCATCAATAGATTTATCATCAAAGTAGCCTTAGAAAAAAAGGAACCATGTGCATGTTAGGCCAATATATTTTGTATTCCAACAGTTTCCTAATTCCGTTTTCGCTAACAGTACCCTAGTACTTGAATAGTCCCCAGGTCGCTTATTAAAGAAATTTAATTATTTCCGTGTATTTTTTTAAATGCAGAATCAACACCCCAAAGGCAATCTTGCGCTATTACTGATGAGGATGACTGTGTCACGAAATTTGTTTCCTCCCTTCCAATAAAGCTAAATCAAGCAAAAGGCATGAACTCCATCGTCAACGTGGGCTGAAACCAGACTCAAGGCAGGGGCTTCAAAGCAGTGGGACATTAATTAAACAGGGAATTAATTAACGTAACGCCTTGAAAGGGGTAAGGGAGGCGGCGTTTGAAGGACCAGCGTTTATTTTTAGGGGTGCCACACAGTAGAGAGCCACAGTGACCCTTATCAAGTGTCACTGAGGAATTTGGTGTGGCAACTGCATGCTTTATTCAAACAATCAGCCCCTTCTATAATTACGACTTGTCTGTGTTGTCAACATCTGATATCGCCTTATTACATGCCCATCTAATAACATAATCGCTCCAATTTCATGCCCAAGTAATTGTTAATGATAGTTATTGCCAATTGCAAGAGATAGCCAATTCAAGAGAAGACTTGTTCAATCGTTGTAGCCTAAACTGTAACTGGATTATTTCAAAAAGATAGAGACTCCCGAAGGATAAAGTAGCAGGGAAATGTGATGTAGGCCTACTGTAAATATTATAAAAATAATATAATAAAATCGAATAATAAAGTAATCGAAAAAATATAATAAAAGTTTGAAATGAAAACTGTGCGGAAAATTCACCATACAATCAACTCGATGTGTTATACAGATTAGACAATATTGTGAGAAAAAGAAATTAAATGAGAAAATTAAAAGTAAAATTTGAACTTTAAATTAAACGTGAACTTCAAATCGACCAGATTTGTATTTTTGTTTATTATATTATAGTAATATTCTATATTCTCCGTAATTTATTCTCCGTAATTTTTCAAGGCCAAGTGTCAATGGAAAGGACACCTTTGTTATTCTTTCCCAAGAATGGACATCTTCATGTCCAAACTTCGCCTTTTCATTTAGATATTTCAATCGTAATGGATAAGATTGCCAATTAATTATAGTAGCCTATATAGTTTTCCTAAATATATAATTTCTATAACTCCGCGTTCATGTATACCCGTGTCTGTTGAATAATTACTATCTTTTAAGCTGGTGTCATTTATGCAAAACGTTATAGTTACTACGTGTATTCCTGTATAGAGGTTACTTACTCTTGTACATTATTACTCACAATATCTAATTGCCTTCTAGAATCTAAGTGTGAATGTTCTGTTATTGTCTATGTGAATGAAGAAATCTAATCTAATTTAAAGTAATATTTGTACAAAAGTGAGAATGGATTACAAAAAAATGATCACGTATCCATACACAGAAAAAATAACTACGTTGTAATAAGCAGAATCCGATCACCAGATAATTATGCTTATTTTCGATTGAACAATAACTTGACTAGATTACTTAAAGATGGTGGTAATTCTCATTATAAAATATTCATGTTTGAATACTATCATTAATTAAGCAATGTCGTGTGATTGCTTTATCTTGAGAGTTTCTTTCCTCGCTCAATATCTTGACATATTTTAATATTTAGAGTTGCTTACAAAGGATAAAGGATGTTACCTGACCAACAATGAGGAATGCTGAGTTTGATTCCCGCCTAGAGTACAATACTTTTGTCAAGGAGCTTTCACCAGATTTGTTTTTTATCATCAATATTTGCTGCTGTGAAGGTCAAATCTAAAGGTAAGTCTTCAATGATTGGATTGGATATTTGGTCGAAAAATATTACTAATGCCCATACTCCAATTTTGTAATTCAGAAGAAACCCGACTTAAATAGGAGCTCCATTGAAAGTTTTAAAGGTTTAAAGAGCAATATTAGACAGCTATAGATACACAGCTGTAGCGATGCAGAGCATGTATAGGAGACTACCTTAATTTATCAATAGCCTGACTTTAGTTTTGCAGCTTTGCTAAAGAGAAAACTTTTCGAATGTAGTAAAAAAATTAAGAGTATACCTATTGATTCACGAGTAATTGAAAGTAATCAATCTCTATAGATTTTAATTTGACTTACCGCATAGTTCAAGCAAAGCTTACAAATCCACTCTTATGCTTTTTAAATCAAGATAAGCTGATGAATCTGACGAATCGTCGTCAACTGATGAATTCGAATTTTTGAAGAAGCTAACAAACCTATCTCTGATAGGCTTAATAAAGATAGAAATAGTTGGTGATCCATTTCATCATGAGCCAAGATGCATTAAATGCAAATGAATGATGTAATCAAAATTTAATAAAAACTGAAAATACATGACCATTTTCAGGTAGTTTTCCAATTCGATTCGAGATCATTCTTCTCTGTTAATAGTCAATATGCAAGAATAACTTAAGAACAAAGACTATTAGAACTCTCTCATATCCAATATTTATAATTCCTTTTCTCTGACATTATTTAATCTTTGGGATCGAGAATAGCTGTTCCAGTGCAAGCGATTTTAACCATGACATATTTTTATTGTATTTTCTGAATTGGATACTATTCTCCTGTATGCATTGTTACGTAAAGGAGACATCTGGGACAACCGTTGTCTCAATTGACAATACATAATTTTTGGAATTTTGATTTTAATTGAGAAAGGAATAGTGAGGGCTCAAGCCTGTTCCTTCTTTACTATATTATATTTGTCAATTGAACATGAATAGCCTAGGTTTATAATAAAACACAAGGAATCAAAACTCTGTGAAAGCTAAGAAACAACCACAGACTCTTGACAATTTTCTGCTAGTTGTCTAATCAGACGTTTGGTTACATTGCGTATTTTGTTAGCGCCCTTATTACAGCACCGCAATATGCGAAGAAGGGAAAGGGCTAATACAAGTGGCAGTGGTAAAACAAGAGTGCTCTATACATTTGCGGTCTACTAAAAGCGCGTACGTAACCTCCCACGCCACCCTGTATCTAGTAAGGGCGCACTCACACAATAAGCCCTCCAAGTAAGGCAGACTAATTTGCTAAAGCTGTTTATAGACTTCACACCCTTGAGGGCTGTGGCAGTTTTAGCAATGGCGGTTCACATACGCTCGGTTCATTGAGAATTCATTTATTCATCGACATTCATTCAGTGAATGCTGTGATTTCTATGAGTAGAGGGTGGGGCGTAGCCGTCACCGCTTCCGTTGGTCAAGTCAATTTTGGTTTGGTGTAAATTGACTCAATTCTCATGCTCACTGCAAATATCCCTTTGTCACTTCACTACACCGATCAATCAACTTGAGTATTACTTACTCAATTACTCATTACTTGAGTAGCTTACTGGCTGCTTTCTCAATATCACTTCTCTAATAGTTGATTATTTGTTTAATAAAAAGAAAAATTGATTAGTTAATCGAATAATATGTCCAATAGTTGATTTCAGTTGATGAAATAGAATGTCGAATAGTTGATCAAAATTATTTGTCAGGAGACTTGATTATGCTACAGTAAGTTTAATGAAATATTTCCATGAGCATCAAGCTTAACTTCGGATTCATCTGCAACATTTTTATCAATGAGGTACTAAAAATTTACATGAAATCGAATCAAGACTCATGGACAGCTGAATAAGAAGCCAAATTTATTTTATCATGGTAAAATAATTTTACTGTACAGCACTTCACCTGTTTCGTGGGCACGAGCCGCCAGTGGTAAAATTATGTCGTATAACAAAAACATCACTAACAAATTTCTACCATGCTCCCTGTAATCAAGTCATCTTAAAGCATTTAGATTGAATTTTATTTTTTGTGCAACTGGCCTATCGATGAAAAGCTTATATGATATAGAATACTCTATAAAGTGTTTGGGAGCTTCAAATAATCAATGAGATATAATAATCTTTAATTTAATTCCTACCGGATATATGATAAATTAATATCACTTGGATTCTCAACTCCAGTCTTCGTTATCAGTAGGAATTCTTTAGACACCAGAAAATGATACCACTCCTTCTACTCCTTTAGCTATAAACAAATCAATATTATTTTTGATTCCTCACAAAATTATCGAATTACTTTTCTGTGTTGATGAATTTGAAACAACGTTTCATTGCAATAACAATAACATGGATTGCTGTAGATAATATAGTGGCAGATGTTGGTACTAACTCCGCTTCAGGCAAAGTATGAGGGTTCGAATTTCCTTTGATAGCCTGAAATAATTATAATCTATGAGAGTAATTTTGTAATCAGGCCAATGCCGATTGAATAACTACCATACCCATAACTTCCTATTCTTGGGCCTCACTCCCCTATATGAAAGACTTGGAAAAATAGATGACTTATACCCTTTATTATACCATGAGCTTAGAGTTTCCATGTTCATTAGCATCAAAACTCTATCAATTTTCAACTGGGCTACTATCGATGTATATCAGAGTAATTATTCGTGTAATTATTAATATCTATAGCATATATTATGTGGTAATTGTTTAATTTTTTGTAATTTTCAATATTTATAGCCTATATGATGTGGTAATGGTTCAAAATATTTTAGCTATAAGACTAGCATTTAGTTTACTAGTAAAAAACTCAAAAGAAAATAATTGATATATCGGAGTAATTATACATTTACTTTCCAATAATTATAGCCTATATGATGTGGTAACAGTTCAAATTTTTTAGCTATTACCTAAATTTACTTGTGAAAAAACTCGAAAGAGAGTAATTGATAAGTTAGTGAAACAACCTTTTTTGATATTACGGTTCAAGTTATAGATTTTCACTTTTGATTCACCGCTCTAATCTCATGTTCACAATAAGAAGTTGCTAGAATACTTTTTGTATTAATTGGCAGTAAGATTGAAAACTCCAGTTTTGTGACTGTATGAATGAATGTGTGAGCAGTGAGATGGCTTAGTCCACTATCTTTTTTAATATCTTAATTCAATAATATACTCTGAATATAGAATCATTTCCCAAGTAAAAATCTACTTCTTCCTATAAAAATGATTCCAAGAACGATTTTCATGTCAATTGTTCAGTTTCGATTATCTTGACAGAAAATTCTGGATTAACCAATAGGCTATCTAATACGTTTATGCAGCCTACGGGTATTTTGTCATGGCTCAATTGTACTTTGACAATTGGATCCATCAATTGGTCATGTTGTTAAAAATCAAAAGTGTGACAGACATACACGCGAAAGAACGTGCAATTTATTCGAATACAGTATACCTGTTTTTCTAGTTACGCGATTATAAGTTACCAATACAAATTGGTTGCGTTTCTACTGCAACTACCAAATAACTATAATCTTCATCCGAGGCGAATTATAAGTTGCGGCTTATTTTATCATTCCAAGTTAAATGAAGCTGTTATTCAACAAGATATCGCTCTCAATGTAGGTTTATGACAAGTTGGTTATCAACTAACAATTATTAATGAATACGAGTAGGTAGGCCTATCTAACTACTCACTCATTTCCAACAGGTTTACAAATTCAATACAACTTACAGAATTATGATTTAATTATTATTTTATAGTCTCAGAACATTATAAAGTACTGAAATCGTTCAGTAACGATTTCCTTGTGTTTGAGTTGCCATTTTCCACTCTTAAACATTACTTATACAGCATAGACTACAAGCCTACAATAATATACTCAATGAATATCAATAGACTGTTGAAATCATTTGATTTTTTCAGAGTCACTTTTTCCATCTTTATATCCTCCAGTTGAAAATTACATGTTACAGCTGAACTGGAAAATATTGAGCTAACTGTCTGTCTCAGTGATAATTAAATCTGGCATAAGCTCAAGAAATAAACGCTACAAACAATTTGAAAGCGAGCCAATCTTTCAACTTGAATAACTAGCTAGTTTTATGAGGAGTCAATCCACACTAATCCATGTCTAGAATTAGAAATGTAAGAGTTGAATTTTTAAAACTACTTTCGAAAATAGAATGTTATTACCAGGCCCGTATGCGCCATCTTCGTTTAAATACGAAGTATTATTAAACGTAGTTTAATATGGTTGATCAACGGTTTAAGCTGTGAATAATAATTTAGAACTGAGTTTTGTTAAACTTAGTTTGAAGGAGGTTGTGCAGATAGTCATCATTTAATGAAACGGTTAAAGGAACTGAACAGAACTCTTTCCGATGATAACTTACTAACTTCGAAATGTAGTCAGGATGCTTTTTATGTTCTTCAAGGAACGATAGAAGTTTTTATTATAGAGGTTTTAGGACCAGTAGAAGACCGGGAGGCCCAACCAAACGAGTGAGAATTGGATCATAAACCAAAGCCTGGTCTGAGAGCACAATGGACGCTGGAAAAACAAAATGGCGTCCCTGCCTGACGAACGCCGAAAATGGTCGACGGAGAATAAAATTAAGAAGAAAGGTGAATCGAATCTGTGTAGCTGTACTCAGTGTGGAAGAATGTTCTCTCAATCTTTGACGGCTCCTATTGACTGCCAATGATCACGTATTTTAATGTTACTGAACTCTTCCCTCGAAAAAAAATAAAAAATACAATGCACCCATCGCCCGAGAGAAAAAGATCTGTGGAATCTTTGATGTGATCATACCTTTTTTTGATATTGGGAGGAGAAGTTTTAAAGTCTTATCGATTTTATTGAGCATTCTTTAAAACTTATTAAAAGACAGTTTTTAGTTTTGCAGAATTTTACTATTGATTTTATTGAGTGAATGAATAATCAGCTTTTATTGTCTCACTTCCAATCATACAAAAAATAAAATAGAGAATTCTAAAAGCAAGCTTTAACCCATGGTCAACGACCTTCAGGGTGAGTTTCTATTGATTTTATTGAAAATGCTTTGAAAAATGCTTATAAATATCAGATTCCCAGAACTTTGGATCAGTTCAAATCCCTTATTGTCTTGTACTATTCTTGAGAGTCAGAATGATTATCTTCTATGAATTTATTATTAGGCTATTCTAGATAGTTTCATGAATCGATTCAATTGAAACTTGGGCTAGATTCAAAATAATTATTAAGAAATTCTGGTATTTCCAGCAAACATAATTAAGCCTACTTTCCTATTATTTGGCTACTAGCTATTTCCTATAGATATCTTATTTTCCTTAAGGGATATGATAGCCTAGAACCCTAGACTCCTTACAAATTATGTGAATATTTGTACTTACTCTATTTTAAACATGCAAATCACCCATGCAAGCATTAGACATTTTGATAGCTTGAATATTTGTGATTGTCTTGACCTATTGTATAGTATCCAAGTCCAAGAATAAAATAATAGGAGTTGATGAATTGAAAATATTCTACATCTTTCACTACAACTGCTCACAATATAAAAATGTATTGATAAGTCGGATCGGTAGGGATAGTATTAAAGTATTATCATTCTGTTTCTCGATTCCACAATCAAGTTATTTCAACTTAAAAAGCTAGCAAATAAGTGAATCTTTGACAAATCAGAGAGTTCAACTACTACCGTAATAATTAGAAATCAAAAACTTTCAAGCCTATAGAATTTAATTAATTTGAATCTATTGAGTTCGTTCTCCTTGGAAAATTGTAATCTTTTTAGATCTCTAGGATCGTTTGATGTTTATCTATTTCGATAAGTGATATTTTATTGCTTAGAATAAACTTTGTTTCAAAACTAAAATTGGACAAAAGCATGATCAACCCACCACTTAAGCATGATCAACACCACAACTTATACTTTAAGATGCATTTACTAGTGCGAAATTACAATCGCATGATCATGTTAGTTTCAGACGAAAACAAGAAAATTCTGCCTAAGAAAAAGGAAACATTCAATGTAAAGCCACCGAAGTATTTTGTCTCTTATAAAGCAGACCCACAATCACGATCAATAGATACGAAGAAAAGAAGCAAAGGAGCGATTGGTGGGGTTCGAATTGAGGGGAAATAGAGGGTCCAAAATGGTGGGCGGTAAGGGGGGACACGGTGACTCCCCTCTACATTCCTGCGCTGATTGATTCCGTGTTTCCTATCGAACTCAGTTCAATTCTATGCAGCTTATCTACCTCAATCACAATCACTCCGAATTTCTAATTTCATGAGGCTTTGGACGTTACTAGATTAGGTGTCATTAGACATGCCAGAGTTGGACTTCAGCAAAAATACTTCATTGGCTCCTGTAATTTATATATAAGTCGAAATTATAAAGGAGGACTGATAGTTTGTATTTTGTAATCTCATTCAGTATGCCTCCTGAAAGAAAATCATTTATATAATGATTGATACAGCGTAAAGAATTTCCCATAGTTTTTAAATTATTTTTTCAGTGGAATTCACTTATCTGGCAGGCCTAAAGTCTTAGTTTATAAACAACTTAGCCCTATATCATAAGCATACAAATTGGAAGTAAAAAAGGTGGTTTTACTCCTCTATTCATTCCGTTGTACCAATGGGAATAGTAGAAATAGTAGCAATCATTAGAGTCCACTACCAGGGGTAAAATTAAAGAATATGACTTTCCCATAATTGTTATATATTGTAATAATTTAACATCATGGAACTTCTTCTTAGTTTTAACTATAGACTAGGCTGCTCAAATTTTCAATGATTTCCACAATTAAATTGAAACTCAATAATAAATCTGTTATTCATTAATAATACAGTAAGTGTTAAACTGTAATAATAATCTGTAGGAAAGCCAAAGCATGCAGCCGATAACTAGAATTTATCATTCAATAATGAAAAGCTTGAAATTATTAATAAATCTGTAGAGTAAATGTTGTGAAGCCTCCCCATAATTAAAAACTTTAGAAATTGTCAATTACACTTTATTCTGGTAAACATTCTACAGTATCATGTTTTCATGAAACCATGGAAGGCTACTGTGAAATTTAAAACCTTGTTTCATGAAACCATGATACGGTAAGTTTGAACCCTTGTAAAATGTTCACCAAAATAAAATGGAATTGGCAGTTTCTCAGTTTCATTGATTAAGCTTGAAATTATTTGCAGTTTATCAGCTTTTTAAAATTATAGAAAACAATTACTTATTGTTATTTTTTTCAATGGAATGATTGAAGGAGCCACAATGATGAAGTGTTTATCCATTTGAACTCCGACTTCATGTTTTCACGGATCGATTTGAATAAGGGCATCTTATAGAACTCTTATTGAATTGAACGTTGAATTCCTCTTTGCTATGCTGGAAGCTTAGAAAGTTGATTTTTTTCTGTCATTCAATTTAAGTGGATAATATCTGTGCTCTGGATACAAAGTCTTGTCATGTGATTGTTTGGAATGCAGTATATTTTATGATTAAACTTTATTTCAAATATCTACCAAACTTCGGAAAGAAGATGTTTTGGACTTGATTGTCTGTGTTTTCATTCATGATTCATAAGTATATTGTATTTTGTGATGAATGCTGTGCATTCATCACAATTATCTTGAATAAATAAATAAAATTATTTAAATTATATAAGAAAACATTAAAACCCCAATCACAAAAAAAGAAACATACTACAAGCGAGATCAATTTATTTTGAGACAGTTTATTCAATACATCCTCCGTGTTCTCGGAAATGCCTTTATATTGAAATATGAATTTCCAATGTGGAAAATGCTTCAGACCTAATAGAATTCTACTTCATTTGAAATGTCATTTTTGAAATGAATTGATCGTCTGTAATATTATGAATGGTATTCGCTCTTTGAGATTGCACTGAATTGTATGTAAATAGATTTAATTACAAAAATTCAATCTCCATGACACGGAAAATAATCATTCAATGAAAGCAAGCAAATGATAATCGAACAAATGGATTCGATTTAGGATTTGAATCTGTTTTGATACAAATATAATGAATTATTATGAACAAAAAGTAGACTGAATAATTTTCAAAAAAAATCTGATATCCTTTTCCTTCTTATAAAAATGTAATAAGACCTGCAAGAATATTGATCTGAGAAGAAAACCTAGCGATTAGAGTCAATGTAATTCACCTATACATTAATATTGTTTTCTTCTGTTGTGGTTCATGATCTGAATTTTGTCTATCACTCGCCTAATGTATTCGACTACAGCAATGTTATCATTTTACTACTGAAGAGATTTTTAAGAAACTAAGAGTTCGGTCAATTTAAAATATCTTGTAGCCTATTTATCAAATCAATCATATTATTAGCGACACACAAGTTAATATTTTTACGTTAGTGCAATATTAAAAATTGAAATGGGAATCTAGATAATTATGTGAATGATCTTCCTTTCATCTAGATCTAGATAGTTTGAGGGCAGAATGAATTTTTTCCAAAGATTTTCAAAGAGCCAAGAAGTTTCATAATTCAGTCCTTTAGAGAAATACTTTCAATTATTCATGATTCTCGACCTAATAATTTCATTTTGAGGACAATTATTTCAGATAGAGTTTCAAGTTGGTCAAGCATAGGATTAATCTATGCATAGGAATAATCTATCACGAGGCTTGTGTGTAATTCATTTATTTATATCAATTAACAAGTTCACATGCTAATAAATAACAATTGAGTTATGATGTGTTAACAATGTACAGGTTTATGACTAGCAGAAGTAAGTTATTAGTTTATGGTTTTTAAGCTCTCGATCATCTTTCTGACACAAAAAATCTAGTTATGTTTTGTTGGAAAAATAAACAAGAAATATTCTATATGAACCAATTACCTGTGATTGAATGAAATAATTATTCTCATTAGGATTAAATTATTCCCAATATAGGATACATTATTCTTTTCAAGATATTTCAATAAAACTAGTTGATTCCTTAGTTTAATAATTGGTGAGAAAAGATTTCTGTTGATTTCTAAATGAACCATTGATCGGGTTACTCTATGCCTTAAGAAATTTCAGTTTAGGATAAATTCAATTATCATACACACAATTATTGCATGTGTGTTTTCTAGAAAAATCATTGAATTAGTTCAATTTTTTAACTTCTTGATTTAACTTTAACTTGATGTAACTTTAAAATCCTCCCCGGTAAAAAACTAGAATCCATCCTGCATAGTTATCATAGTTGAGCTGGGTTGAATATTTTGAAAGAGGAATAATGATATCATCTTCATTTGAACTTTTTTGAAAGGTTAAAGTGCATGAACCTTAGATTAAATCGAATCTCTAATAGTGCCACTTGAGACGAATTTCCTTGTTTATCTTCAAGTGAAATGTGTTCCGATATTGTTTGAACAATGTACACCTATTGATAAAATTTGAAGCTTCTTTTCTTTCTGTCGAGGATCACTATCGATCTATGTAGTTGAATGGGAATCGAAATAGAATAGAACAGAATGACTTCTTCATTTTGATGACGTGGCGAAGTTTGGACAGCAATGTCCATTCTACCACTTAACCACATTAACAGTAGCCTTCCCAGTATTTTTTTATTTGAACATAATATCTGTGTTCAAATAAAAGATAATAAAAAAGCTACAGTGATTTCTATTTCTATTTCTATTTCTATTTCTATTACGCTTTGTAATTGTAACCGTCATATATTACACCTTTAATTTTCCGCAGAGTGCTAAAAATTCTAAAGGACAGCAACCGAACAAAAATCCATTTGGATAGTAGACTATCACTAGAAGGGAGAATTATTATAACTCATCAGATCAATACTAACAATGTTCTATGACAATAGAAAAAGATAACCATAACCCTCAAAAATCGTCTACTACTTGGAAAATCAATTGTTACCTTTCTGAATAACACCACGCTCGAGAAGGTTTTGCAGGTTAATCAGAAGAGGCAAGATACATTTCAAAACACTAAGCTCAATTTCTACGAGTATTATTGATTGTCATATTTCTATTATAGGTGAATCCTGGTTGTAATTGATGATCGACAATGAAATTTATCTAAATAGTAACTCTGTACCGTATATGGTAGGTAGTTCATTGAAAATTATGTAGTGCATGCATGATATGAGCTCTCCTTTTACATGCCCACATACTCTTACATGCGATTCATTCTATGATTCCATACTAACATTCAAGTTTGAAAATTGTTTTAGTAATGGAGAATAGAGTGCAAACACGTATTTCTAGAAAATTGGGCCTGTTTGGTTTCCGATATTGATGGGTGTTTGTATCAATCACGTTTGTTAGGAAATTTTATGCCATAAGTAAATGAAGTCATGAATTTATCACAGGTAAATTTACACACCAAAGATGAGGTGATCTTAAACGCGATTATTGTTTATTGTTGGATTTATCTCAATCATATTAATTCTAATATCAGGCTCTAATTCTTCATTCCGGTGGGTAAGATTATGAAGGATGAAAATAATTCTGTGAGCTTCAATATTAATGAATAGGAATACTGCAGTAAATTGACTTTACACTCTAATTCGGATGATAGCCTATTAGTTTTAATAAAATTTACACTTTCATCAGAGATGTTGTGAAATTTATCCATAATTATTTAGGTATGTGGATCTGACAACCTTTGTTTTCACTTGGGCTACCTAGATTTAAGCTTTGATTTCTTACAGAACATTGGGCTATTATGAAAATTGCTTGACTGATTTAAGAAAAAAGATAGGGGATGTTGGTCGAATATTGAGGTTATCAAACACTTCCATAAACAAATATTTCAAATAACTAACATAAGCACATTACTCACAATAGTGTCTTTCTTTGATTGGAATCGTAATAAGCAGGGATTCTCATTTTTTGGCAAAATTAACAATTTTTCTCAATATCATGTAGGATTATAGGCATATTCCAAAAAAAACTAATATTAAGCTGTTCGTTCTATTGGTACAAAATTGAACTTGGGACAATAGTTATGATGATTATTATGGTGAGCTTTCTATTGGAAAAATGATCAACATGCAGTCCATTTCATTTAAACTTAAGCGATTCATTCCTTACTAATGATAGGGAGGAGAGACTCACCGGAGGAAGGTCTGTCGGAGTAGCGGGTGCAGTAGACCCAGGCGGGCCACTGCTGCTCTCCGTTGTCTTTGGAGGTGTCATCGGATGTGTCCGACTTGTCTCCACCGTGCAGACTGGACGGTTTGGCTGGCGTTCTCGATCCGCAGTCGCTGCTAGCCGCACTGGCCGCACTGGAGCACCGCTTCGGCGTGGACGGACTGGGTCGCGGCGATTTGTCGCGTCGACCGAACTCCGGCCGGAGGATGTTGTCGACCGAGAAGCTCAGTGCGGTAGGTGGTTGTTCTTGAGGTTGTTGGGGTTGTGGTTGTTGAGGACTGGGTGAGCGTGGTGGTGTAGGTGTTTGACAGTAGGAACAGTTGACACTATTGTTGCCATGACAGCTGTTGATTGACACCGAGCTGCATGCACTCTCTGGACGATAGTTGGCTTCTGGACTGTGCAGCGTCGGGTAGCGACTGTTTCTCGCCTGCTGCAGCTTGAACAGTCGGTCGGGGCTGCAGCCGTGGTTGAACAGGGGTTGCGGCTGCTCGGGCAACTTGGGCAGCGCGGCTGCAGCAGCCGGGTGGTAGACGGCTGCAGGCAGCGGAAGGTGCACGGGCAGCCGCGGAATGAAGCCGTAGACCAACGACAGAGATCCGGACATTTCGACTGGATGGAAGGTGGTGGCCGGAGGAGACGCCGGCTGCGTGAGGAGCGCGATCTGATGGAATGCGCTGCGCTGCTTGGCTGCCGCAGCCGGCCGGTCGGAAACACCTGGACCTGGACCAGGACTGGACGCACTGCTCGGACTCGAGCGCTCCGTCTCGAGCGCCATCAGCAGCTAGCCGCCACACTCGCCGCCGATAAAGACATGCCACTCGCACTCGCACTGCCACTCGCACTTGTCACTTGGCTAAGGTGAAACGTCAAGTTGGGCCTCTCGACTGACAGCTCAAACTAAGACTTCACTCTTGCAAAACGTGTCCTGTGCGGGTGCCGCCCATCAACCCACCCCTCGCTCCTCCCCTCTCGGCGCATGCGCGTGCTCCACCAATGGCAGCCTCCCTTCTATCGATCCAGGGGGCGCGGTCAGCCGCCTAAACCTTGTCAGGCGTTTTTCGATCAGATTTAGTCGTTAGCATATTATTCTTAGCCGACGGGCTTTACGTCTCAATCACGCTCATCATCAAGCTGGCAATACAGGACGATCCTCCACCTCTCTCCTTACACGTACACACTTGCCTTATTAAGGTGCTACTGTTGCACAACAATCACTCACTCAATTAGGCTTCACCAACCTTATCCAGCCAAAAATATTTTATAAGCAAGACAGCAATAACATACAATACTATCTCAGCGCATGCAGTATCTGGGTTAAGAGGAACAGGGAGTTTGCATGCCTCACCTTCACCAACAAAAGTTTTGAAAACTTTCCAAAGTGAGAAATAGAGTCATTTATCTATCTTTTACTTATAAGAGTTTCCCTTGTGATAATCATGATGCGATCAATGATGTATTTGATCTCTCTAGCAGTTCGTGTCACGAGCTTTTTCAAATTAATGAATACACTAACTCGTATTTGACACTTGGAAAAATTGGAGGAAAATATCGTAAAGGAAAAACTCTGTTAGACATTCTTTACTGTCTACTAGTACTATACATACTACACGGTGTTAGTTGTGGCGGCCAGTCGAATAGCTGTAGCCAATCACAGCCTTTGTCTTGTCATTGCTACAATATTGAATGGGTTTTATCTCATTTTCTTTTTTAAAAGCCGGTCCACTTTTTCGTCAAAATCAACGCTGAGAAAAGGAATAAAGTTCACCTGCCAGCGTCGGAATCAGTGTTTTAGAATTCAAATGATTCTCACAATCATTATTAAAAAAATATTCAATACACCTCAACAATGTTATAATACGTTGCACCTCAAATACTTGTAGTCTAGTATAGTCATCAAAATGAAATATTTCAACGAATACTTGCACCTCAAATACTTGTAGTCTAGTATAATCATCAAAATGAAATATTTCAACGAATACTTGCACCTCAAATACTTGTAGTCTAGTATAGTCATAAAAATGAAATATTTCAACGAATACTTGCACCTCAAATACTTGTAGTCTAGTATAGTCATAAAAATGAAATACTTCAACGAAAATTCAAGATGAATGACGTGTAAAACAAATGATAACTCCATCAAGAATCCTAAGAGAATAATTTTATCTGAATAATTATTGTGTTCAATAGAAATGTTTTAAAATTGAGTTTCGGAATAAAGAATATTATTCTCCATGGATTGCAACGATAATGCAATTAGGTAGACATAGACACTCTTCAACCTATAAGCCTTTAAATTGTTAGTTCACCTCTTCATAACGTAATTTTTCATACTTTTCGAATATTTTTCCCTAGTAGCCGAAACCCTGTCATGTATTGTCCGTCCTCGCAAAGACGACCCTCTGGCAAGGTGAGAAAATGATTCCTGCTCGGTCAATATTGGTTGAAAATATTATTGATTCAGTCTCAATCGTACGAAACATTCTGATCTACAATTTGAGACCAAATCAATATCTTTTGAACCTATATTGACCAAGAAAATGACTCTTCTCATCTTGCCAGAGGGTCTTCTTTGCTTGGACGGACTATAACCTATCCCTTATATTGAGCAATCAATTGAAAATGAAATAGTATGTCTCTTGTTTCACAAAACAATAAAAGAACTTTCACAGTGCACCTATCTGGTATAGAAGATGATATTATCATCACTTTAAGATCATTTCTTTGAGTGAGAAAACTTCGGCTGAAGAAGAAATTTGTTCTTGTAACCTCAAATTTTGGACTATATTTTAATGAAAATTGTGTTTTGAAATACCAAGGGTGTGTTTTTCCAATAGATTATTTTATAGATTCTTCCGAGGGCAAGCCTTAAAAGCACTTGAAAAGTAGTTGAAATCAACTGGATTAATACAAGTATCATATGTGCTGTTCTAGCTCACTGCTGGATCAGTATACCACTAAAACAGTTATAGGCTAGACATTAAAATCTTTCATTATACCATATTTAGGCTATTGACCGCTGTTAATTCCTTGACCCGTTGCTCCTAACTTTCAGTTCTTTTGTCTCCTTTCATTTTATTGGGTAAGCATAATTATGATTTGAACTATAGAGCCAGTATGGTTTACTAGGCTAGTAACATGATTATATTGCCGTACATCAACAACGCCAAGAGTGTGCAAATAAATTATTAGAAAGTTGGGTTGGACTAGGCCCAGGTAGGCCTATTATATTGTTGTTATTATTCTGATCAATTTTCCAAGTGAACCAAATCCAAATACTATCTTTTTTGTTTTGCCAATGGCTCAACATCCCAAGAAGGGCCTAGGCCTACCAGCTGGTCGCCAGTTTCATATTCACTCCACTATACAGTCCGTCCAAGCAAATAATACAAAATTTCTCATTTACAATATACAAAAATTTGGTTGGTGTTTATCAGGTTTTGTTGTCAGATGTTTGTAATCATCAAGTAATCTTCTCCAATAAAGCATTAGATTTCAATTTTGTGTATCATAGAAAATCTAATGCTTTGAAGATACTTTATGATTACAAAAATATCTGACAACAAAACCTAATTATACACTGACTAAATTTTTAGAAATATTTAACCTAAACTATTCAATAAAACAATCAATTAAACAAACACATTCATTATAAATGATACATTAATCGAAGATTATTTGTTAAATATGCATTGAGGGATGAACTTAAACTCTATAATCATATCAGGAAAGCTGATTAGATTGAAATGACAATCATTAAAGGAGTTCTGATTGATTTACATGAAAATTTAATGTGCCTTTATCAAGTTTTACCATGAAGTTTCACATTAATACTAAAAAGAAAAGGAGGTTAGTGGGGAATAGGTGATTTATATTTTATGGTGTTGTGTATCCATTCTTTTTCCACTTTTAAATTTGAAACTTGATAAAAATCACTTTTATATGGAAATAAACTTACTAACATAGTAGTGTTACTAGTTTCGACCTATGTAAGTGAGTTTATTTCCATATAAAGTGATTTTTATTAAGTTTTATATTTATATTTATATTGGTGCAATAGTTTGTGAAACCATACTCTTACCACTAAATAGCATCAATCAACCTGGTTGGGAAAGGATATACCTTTGATGAAAAAAAAATGTTGTGAGAAAAATAAATTAACCGTAAACTGTGTAAAGATCGATCACCCACATCGTTTTGCTAAATCCCACAACAGATCTACAGTCTGTCCAAGCTAGAAAGACATTCTGGAAAGATGGGAAAATGACTCCAGCTCGATCAATATTGGTTCAAAAATTATAAATTTTGTCTCAAACCATAGACAACGTTCTGTTCTACAATTTGAGACCAGATTCATAATTTTTTAATCGATATTGATCGAGATGGAGTGATTTTTCCATCTTACCAGAATGTCTTCTCTTCTTGGACAGACTATACCTTTTTCCATAGTGCTCACACTTCTCTTCTATTATCGGATTTGTAAACAATAGTTCACACTGTGTGTTCCGAATCGGTTAAAGGAAGATTTGGCCAGAAAGTGCAAGTTCAGCTCTAAAATGCGATTTAGCAGAGTTGAAGAGTGAAGAATTAACCAGAACACTTCATTTCACGGTCAAAGAGTGGATGTTTGTTTGTGTTCTGTCCACTTGACTCAGGTGGGGTGATGAGATGTCTGAAGCTTTAAATGGCCTTTTGGAAAGAAATCTATTCTTTATTTTCAATTCCAATTCTCTACCTGCAATAGGCTCCAGCCTAACAATCAATTGTCTTTAAAATCAATGAAATAAAATTATTTTACAATAAATTAATCCCGTTAATCGCACAAACAAATTTTTAAGTGTCCTACAATCGGATATACACTTTTTTATTCTCTTGTGTTTATATTTTGTATCTTTTTTAATATTTTGTATTATTTTCTTCATATTTTGCAGGATAAAATAATTGATTGGCGATCCTAGTTCAACAAGAAAACTATTCAAACTTGATGAACTTGAAAAAAATTGTGTTATGATAGTGTTGAACTCAGACTTTCCAAATCATAAAAACCGATAAATGATATTATTATAACTGTTAGAATAATTATTGTAATAATCATGAATATTGTAATTTTTGTATCATGATGTAATATTACATATGACGTTGTTTTTATCTTAAATAATTATCAAGTACCCTTTTTGAATTATTTTTCAATGCACAACATGTTTCAACTAATTATAGTCATTTTCAAGTGCGAATGAACAAATAAACAAATTAATTCTACTAATAAGTAAGCCTACTGTATGATAATCAATCACATTTCATACAGTAGGCTTACTTATTAGCAGAATTAATTTGTTTATTTGTTCATTCGCACTTGAAAATGACTATAATTAGTTGAAACATGTTGTGCATTGAAAAATAATTCAAAAAGGATACTCGATAATTATTTAAAATAAAAACAGTGATAAAAGTAGCTCTGAGATTAAGGAAATACCTATGACATTTTATGTCATGTGGAAATCCTTGCTGTTTTTAATGCAGCAACGTCAAGAAGGATAAACTGATGTGGGAGCTCCCTTCATAGGGAGGCAGCAAATGAAACCGCAAGACATTTTATTCACGTATCGTGGAATCACGGTTGTCTTCAAGTATAGGTCTACTTTGCATTCCAGTGGTGTCTTAACCCCTTAATTAATCTAAGTTACCCTCTAATTTCACCTGGTGAGGAAACCCTTATTTCATAAGATCTTATTCCATAAGATTTCATAATCTCCATATTGAAACAATCTATTATTAAATTCCCAATCTGAAGAAAGTCAGATAGTCAATCATGAAAGTCAGTTGGTGGATATTCATGAAGATAGACAATCCTATGGAGATAGATATTCAAATAAATAACTTCAAAAAATTGAGGTATAAGTTAATGAGAATTTATAAATGAATGAGTAAATTAATAGAAGTTTTTGAACAAAGAATTTGAAATGAATCCATTTAAAATTATAAAACTATACAGAAAAACAAAAGAAAACTTGCAAAAACATAAAAAATAGGATAAGCTTGTATAAAATAAAATAGGCTATCTCTGAATCAATATGCATTCAAAAACAACAGTAGAAAAGGGAAGTTTGTGTTTCACCCACTTGTAAGCATTGCTTGTAGTGATTATTGCTGAATTAAAAAGATATTTCAAGTCTATTATGAATTATTCTAGAATTGTTTTAGAATAATACTTGCTACGAATCTCTTTGTAACATGATTTATTATTTCAATATTATAAAGTACGGTACTCCAAGTCTTGTTTGACACTGGAGGGTGAAGTGCTGTACGAAACAGGGCACTTCACCTGTTTCGTGGGCACGAGCCGCCAGTGGTTTCAGACTCCGCAATGTTTGGTTGTCCGGTTTTTTGTTCTCATGAATTACAATAGATCAAATACAGCTTGGTTTACTAGTTTAAACAAGTGAAATTTATAGAGAAAACAAGAAATCGGTTGTCAAAAAATCGTGATTTATGGACGGAGCTTTCTTCATAATCATAATAATTATTATTGTTTCTTTCCCGAAGCCTAGTCTGTGTTAAGCTTGTCACATAACTGACTCCTGCATATTGAACGGCTCAATTAGCCAATTGTGACCTTGAGCTAGATAATTGCCGTATAACAATGCCATCTCTTTATGTTGTGAGGGTCACATAATTTACTCCTTCAATGCGTTTTCTCCTTATTGCCTATATTGATCAACATCGTTTAATAACTGATAGGCTTTATTAGAATAATTCAAATGTCTCCTTTTCGATGAGTCGGCAATATCAGTGTGTTTTATTTCATCATGTTTAAATAATTGATGTGATATATTTTGTTGAGTTTATGTTGGGGACCTACCCATAGTAAAAAATACTTAGATATAAATCCAAAGTATCATTAGTTTTTTTGTATTGATCAATTCATTTTTTAAATGAAATTACAAAATTGAAGACTATAAAAAGCTACTGTACTATTGTTGTTTATTTTACAATATTTTCTATTATACGCTTGAACTTATAGAGACGGAACAAAAAAAGGTACAATGACGTACAAAAAGAACAAAAAAAGTGAAAAGTGGTACAACAGTGATGATGGAATAAATAATGAGAATAATAAAAATAATTATTTGAAAAATGTGTAACATTACAGAATTATGTCATCCAATTGATATTTTCTGGTAATAATATTTATCTTTCTCAAATTCGCATCCACATTAGGCTATATTGTAATTTTATAGTGTTTTTCTTCAAAATTCTACCGGTAACGTATAGGAAGCTCAATTAATTTTTTATTTCAAATTTGAATTTCTATCAAATTTAAAGTACGTATTTTTTAAGTACATATAATTTTCAATAATTAGGGCATATATTATAGTTTTGCAATCAACATTTCTCCATATCGAATAAATTGATATTCACAAAAATACAAACGAGTTACTTATCACTATACTCTATTCTGAACAAGTTATTCTATTCTCGAAAGAATATTTGAAGTATAGTTGGCTATAACGAAATATTAAATGATAGCCTATTTGTTGCGTGCATTGCATCTATGTAGCCTAACTAGTATCTCTATCTTGATGATATTATGTACTCCTTTCTGCCTGACGCATGCAATATTAGCCTTATCGATGAAAAGCCTCAGTTCGTTTGGGAGGGGTTCTAGCCTGCAAATAAAGACCTGTATTATTAAACTCATTAGCACCTTTCTGGTTCTCGACTGATTTCTCTCTGGCGAATTAAAATTGTTTTAACTGTCAATCACCGTCCGGTATCATCTCAATTATCGTTGAATAGACAGAACAGTGATTTCGTCTATCTATTAATAAATTTTTCATTCTAATAAGGAGTAGAGATATATTTTCATTAATTTATTTCTCCTTTGAGCAACAGATTTCATTTTAACTTTTATAAGGAAATCACTTGATCACTTATTCTGGTGAATTGACACCTGAAAATCTACTGAACCAGAGACTAATAGATTTCGCAGACACTTACTCTACTATTACTATTTACTTCTATTTAAATATCTTATTCTGTAATAGCATTTTTCATGTTTTCAAGATTATATTATCTTTTACCATGTATTTCCTGATATTGTTTCTGCCAATAAACAGTTATAAGACCCACTGGCGGCTCGTGCCCACGAAACAGGTGAAGTACTGTACAGTAAAAAATACGGGCACTTCACCTGTTTCGTGGGTACGAGCCGCCAGTGATAAGGCCATTTTTATATAGCTCATAATACAACCTTTCAGGTATGAGAGACAAAATTGGACATAAATGATTGTGAAATTGTGAAATGGTGATTGTTTACATACACAGTTTTGAAAATTGAGTTCAAGTTCTTCCTATTTTATAAGCCAAGAACACTAGAAGCACTAATTCATTAATCTACGATTGGAATTAATACATTCTGAAAGTAAAACATTTTCACTCAACAATTTTTATCGTTGCTGAGGTACAAGGCGAAATGAACCAACGTCAAAAAACCAAAAATATAATTTTGTCCTTCTTATTCCGCTCCCTACTAGTTCAGCTTATACTGTATATGTTATTTATTACTTGTTAGCTCCGATATGGCAGCTTGTAAGGTGTGGGAGGTGTTTACCGAGTTTCGATGTTTTTGGAAATGTCAACAAGAAAAGTTTAATCATTAAAGTAGTAAGATAGTCTTCGTTTGTATTAGACGGTGGTTGTGAGACACGAAAAAGAGTGAGAGAGTGTGAGAAAGGAAGAGAGAGAGTAAGAAAAAGAGAGAGAGTTTGAGTGAGAAGAGTGAGAGAAAGAGAGGATGAGCTTCCGACTCTAGACACCCTAATAAGCCTAATAAATAAGCAGCCGCCTTAATCACCTAAATTTATATTAGGGCCCCTTGTTTGTCTGATGGGAATAAATCTACAAAATAGTCATTAACCCTTCTAGTTGTTTTGCTAATCGTTGGTACCGTACGAAACAAACACACGGCTCGTTTCCCCATTGCCCTGTCTACTGTCTCAACTTTCATACACACCTACACATCGCGCTGTCTTTATCTTTTTCACGCCAAAAGTAATGCGAACTCTTCTCTCTAACTCACTACGAAATTGCCCATTTATTTGCGAAACAATCAATAACATAGGTACCACTGGCGGCTCGTACCCACAAAACAAGTGAAGTGCTCGTATCTTCTACTGTACAGCACTTCACCTGTCTCGTGGGCACTAGCCGCCAGTGATTAGGAACTTTCACATCTCTCATCTATTATACTGATAAAATAACTTGTAAAAAATCAAGTCAATGAAGAAAAAAGATACTCAGGTTGTTAACATATCTCTATTTATTGAACCAAATTTAGACAATTGTTTACTAATTCACTGTGTCTCCGAATCAAGTTATTAATCCAATTCAGTTCACTCCATTAGTGATATATTTTTAATGTGCTGCCTAAACTGAACTGGTAACTGGTATAATTCAAAATTTATTTAAATCCAGTCTTATAACTTGTAATCTAGTTTTACTGTTGATTAATCATCTAATAAAGGACTACTGTATCAAAAACTCATGATGTAATGCTATTATATGTACAGTAATTATTACTGTAAGATATTCCAGATCTATACCGTGTGATGAATTTTAGAGGATAGAGTTTTTCCTATGTACAAGAATTATCTTATCAATCAATCTCATTTTTCCCTTCCAGAGGTTTATAGATTTTTTCTAATAATATGATTTGATTCTTATTGGTTGTTGATAATCTCAAACTTAGTTCTAAACCCAAGTAGTTGGCAGCAGTAACGGGCAAACTATCCCAAACTCCGCCTCCTCTTCTGATTGGTGGACAGTTAGTGGGGAGTCCTACTCCCGTAATGTCGCCAACAAATAGCAGCAGTAACTGGCAACGTATCCCAAGCTCCGCCTTCTCTTCTGATTGGTCGACAGTTAGTGGGGGGCTCCTAGTTCCGTAATCTCCACGATAGATAACAGCAGTGACTGGGTCGCGTACTTGTTCAATTTAAAGCGAATTATTTTTTCCTCTTTTTCTTGTTCTTTGATTAATCCCACCTTTCTCATCGTATAATTTCAACTAAAGATAGAAATTAATAAGCTGACAAAATAGTAAATTAGGCAAAAGGATTAAGAAATTGTGTTGTGAGTAATACAATGAAATTATTGGTAGATTCATATTAAATTCGCATTTAATCAAGCATTTTTTTGTGTTTTGTTCATGTTACAAGAGTAACAGTGAGAAAGTACAATTCAAAGTATGACTTTTTTGTAGCTATGAGAGTGATGTTGAGATAATGATCGATATTTAATTGAAGACTAGAAAGATAATGATTGATATTTAATTGAAGATTAGAAATATTAATAACCACAGATTTATTAAAAATGCAAGATTCCTGATTAGGTTGATTCACAACATTATTATTCTCTGGTAAAATAAATCCGAATTAAAATACAGCAGAATATATATATATATATAATTTTTTTTTTGCTGATGATGCCCACATAAGCATTTCAGCTTGTGCGTGGGTAATGGATATTCAGTGATAAGGTGATTGATGAGGTGAAAAACAGCCATGCCACTGGGATTCGAACCCACTGCGTCAACCAGGCCGGCAATTCATATTGTCACATGAATTATAATAGAAGATTGAAGTATATTTCTTAGAATATTGGAACATGTGTTAGTCGATTAATCTGTAAATAATAGCATGAATTTTCGCACCAACAAAAATTCTTCAATTCAATTATTGGTCTTATTTCAATAAAAAATGGCACAACGATATTGCATATGCCAAAAATAAAGACGGTTAGCAGATGACTGTCATTGATTATCAGCTCTGTCAGGACAGTCGGCGAACTGTCTGCTATAGTACATAGAAACGAGAAAGACCTAGCCTATTAATTTGCTCTCGAAGATAGCTTCAGACTGAGACAAACCTGAGAATTGATAACAGTCAATCCCCATCCGCCTTATCATTGGCATCAGCTTTAAGTGGGTATTTATCAAGCCCATAACCATAACCCTGAAAATTCATTTCGATATCAAATGAATAATAATTAAGCCAGCTTTGTGCCTGTTCACATCCCTTAAAACAATGTTACCCGTGTTTAGTTCTGGCTAGGGGACTGCGACTAGTGGGGAAATTCACCACCCTTGCAATCTGGATGACTATCCTCACTTTCACAGTGTATTGGGCCACTCTGGTGAGTTCCTATGTAGTGATTAATGCCCACCCAACACATCTATTCTCTCCCCTTTACACTGTCCAAGCAAAGGAAACATTCTGGCAAGATGGAAAAATGGCCCCAGCTCGGTCAATACTGGTTCAAAAATTATAAATTTGGTCTCAAATTATATATCATGATTTTCCCTACAATTTTAAATCAAATTTGTAATTTTTGAAACAATATTGACCGAGCTGGGGTCATTTTCTCATCTTGCCAGAATGTCTTCTTCGCTTGGACAGACTTTAACAGGGCTCTCATCCCTCCGCTGGGAATTATTCAACTTGCAAGGGGATCAGACAGCATTTATCTGGCCGATAGTAAACCAAATGTCACACTATGCATTATCGCATTGTCGGCTGTTGCAATTTGAGGTCCATTTTATTGGATTACATCTGGCACACTCTGTATAAAGCGGTATCCAGGGACTTAATAGAAGTTGAGAGTATTATCTGTGGAGTATTTCACACGGAGACTTGTCTCACAGTGAATCTATTTGGAGTAATAAAAAAGGATAAAATAAGAATATTTACTTCTTTTCTCTCATGTAGTCATCTAATTCTGCATCTCGATTACCTAATAGATCTTTAGAAGTTATTCTATGTGACTTTCATTTTTAATTGTTCATTTGCATCTATTATTGGATATTTTGTTGTATTGTTGTATTGAAACATACAGGGAATGCATTAACACTGTTTTTCGACTCTTTATTCATGCTTGTAAAGATCAATGTTTTTTTTCACTTGTTTTATCGTGTAGATGGAAGTGTATTTAAAATATCAAACTTGATGGATGAACATAATTTATGTGTAATTCAGAAAACCATCTATTTATGCGATATCCAATTTATTCATATCAATCTACTTTATTTTAGTGTTTTGTTCAGTTCTATCGGTACTACAAGAGATCAGTAATATCAGGATTTAGGGAGTATAATCGAATGAATGTAAGTGAATATGGTAATAAATTATTGATTAATATCGAACTCTACATAATAATCAACCAAGTTACATCTAAAAATATTGGATTTTTCCTTAGTAGTTACACACAATCTAGAGTTAATCCAGATGAATTAGAGTCAATCTTCAAATACAATAATTGCTCATAAAAATTAACATTGTGATTTTATTCATTACTTACATCTCTGGCGGCTCGTGCCCACGAAACAAGTTAAGTGCTGTGCAGTAAAAGATACGGGCACTTCATCTATTTCGTGGGTACGAGCCGCAGTGACTTACATACACATAATCAACATTTTCTGTTTTCATAATTTGAAGGACTTATAGTAAGTTCAGACCTTCGTGTGACTGGAAAATAATGTACAAATAAAAATTTTGGATGAATAAAAACTTCAAGTAAACTGAATAAATCAAGAAAAGTAAATAAGCTTGATACTGGAGATTATTGAGTTCATCACGTGAGAAATTATCTGAGAAAATGTATACGCTAGTTATCGAACTCACTGATTTGAGAAGAAAAATATTGTGTAAAGCATACAGGCAAAAAGTAGCAATGGTGCAGCTAATGATTTGATGTTCACAAGTCGTGTTATTTCTTGGTCGGAGTTCAGCTCCAGTTGGCCTGAGGTGCAGCCGCTAATTTGTTCATTTTCCTTTCCTGCTTATTATTTTTTATGTTTTTGACGGTGCATTTATTTCGAATTTGCTTACCTGTTGGGCGTACCTTATAATTAAACTTCTCGTTTCGAATGCTCGACGATATAGTAAATTTTTTGCACCGGTTTTTTCAGTGATGGTTCAATTGAGCGCTACATATTTCCGTTTGTAGTCGTTTGTTATAATTAATATTGCAGCCTATTTATACTAGGTAGCTGTTGGAAATGTCTCGCTCCAACACGTTTTCCGGTGAGGGCAGTTTCGTCGACCTTGTTAGACCAGAACTCTTCTGATCTTCTCAATTAAGAGTGAAGAATGTCGTTCCGAAGTGATCGAAGCATCTAAACAAATATTGTCAATTAGGCTTACACTATCGATCACTTTGATTGGATACCGGGCTACGCTATTTATTAGAAAGCTCTGCTCGCAATCGGACTACAAAGTGGGAACTACCTAGAAGTTCTACTCTGTTTAGATTCTAGTCATTCGTTTTACTAGTCCTATTACTATGCGAATTGCATTTTTTGCGCAATTGCGAGATGAGTCGCAAAAGTGAAATCAATTTAAAAAAGTTGAAGTTTCCTGTAGGTACTATAATGATACATTATATATGCTAACTTTCAAAGTTTCGTGAATGGATGAATGAAAAAAATTATTGACTGGGTACATCCGATTTTCAGTTACTCTAATACACATAAGGTAGTATTCTCATACCCATACAAACAAAAGACTGAAAGTATTCAGGAGAATAAAAATGAAATCAGAAACTTAGAACATTTAACCTCTTCTGAAGACGAATTCTTCAAGTTTCTTTCCTGAGGGCCTTGAGCTTTCAATTTCCTATTTATTCCATCGTTTAGAATCAGACAGATATAGTGCTGGATAGACTCTTACTCAAGGTTAGTATATTATTTTATCCACATTGATAATGGCCTAATGTGCCGAAACATGTCTGTGTTTTAATAATTGTAAAGATTTTTAAAAGGGTGTTTGATTTTCATTCATTTTTCAATTACTTTATACTGCTACTGTATGACCAGACGTGATAGCAGGTAGTGCTATCTCCATTTCCAAGTAGTTCTAAACAAATATTTTACCAGAAAATGATTAACGAAATTTAGATTCTCTCTATTTTTTATCTTGAAGTTGAAAAAAATAAATACATCGAGTAAAAAATACGCGATACTCTAGAATTATGCACACCCAAATAATAATAATAATTAAGGTAAGTGAAAACACAGGTTGTCAGATCCACAAAGTTTGATTACAATAACATACTTTAAGTTTCAATGCTCAGTTCCAATAACCTAAATTATGGATAAGTTTCACAATATCTCTGATAAAAGTGTGAATAATAATTATTAATTTGCTACCATTTTTGTGAAACGATAGTCTTCTGCTATTATAACTCTTATAACTTAACTATTTTAAACGATGGATTCACGTATGCTTGCAAATTAAAGCATATTATAAGGTTTATGATGGTGTGACGAATGAACTACGAAGTTGTTAAAATAATTACCATTTATTTCACGAAGCAGATCTTCATGGATTATCTTGATGATGCCTTAGTAAACTTTATTCAAATTCAGCTTTTGTAAAGGTAGAGTAACCGTTAAGCTATTCAAAATTCAACAATTCAAATATTTTGATCAATCACTTTTTTTCTTATCTTATCTATCATAGAAAGGTGTACAGTAATTATTTATAGAGTCCATGTATCTATCCATTCTAATGCGACCAATGCACTAGTAAAAAATGTTCCATTGAATCAATTCTAATCAATTTATCCATATACTAGCCGGCAGGCTCGCTTCGCTCGCCATCTCCGCCTAGCCAGGGGGCTCCGCCCCCTGGACCCCCGACAGTATCAGCAGTGTCAGGGAGTCAAACAGGCTCGCTTCGCTCGCCTGCATAACCTCTGTCAGTGTAAGCTGAGACAAACAGACTTGCTTCGCTCGCCTGCAAATTCGGCTCAGAAGGTATTCAAAATTCATTGAACACAGCATTTCTAGACCTAATCTGGACCTGTTTATCAAATTTCAACATTTTCTACGTATTTATTCTCGAAAAATCCAAGGAAAGCTCCGAAAAATAGTAAAACGCTAATATTGAGCGTAACCTTGGGAAGTATATCGGACATAGTTTGAAACTTGATTCAATATCTTTCAAATTGGTTCATCTATAATCTCGCTGAACCATTGAATTTACAGTAAGAATTGGTTATATGAAGGCGGAAGATATGCAACCCGCAATACATCAAAAATTTAAAAAATACTGATAAGTGGCGTAATCTTGAACGGAATTCAAAAATATTTTAACACAACATTTCTAGACCTTATCTGAACCTGCCTACCAAATATCAACATTTTCTACCGATTGGTTCTCGAAAAAATTGAGAAAACGCTGAAAAACTATAGAAAAACTTTAATATTTTGCGTATCCTTGGAAAGTTTCTAAAATCCGTTCTTAGCGCGCGTCTAAACGTTCAACTGAACATGCCTGCCAAATTTGAACGCATTCGGTTCAGTGGATTTTTAGTTCTGGTGATGAATCAGTCAGTGCCATTTCGCTTTTATAGATATAGATTATTTCAAGAATTTTATTCTGACATTTTAGTCAACCTGTACTTGATTATTCACAAAATGGTTTTCCATCTACCTTGAGTACCTTGGTTTTCTTTAATACCTTGAGTAGCCTAAGTGTCTTCAATTAAGCTCATCTAAAGTAGGCCTAGTGCAATCAAACAAATATCACTCATTAGTCAGCATCTCTTTTATTTCTATTCTAGGAAAGCTCACCTCAGATTCCATATCACCCATACACAAGTTATTCAATAAGATCCATCACTCATCTGTTCCCCTACAATTTTATTCTCTGTTATAATTTTAAATTATTATCGTGAGATGTGATTCATTTGAGTGTGAATTCTATTATAGGAAAACTTACCGTAGTTTTCCCATCTTCCACATACTAGTTATTCAATACTTCCTATTCCTATCTATTTCCATCATTTTAATTTATTCAATACTCCCTATCTATTGAAACTTTAAATAATTAAAATCAAAGTACCCTTTTTCACGATTTTTATTTTACACTACATGTTTCGGCGATATAGCCATTTCCAAATGTAAATAACAGTAAACAACATTAATCTATTATATTTATACTCTGTTCTAATCTAACATATGTCTAATCTATTTCCATCATTCTTTCTATTTCCTTACAATTTACTCCTTTTGTTACGATTTAAATAATTTATATTGGGTGTGAGTAGCTAAGAGGTAACTTATGACAAATAAGTATTTCCAATCCACCATAAAAAATTTGTTTTAATACAATTTGTCTTCTAATATTCCAATACAATTTATCTTTTAATACTTCATGACAATACGTCCATTTCCCAACAATTTCATCCACTGATTGTATTCTGTTGCATGTATCCGATTTGAATAATTATTGTGGGGCCTAATGTAGCTGAGTGGTGACGTGTGAGAGAGAGCATGAGCCGCAGTGGCAAAGTATGCGGCTCGGTGTAAAAAGGCGATCGCATAAAATGAGTCGGCTCGCTTGAAGAGAGAAGAAACCTCGGAATTGTATCCGTGGCTACAGTGCCAGGGTGGTCTGTACCCCTCCCTCACCCCACCACCCCCCACCTCTACATATTTAATATAATAAATTAGCGAAGCCGTGCCGCGGGGCAAAAAAGATGTAAACAAGATGGAGTCTCGGATAAAGCCGTTTTAATGGTACACAGGTAAGGCAGGGCTGCTTGCAGTCAGCTGCAACTTGGGTGGTCTGCCTAATCAACGCTGCTAAATAGCTGCGCTCGCTCCATCACCTCTCTTTGTTTCACTCCGATCTGTTGTTGTACTTCCCCCTCCAACATACGCTTTACTCCTCCTTTTATTCGATTCTGATTCTTTTTCTGATTATTCCTGCTGTTGAACTATTCGGGCCTCTCTCCCATTCCAGTTCACACCTTGCTCTCTCTTCTCTTCTCTTTCCTCTCAGCTTTTCTTCTTTTCTTTTCTCTTTTCCCTTTTATCTCTCCTTCTCCCTTTTATCACTCTTTCTCCATCTTATTTCTCTTTTCGGTCCCTTCTTCTATCTCCAAGCTTAACCTCTCTCACTCACTATCAATCTATTCTCTGTTACTCCCATCTCATTCCTTAACTCTCAGTAGTTACTCTTTTCCTCTCTCACTTTTTTACATAAACTCTTACACTTTTGAACACTATCTCTCTTACTCTCTTTTTGATCTGCTATTCATTTCTCAACCAACTCCTCCCTCTCTTATTCCTCTCTCACTTTCTCTTCAATAATTACATACTCCTCACTCACTCAACCTCTCTCACTTTTTCACACTGACTCCAACACTCCACACTCTTAGCTCCTCTTACTCTTACACTCTCTCCAACACCATCTCTTTTTACTCTCTCTCTTTTCTTTCTCGCTCTCTCACTCACTTTATTTCTCTCCAGCTCATCTTCATTATGCGGCAGCTCCCGAACTGGTGATTTAGCAAGTACTGTGTGCCAGCAGACCCCCCCGTTCCTCATCACCGATTCCAGCAGCATCTTGCAACTTGAATCGATTATTTGCGATCGCCTGACTTCTTCCCTGCACTGCATTCAATCAGCTGCACTATCGCTAGATTGAAAACGAAAACTCATTTCGAAGTAATTCGAACTATTTCAATCGATGGATTAAATCCCACTATTGATAAGGAATATCGCTTATAATTGTTATTAGCGTGTGGCTTTATTTGGTGGAGAGACCAAAAAGTGTTCCACCTCGCCGATATAACCGACATAATATATTGGTGGTACATGCTTATAATGATATAGATATTTTGTCGAGTCGTCGATGTTGTAGAATGGTTCTATGATCAAATAAAACACACTTATATTCTACAATTAATTAATTAATTCTACAATTCTACCGTTCATTTTAGTATAGGACCATGGTTTATGAACTGTAGAATTGTACAAAAAAGTGTATTCTATTTCATAATAGATTTTTTTTTCATTTTTCATCCCACTGCCAACCTATGAAAGGGGTATACGGATTTGTCAATTATATTCCAAGTCAACAATCTCTGAGTCAATCTTTGCATTTCATAATGCAAAAAGAATTCTTCACCGGAATAGGAAGAAACATGCAACAACTCCTCTCTCACCTTGATTCCAAATTTCTCACCTGTAAAAGAGCCTTAATGTGTGCTGGCAATGAATTATAAAACCGAATTCCTGCACTCTCAACCCCCGTCTCATAGATACTAGTTTGATGAATGTCGTCTCTGAGGTTTTGTCTATACCTAGTATTGTATGAGTGAAACAACTCTCCTGTATTGAACCTATCTTTATTCCTATCAATAAAACAAAGAGCCACCAAAATATATATACCTGTTAGTGGAAGAATCTTTAACTTTTTGGAATAATCTCTACAACCTGCTCTAAGGCTGAGGCCGCACTGCCGGTGGGTAGAGCCTGGAGGGTGGAGGGTGGATGGTAAATCTATAGAACATACACACCATCCACAGTAATAAATCGTATGAATGGTATGACGTCATTCTGTTTTTGAGGTTATGTTGTCCATATTTAAGAATTTCAAGATGGCGGCTGAACTCATACGATGTATTACTGTGGTGGTGTGTATGTTCTATAGATTTACCATCTACCCTCCAGGCTCTACCCACCGGCAGTGCGGCCTCAGCCTAATAGATTCACCCACCATCACTCTAACTGCCCACTTTTAAATCCTAAATATATGTATTGCATGGGTTGAATTGCCCCAACATACAACACCGTATGAAAGGAGAGAATGGAACACAGCAAAATGAACACTTCCAAGCGTTTCTGTATCGAGCAATTTCTTCGAGGTTCTAAGAACAAATACTGCCAAGTTGAGTTTGCTTTTTAGCTGGTCTAGATGGGGTCGCCAGGAGAGTTCAGAGTCCAGCACCACTCCAAGTACCTTTGCTTCATTGTTGAACCTATGTTACCATCTCTCGTCTCCAATACTGCTTCCCGAGCCGAGATATTTTGGTTCTCTATGGTACATAATGAACCTTCTTGTAATGAATTGAATTTTGTGGTACAAGTATGATGATATATGAAAGATATAATAATAAATATTACATTCATGTGGATGGATGGATATTGGGGTACAACAATATTGATAGAATATACTGTCATCACACTACAGCAGATTGATATCTGATATATTAACAATTATGAAATATGGAGAGTATTAGGAAATTTGGGGGATACTATGAAAATATAGAGATATTGGTCTAGCTATATAGTAAAAGATACGGGCACTTTACCTGTTTCGTGGGCATGAGCCGCCAGTGCATGTAATCACCACAGTTGTCATAGAATTGTTTCAAAATCCTCCACACTAATAAAATCATCAATATGTGAAATTAATCTCAAATTATTAATAATTTTTAAAGTTCAATAAAGTACCTAATCCGATTTATATAGAGTGCAGAAATTTCAGAACTGTAAACAAAAGTTTCTGCAAACATCTTATTCATTGAACAGGAATTATTTTTCCTCTGTATATAATCCTATTAGTGATATTGAAGAAAGCCTTTCATACTGTTTAAAATAAATTTCTAACCGCTCATTCAACAGTGATTCCTTTTCCAATATAAATTACTTCATTCGATGTGCGAACCCTGTCCAATCACAATTTTTTTAAATCAAAATGATTCGATGTGCAATGTTGAAAAAACCTACAGAACTGAAAAAAACTATCCCACTATTGAGCAATATTTCCTTATTTTCGTGCAATAAACTATCTGATTCGATTAGACTGAACCAGCTGTGGGGAAAATAAATGAATATCGTTTTCCGATCGAGAGAAGGGGTGCGGTGAGTGGCGCAGCACTATAGCAGAATCCAACAAAGTTGACGGATGATAGATGTCTGTTATTGATAATCAGCTCTGTTAGGACAGTTTGAAAGAGGTTTCAATAAGTGAATCTGTTTTCTGAAGAATTTCTCTACTCGATATGATGAATTTGCAGAACGCTCGCCGATTGTCCTGGTAGAGCTGAGTGTTTATGATAAGCATTCGCCAAGCGCCAGTTTTGTTGGATTGTGCTGTACCAAGGAGCGTAATAAAGGGTCGTAGGGCGTTGGACCGTCATGAAAGGGAGTGCACTAAGAACTGAGCAACGCATTATTGACTGCACAAATTGGCCATGTATTAAAGATGTGGGCATGTTGCGGGATAGCTATTTGTTATCACACCGTACACCCACGGCTAGCCAAACCCATCTCTCACCCTAAACGCAATGATTGATTCTGGCCCAATACTTTCTCCTACCCTTCACTTTCTCTCACCCACTCTCTTTCTCTTATCCGCAACCCCTCTTCTGGAGAGCTAATCTCATCTGGCATCGTGTAAACTTGTAAGATTAACTCTTAGCCGTGCAAACAACACCCCCACCCTCATCATCACAGGCCTACATTATATTTGTGAAATTGATTTTCCTAGCCTATAAACAGTAATCGCATCATAACGAACAACCCCTTTAAGCTCTGTTCAATGTACACTCGGAATAATCGACTGCTCTGCGGTAAGGATAGCGTTTATGAATATAGGGTTTAACTAAGTTTGAAATTTGAGGGATACTCTTGTTCGGAATAGACCTGATTTTAGTAATTTTCACTTCAAATCACTGGCGGCTCGTGCTCACGAAACAGGTGAAGTGCCCGTATCTTTTACTGTACAGCACTTCACCTGTTTCGTGGGCACGAGCCACCAGTGCTTCAAATCAAATCAAATTTTATTTCCCCATTTAAAAGTACACGATTATCAAACAATACATTAATATCAAGTTAATAGTACAAATTATAGTTGATAGTTCATAGTTCAAATACAGAAATAAACTTATTGAACTCGGATGTTCTTATGAATTTATTGTGTTCCGAAAACTTGACTTGGAGATGGAATTCAAATTTACTACCCAAAGAATTTCCTATGTTTGTTTGTTTGTTATGAGGGTGAAGCCCACATGAGCTCATAGGCTTGTGCGTGGGTAATGATATGGATGATAGATGATGACTACTTTGAGGTAGTCGGGACCGACGGCTTATCGTCTCCTCCGAAAGACGGGGTATCTATGTGATTGTGCTGTGGTCAAAAATTGTTCCCCGCTTAGGATTTGAACCAGGGTCCCCTGGTTATCAGACCGGCGCTTTATCACTCCTCCAACGAGCCACCCGATACTACAACGATACTACAACTGATTATGATCATGATTAAGGGAAAGAGACAACAATGTTTTCAAACTCTCTCTGTTAATTATAAAATAGTCAATTGCCTCATGATATAGCAGTTTCCAAAAATTAAGGAGGTTGTTGGAATGACTGATAATAATGCTAAACTCTGATAGGACAATCTGCAGCTGTCTTCGAGAACGCATTAGTGTAGCTGGGGTCACTTTTGTTCTGATTTAATCTTGCAGACAGCTCGCCGATTGATCTGACAGAGCTTAAAATTAGAAATAGTCATTCGCCAACCGCCTAAACTTATGGTCTCTTCAATATTTCATTAATTAGGGTACGTTGTTGCTTCACTGTGCGGATGTGTTGTACCATTGAATTACCATGTATGAAATTATTTTTCATTTCAACAATAGATATAAATTATTGCATTTACTTATTTTGAATAATATACGATTAAATAATATAATATGATGTAATTGAATAATATAAGATAATGTCATCATGTAATAATGCTGTAAGTTAAGCTTTTACTGTGAGCACTATTGTATCATAGTAAAAAAAAAATATTGTATGTCGAATTTTTTATGAAATAAACTCAATTCAATTCAATAATAGCTGTCTTTTACAGATTGTTAGTTTCATGTACAGGAACATGCAGTCAGAAATAAGACGCTCAATATTCTTCAATGACAGATTCCAAAATAGTTTCTCAATATTGATCTTCCTATCTGGTGCACTCACTCTTTCACTCATGATTTCTCTATCTTAAAATCTATCTTTCAACTTTGAATTTTTAAAGTTCAGCACGATTATTCCCATAGGCTTTTCAATTTTGTCTATAGATTAATTTCTGTTAATTATTCAGGTATTTTAATTCTTTTTAGGCCTACTTTGGAGAGACTTTCTGGTCACATCGCTCAGTTTCTTTGATTTTATTTCAAGTTTTTTTAGTTGAAATTTTTCAGTATAATTTTATCAATAATCGATTTAATTTATATTTTGCTTTTTAAATAACTCTTTCAGCTCATTTTCTTCAATAACTTTTTCAATAACATTTTCTATTAATTATTTAATCTAGTTCTCATTTCATTTATCTTCAATTCTTTTCTTATCTATTCTACATACATTCATATATATAGGTCTACAATATATTTTTTCACATTACATTTCTCAGTTTGTGGTTATTTTTAAGCTATCAATTTTATTCAATTTTCTCATTATGTTTACATTTTGTTTTGCTTGGTATTACTTTTTTAAATTTAATCCAAGTTGAAATTGTGTAAATTGTGCTAAGGAGGAAATATTTGGGATTTTACCTGTTTGCGTCCACATATTTCATTTGCGAATGAATAAAAACTAAAATGAAATAAAAATAAAACATTCAAAGTACAAGCCATGACAAATCACATTCTGTAGCCAACCAAAATAGCTGGGATCCTATCTGTACTGCCGAACTATCGGTGACCAATAATATGAACCAATAATCACAAGAAATATTCCTAGTAGTTTCTAGTGGAAATATTTTCCATTGTTTGTTTTCTGAGAGTGATGCCCACATGAGAGCTTAGGTTTGTGCGTGGGTAATGAGAGGAATAATGATGATTTTAGTTAGTCGGTACCGACGGCTTATCCTCGAAAAGGTGGCCGTATCTATGTGATTGTGCTGTGGACAAATAATTGTGTCCCTGTTATGAATCGAACTCGGTTCCTGTTGGTTATCACACCGGCGCGTAATTACTTACTCCAACGAGTCAACAAAATAATAAAAGCAGGGAACTACACATGTACAGAACTGCATTCGAATAGCATAATAATTATTCGGTGTAGCTTGAAAAATTTATGGCATATCGTTTGAATTTACCATTGCAAATTATATTAATAGGATAGTTGATAAATGGTTGATTAACGATCCTAGACTTTAGAATAAGATGGATCCCTAGGTTGAGTTACGAAGATAATTGGAGCAGGTGCTGTTCTATCTGCTGCATTCTGCAATTTAGTTCGTTACACAAATCAAGTTATTGATGATGGGAAGAACCTGTTTCTTTTTTACATATTAACTGACTCTTCCCAAATTACTAGTCAGTGTTCAATGATTTAATCGGCTTCATAGGCGGATCCATGAGGAGAGCGAGAGGCTCGTCTAGAGAGATAAATTAAAGGTACATACACTGGATAAATTGATTAAATTGAACTCAAACTGATGATTTTAAAGGAGTTAAAGTTTAACGACATTGACGGCCTAAAACTTCAAACAATATAATATGATTTTTAGAGTACTTAAGAGTTTTATGGAAAAGTACTCTGGGGTAGAATTCCCGGGAAAACCCTTTTTTGAAGTTTGATGGATTAACATCGAACAATCTCCTATTTAGTCTGCAAATTTATTTTCATCGGTGGAGCATGGTATGAAACTGTTGGTGATACTCTTTGAATAAATATTGTAAAAAAAATTCAAACCGTTTTAACCAGGGAATAGTAGACTACTAAATAAATAAATTCTTATTGGTCTTCTTGGAATTATTACTTCAATAATCAACTTATTTGCTTAAGAACCTTATTTCATATAAATACTACTAGGGCTGTTCATGAAATAAATTTCCCACGTTTGTTTCAAGTGTGAAACAATATTGTATAGGACTTTTCCATATACAGTGCCATTGAAAAGCCTGATTTATTCTCTTTCTTTCCGTATAATTACTATTTTCATTTCTAAATTCCAGTAGGAGCAATATTTTTTTTACAGGACCTCTTCCACACCTCCACCGTCAACTCGATTCCCCGCTTGGAACAAATTTTGTTTTTGACTTCATTGTCCGTCGGAAATTGAAGTCCGATATTTTAATTTTAGGCAGAGATTAGAGTCACAGGGTGCCAAATCAGGACAGTTGGGTTGATGAGAGGTATCACAGTACATCTAAACTAGGTTTGAAAGACCTTGGTTTGCCATAAGACATGCAAATTCGCATGTGATGTAACCTTACACCATAGCTGAGTTTACGTTTTCAGATCAACATTTGGATTGGTTTGGATCAACATTTCAAGTTTTCAGAAACTCACAGTATCAAATTCAGTTGGTGGTGGACTGATGATCACTTGCATTGATGAACAAATTGTCCCCTCTGTTAAACCGCGGTCTTCGTTTGTTTGAATTTTGGCCTGAGAGAATCAGAGTGTTTCCATTGTTGCTATTATTCTGTCGGTTTCAGAATGGAGTGAATATCAAGTTCAGTATTATAAAACCTTAATATGAGAGTCGATGAACTCATCAGTTTTTAAATTCCAGACGGACGACAATGTCGAAAACAAAGTTGTATAATGTTTAAAAGTGTTGGCGGTGGAATGTTTGAAAAGGTTTTACAAAAAATAATAATGTTCCCACTGGAATGTAGGGATGGAAACAAAAATTATATGGGAAGAAGGAGGAGAAACCAGACTGTCCAATGATGTATGAAAAGTCCATGAAGTATTGTTTTACGTTTGAAAATAATAGGGGAAAGTTATTTTATGCTATATGTTTCAAATATGCTTAGAACATGATTTGGGAAGTTGCTATTTATTAAATTATAACCTAGTATTCTCAATAAGTAGGAGTTTTTGAGAATACAATTCTAAAGAAAAATTTTACAATTCTAAAAAAAGGTCAATCAGGCCGTGATTGTATAAAACTTACTCAAATATTAAAAATCGCGATCAAAAGGGAACAAAACATATAGCAAACGTTGAAATCAGTGTCTCAATAATTCATTTTTAATGTGATCGCTGATGGGAATATAGAAACTTTCAATGCCTCAAAAGCATGAGAGATCGAAAAATAAATACATCTTTTTGTTATATGTCGAATCATATTTGAATCATCATTCACCATTAATCAGTGAGAAAATTTGAAAAATAAAATTTTGTTCCAATTGATGTGAGTGAGACCCGAGACCAAAAGTTTAGCATAGGAACCTTTCTCTGTCTAAGCCCTTCATTTGTCCGAAGGCACATGAACTATGCTGTTGAGTCCCTGTTCCTTATCACTGTAAACTCGGCGATCCACTAGAAAGTCCACACACTCTTAGTTATCATCGACGATTGGGGGAGCATCCACACTCTCACCCTCGTAACAAAACTATACACATTCTCTCCATCACCCTATCTGAAGCATGGGCTGAGAGAAGAAATGCGATCACTTATCAAATGCATTTCATTCCATTTGATGGATTCTTTATTCATCAAACTGCTCAAGCTGTCCTGCTCTAAAATCGCTGCTATAGAGCTGCCCAGTCATCTCTGCCGCTCTAGCCATCACAACTCTATTCACATAACTATATTATAGATTTTACTGTTTTATTGGGGCTACTAATGTATACTAAATCAATAAATAGTGAAATTCAATTAAAATGACTTAAAAAGGATGAATTCCAGTAGCTCCAATAAATGAGTAAACATCTATAATATAGTGAATAGAGTTGTGATGGCTAGAGCAGTGCAGCTAGAGTTGGGCAGCTCTAGCAGCGAATTTAGAGCCGGGCAGCTCGAGCTTCTGCTTGTGAATCGTACCAGGTCCATGTGAGAAGAATAAAGTTTGTTTGTTCTTGGTTTTTCGTGATAAAACTATTCATTCACTTATTCAAAAAGTTGAGTGCTTTAATGGTTGAAATGAAATTGAGTGAGTTGAAACTAATTTTTCAGTATTCTTTTCCCAACTTCACTCCAGGTGATAAATTGATTCTCAAATAGATTACAATAATTTTTTAATTGAGATAGAATTCAACTGAAAATTAAAATTATTCATTCGAAATCTCAATCATGGTCAGATTCTTTAAATGATTATCTTTCCATTGATTCCAAAGACTTGAAGGCGGTAGAAGGTTGGGGTATGAGCACATTATATCAAGATTAATATTTTTTCATATTTTTCATCATTAAATTTATTCCATAATTTTTAAAAAGTTAGAACAATCGTATCGATTTTGACTAAACTCGACTACCAAATTGAATTCATAATTAAAAGCAGAACTCATAATATTAATAATTACCATATTTTTTAAAATGCTTCCATCAATTCATGAAAGGAGAATAGGAGTTAAATGGGAAGACAAGATATTGTATTTTTAACTAATCAACAAGGAATAAGAGTATTTAGTTGCTCTGTTAAAATTTGAAGGACTAAAATGACGAGGTTACAAAATGCAGCCTACAATGGATTTTGCATTAGGGATTTTTTGGTGCGTGCTGTGTGTGGGGGGGGGGGGTTGTGGGGGTTTGGTGTAAATGGAGGTTTGGTTTGGATACGTGCAGTGGGCTACAATAGTGCTGTGTGGCATCTGTGCTATCCAATGCTCTTTAATAAAAGTCTAGGGCTATTCGCGGGCTTTTTCAATTACAATCTTTGCGGCCGTTATTATTCTGATATTTGCCGCCGCAAATGGACGTCGCATCTGCCGCCGTTCTGTTATTGCCTTTCGTCATCACACTCTTTCTTCTTTCCTTGTCCCCTTTCTCTTAACTTTCCTCTCTTTTCGCCACTCGTTCAAAAAACATGCCGCTTTATTTCGCGCGCAGCAGATAAGTGCCGGGCTGCCGTATGTGCCATCACCCCCTCCCCCCCCTTCCACAGTCTCAATCACCCTCCTATTACGTTGTTGGCAGTTGTTATGAAAGCCCACAGAACCCCAACATGTCGTCTTTGGGCTCCCTCTAAACGCCCACCAGGTGATCATCCCATTCCCACATTCACACACTAGCACCCCCACCATAACAATCCACAGTACTCTACTACCGGAGGAGGACCCTTGCTCCGGAAATATATTTTGTTCACGATATTGAGACGAATAATATCGTGCAGTTCCCCTCTGTATCAACCCCGCAAACACACGGATTAGAAACACAATCCAGCTATAGATGTGACTTTTTGTCTCCTATATTCAATTCAGGTTTCACACTTTGTGAGGATAACTAGAATTTGGATTGAGATCAGTTTCTTGAAGAATGATTAATACAATAAAACTTTCCAGTTTGGAGAGAAAAGTTTCGTGAACCAATATCATCAAAGAGCGTTTCAACCAAAAAAGTTCCAATCGAACAAGTCAGTATTCAAGTCAGGAAACAAGCTAGAGGTCAGAGGAACGCATCCCTCCATTCCTATTGGTTGAAAGATAACGAGAAACGCACAGTCGACCAATCACAAGAGATTTTACTGATACTCTTCTAATGCACTACGCCATGCCTATACGCTCCCACAGCCTTAATCATTACGTTGTTGTAAAGATTATATTGAAAAATGCCTGAAAAAGTATCAGATCTAGAGTAGGCCTTTAGGGCTGATAAGAATAGTAGCATAATTACGATACTTATTATAATACTCGTATTATCATATCGAGCATTCTCATGCTAAATCATACAGCTTGAATATCGCGAGCTTGCTTAAAATTTGATTTTTTTATAAAAATGCAAAAATCGCGACCAAAAACTGGTTGTATGTTTTTTTCTATTTTGTCTTCTTTTGATCGCGATTTCAGAGATTAGGGTAAGATTTACACAATCACCGCCTCTCAACTTTTTCTTCAGTTTCGGGTTCTTTTCAACTTCCATCTATCAAAAATTAAAATTTATGATTTCATATCCGGTCATAATCCTTAATTGTTGAAAAATAGTAATTTTTTGCATATTCTCCCTGTTATCTCAATAATCGTATCGTAGACGTTACAAACTTCTAACTGGTTTCATTGAATTTCTCAGCTGATTTTACGTAGGAATTGATAGTTTTAGAACCTGAATGAAACCTCTAAAAAGTTTGATAAATCAATATATTTTGAAAAATGACAATTGATATCCCGGTAATAAAGTGTTTTTAGGGGTATGTCCCATGTAACGTTTTCCTCTACTTGGTATAATAAAAAAGCCTGAGAAGTATTGCACACTCCTCCTGAAATATCCTGTATAACTGAAAGATGCATTATTGATTTTTTCCTCAATACTCCAGGATGTAAAAAAATGGAGTTATAGAACTATAAAAATTAAATATTGCACATTCGGCATTCCTTCTGAAACACTTTGTATAATTTGGAAAATAATTAATTGGTACACAACTCAGAGTAGATTATTTCAAATGTTTGGATGTGATCATTGCATAAACAACTATTTTATTGTTTTCTGATGAGAACACAGTATCTTCGATACATCAACACTGTTGTCCAAGACTGTCCCTGAGTTCCAGGAGACTAAAACCCACTGGCGGCTTGTACCCACGAAACAGGAGAAGTGCCCGTATCTTTTACTGTACAGCACTTCACCTGTTTCGTGGGCACGAGCCGCCAGTGCTAAAACCTGAGAAAGAGTGATGGAAAATGTAATTTAACTACTCGAATCGTTCTGAAGAGTGTTACACAATAGATAAACAAATCATTGATATTGCAGCTTGCTGTTACATAAAAACCGTTCTCCCATTCTCAATGTAAAAAACTTGCGTTAGGCAATAGGATATCTAACAATACAGACGTCGCTTTAAAAACCTCAAATCTTCAAGTGGAATTGCAAAGCACGAATTCAGGCCGCTATCGATTCTGAGCCACGTTTCGTTTTGATTTATTGAATTGGATTACTAATGTAGTCGGACGAATGTGTACATGTAATTTAGCTCATTTGGCTGCGGAGTTTGGATGTATGTTTATCGCTAAGTGCCCCTGTTGATTTATATTGTAAGAAAAGGAATGGGTTCAACCCTTGCTTGCCAGGGTCATCAGATGGGATGAGAGGGTGTGAATGGGTTGAATAGAGAGAAATAGAGAGAGTAAGTGTGAGAGAGGAAGGGTTAAATAGCGAGCGAGAGAGTTGCGAGAGCGACCCTTTGCTTACTACTGTATTCTTGTTGAGGGGATCGCCATCATGACACCGCCACCATGATCCATAATCCAAACAAATGACATGGCCAAGGGAGGGTACGTGACTCGGCATCACTAAACCTTAACCACCAAAGGCCTGCTTTTCGCCGATACGAAATTTTCCACACCATCCTAACACCGGTGGCGCAAATTCGTCTTGCTAACCAGACACCCCCATAGACTCTCCCCCCCTACATCACAACCCCCCCTCACCAAATAAGGGGCACTCAACTGACCAAGCATCACGCCTAAATCAGAGTGGACGCTGTCAGAATCAACTGGTGCAAAGTGAAAAATTAATCGGATATCTAATTATAATCCTTGGGAAACTTTCTACTTGATTGCTAATCAAGCAAGAATCACTCTAATCACAGATTATATAGGCTTATCATATATTTTTGTATAATTGTATAATTCTTGTGAACGATTATCAATAAATATAATGTTTCAATGCACGAGAGTATGAGTAAATATGATGTGCTGTGTACATAAGAAGATACATTTGAATACATGAATTCGTAGATGAAGATGGAACATAGATCTATATTGGTAAAGTTCCATTAAACAATTTTCCTCTGCTATTTAGTTCTGTTGTCAAAATTTGCACAGAAACTTCAGTTCTATTTATAAAGCTTTTATTGTGTTTTTAAATCAATTATTATTATGATTAGTGAATAATGTAATCGCCTGCAACTTCAGTAATATGATATTTCTAAAAATGTTTTGCAATGTGATATACCTGCTCTATTACAGGAATGTGAATAATATTACAGGAAATATACTATTAGTATATTCTATCAATTCTAATCAACACTTTTTTCTTATAGGCCTATGTCCCTATGTCTCTCTATGTCTCTTTTCTGAGGCGTCAAAACCTTCAGCCCTCTAGCACTGCCGCTGGTCATGGTTCAAGACCCAGTAGGCATGGCTGTTTTTCACCTCATCATTCACCTTCGCACATTATCCATTACCCACGCACAAGCTGGAATGCTCATGTGGGCAACATCCGCAAAAAAAAATATCATTGAAAATCGGATTAGAAACAATATTTATCTATGATTTTTCTAAAACTTGTTATTGACCCTGAAAATTGTATTGACATGAATTAAATTATAATTGATAGAATAGTTTATAACTATAGAAAATAAATTAAATGAAAACCTTCACAACTACTCAGAAAGATAAAGAATAAAAGCAGAGCTACGAAACTTCCTACGAGCTCTTAGGATGGTTACATGTAGTGATAGAGTATGTTGTAAATTGAAATTGATGGAAATGAAAAACTCTTGTGGTATTAATGAATAGTATAACTTCATATTGGTTGTGCTATTGACCACCAATCAATAACAGTTCTTCAATCAGTGATCCATAATTTCCATTGATACTAGTTTCTGACAATTTTAAGTAGTTTTTCATATTCCTCAATCAGCATTAATTTACTCTACACAATATATAAGCCTCACAATATCTATACAATCTACATATATCTAGAAAATCTAAACATATCAACACAATTTACACATATCTACAATATCTACAAATTAATAATCTTCAAGCAGCATTGATTTACTCTCTACAAACAAAACTTCATTTGCTCATTTATAATGTAACTGTATTCGGAACTTTCAAATTTCTGTTTACAGTATAGCTCAACAAGTTCCAGCTCTCATAAAATAGTTTTAATAACAATAATCATCGTGAAGAGCTTGTGATTGCAGAATATCATTAGTGGACGGAAGACGGTGATTGGGAAAGTAAGAATAATGGCACAATGGTAAGATATGGAGCTAATATTGTCGAATAATGACCGCGATGCGATGTACCCCTGATGTTGTGATATCTCGCTGACAGAATGAAATACTCATCATCATTAGTGGCAGAGGAGGATGTGATTAAGGTCGCACTCATGACAGACCGTAATCAAAGCTTCTATCAAGTCCTGTACTTCCGTTATGTACACTAGATGAAATACAATGCATTAGAGGCTCCGGCTTGGACCTTTTTATATTGAAGATCACCGACACCGCATAGACAGAGGTGTTCAATGTTCGCTAGTTAATGAGACTTCATTTTCATGGTAACCCTTCCCCAGAGAGGGGGAAGGGGGAGGAGCCAAATGAATATTACCTTGATAAGTAGTAGTGCATCTATGGCAATAATAATTCCAACAACAATAATATAAAACATCAGAATATTATCATCAGGTGACAATGATTGTATCTCGAAACACAAGAGTAATAAGCCTCCCCCTCCCTCTAATTTCAGCCAAACTGTATTATATACACTACTTGTGATGTGATAATTACTCTAGAAGTAATTTTGCATCCGTGAAAAATAGGCTGTACAGTTTGAAAATTATCAAGCCGTGTATCTTTGACAGTTTGATTGAGATTTTATCACGGTTAATGTTGCAGTACTATTGTTAGGAATTATTGGGCGTGAATTTACACAAAAGCAGTGAATAACACTAATTCATTTTTGTCTACAGCTGAAGCCCCTGATGGCGGAAAAGATATGTTGACAAAAGATTCTCTGTCATTTCACGTTAATTTTCATTGTCAGAAACTGCAAATAATATAGAATATTTCTGTTGGAGACTATCTGCGAATCAGAGACAGAAAATGTCAATTTCTTGAAAACTAATTAGCTCGTGATTTTCATATCGTCTTGTATATTAATTACAAAAATTTGCATTGTTTTGAATTATTTACCATGATTTCTTTTGGTTGAAGAATGATGAAGGATTGAAAGAAAAGATGAATTATTTCTCACAGTTGATCAAACTAGTTGAGTAGACAGACCACTTTTATCAAGAGCCATCCACCTTGAAATATGTTACTATTCAGAGAGGACAAGTAACAAGTAGCGTACTACTGAGATATCTGGAGGAATTGATTTCCCTAGGGACATTTAGGTTTCATAAGTATTATTGCAGATTCTAAAACCACAGGAACATTTTTCCAATGTTCTTCTGAAATTTGAAATCCTTTCTAATACTGTATTATGAAATTATTTCTATAAGTTTTTATATGCATAAATAGCGTTTAACAGTGGTCTACTATATTTTTATTCGACTTTTCAATTATTTTCAAACTGGATTCGGACTGTGTTAATGAAAAACTATAACAATATGTATTTAAATACTGAATGGCGTTTCCTACTACCTGCCGAATTGCTATTCCACTCCTTCTCCGATAGATAGCATAGCGTTCGTGATATTATTCAAGTAGTAATGAAGCCTTATACAGTAAATGTGCTCACTTTGGATAACATATAACTTCACATGACTCTCAGCAGATATTTAGGAATTGAATAAAAAATATCATTATTATTGTTATTAACCTTCAAGAGAATTGCTTCATGACGATAAAACGTTCTACAAAGTCAACTAATATAGCAACTATATTTATATATTCGCATAATTACGTTTATAATCAATACTGATTCTATCACTCCTCAATCTTATCCTCTATTTAGGATTTATTATTTTATCCTCTATCAAGGATTTTTCTCTCTGAATCCCAGCTGACTAGTTCTCCATCCTATTCGATTTACAATTTCAATTTGTGCAGCGGTCGTTTCCATTCCTTTTTCCAATAACTTCAATAAAATAAAATATTGGGAATGGGGAGAAATCTCTTCAAACATATCCTTCAAGACCGGCAATGGAAGTCAAGTTTGTTGCTATATTAAGTTACTTGATTGATAAGTAGAAAAACGACATGCTTTGTTGAATAAAACTAGATCTTCAAGTAGACTGTTATAATCGACGGCTCTTGAAACATTGTTTCCTCTCCATTCCAAAATAAGATCGTCTCACTTATTTCTAGTTCACAGTTGCAATGCTTGTACGGTACAGTTGCAAATTTTCAGTATTTTATCTCATACACTCTACGTCATACTATACATACAGACACTAACTCTCAATATATTTACTCTTTAATCAATTACTCTTTGATTCTCAACTCTATATTCACTCTCTACTCAGTTGCTCTCTAACTCCATCTACTTTGCATTTTATTACTGAAAATATTTATATGATCTAGAGCTTTAAAAAATTGAGATTGAACTAATTTTTTCACTTCCAAATATTGAAATTGTGCAAAGAAAATGGAATTTTGAGCTGAAAACTGTAGAGCTAGTTTTTTCGTTGCTATTTAATAGGTGTGAACATTAGAAATGAAGTCAAACTTGGAGGAAAATATCACATGGAAACAATTCTAGGATCAAGTGCCGATATTTTTTACCGATATTTTATGAGTCTTGGCGGTTTAAATTGAAAGTTTCATGTTGAGTCTTCTTCACTCAATCGATGTTTAATACAAAAAGCATTCCTACAGTAAATTTTTTCAGTATTTCATGGTGGTTTACATTATTTAGTCTGAAATGTAACAGGTTGAGAGTTCTCAAACAGGGTTGAGTTTTATTGAGCCAATTATAATAAGGATGGAGTGAGTTGAATAAGTTGTATGTTTTCGCGTTTTTAACAATACTTTCCTATAGAAGCTCACCGGTTGTGACAGGTTTGCCTGGTTCCATTTGCGCGTCTGTTTCAATTACAGCGGACAGGCTGGATGTTAGACGCTATCTTTTAGTGTAGGCTGATAATAATGGATATAAAAAGCATGAATAGGAGCGGGAAACTTTTAAGTTGTGGCTTTAAAATTCATTGTTGAGATTGCGTGAGCCAAGTGACTTGTCGGAGGCACCTTTATTATTGCAAATCACGACATCTGAACCAACACTCACGCAGTTACTTCTTCACTTATTCAACTATGGCGGCAGCATTGTTTGGTGGCAATTTCCATGCATAGTTCAATGATTAACTGGCAAGTATTTACGATAAGTAATAGAACAGGGCCCGATTAAGCGCGGCTAAGTCTTCACCAGCCAGGAAAAGCTCAGTTATGCTCGCCTAGTAATCTACACTAAAATAACAATAAATAACAACGCAAACACATACTCGTTTAATAGCTGTGGTAATCAGGCCATAATATAGTTCAATAATAATATAGCTTACTGGGTTACATGAATGAGAGTCGACCATAAAACTGTAGTGAGAAGGAAAAATTCTTCTCTGTGAGTGTGCTGAGAAATTGATTGAGAGGATAGATTATTCCATAATTCTCTTGAAGGTTCTTAAAATTAATCTCATCATCAATAATACACCCATTTACTTGACATGATAATATTAATTGAAATATATAGCATAGGAAATAGATGCCTGGAGACTTGAAAAATAGTTGGGGAAATAGAAAAGATAAAAAATAGGTAAATTGGAAAGATCAAAAAAATATTTAAAAAACCAAATTCACATGTACATAATCTAACATTTTCGAGAAAAATATTCATTTTTTCATCCCCATGGCATGACTCTCAAGATGAAATTAGAAAATAATGAAAGAAATATTTGTCATAATATAATTTTGAATAGCTTCACAAGTACATTTTTCTATGGTTATGAAATAACTCCTGTACAATTTACAGTGCCAGGAAGTAAACCATTAGAATGCCGGGAAGTTTGAAGCACCAGAGAACGGGTGCTAGAAGCCAGGGGTGGAAATGACAAGAAGCAATAGTTTTTAAAGAGAATCGAAAGCATGAAATTCACAAGATCATTATAAATGAGTAAGTTGATTGTTCCAATATCTGCAGTAATCTTCCTAATAATTTTCTAAAACTCTTGAACTCTTAAAATCTTTTGCTGCTTTCCATTTTCGCCCCTGGGTCTTCCAGCACCCCTGGCTTCTGGCGCCTCAATTTCCCGGCGCCCAAAGCGGCCGCACGGCCATTGGGCGCTCTCTGACAAAGTCATCCATCACGGAAAAATACATATTCGAAATCAAAAGTTACATATTTCAGTTTTGTACAAGTCTCTGTTCGGACATAGTCATTCATCCCGAAACAATCATATTCGAAATCAAAAGTTTGTAAAAGTAGGTTCGAAAAAGTTACTGGAACTCGCCGTTCTTTTTTCCCCTAAGAACCAAATATGGGAGGATGGCGTGGAGGAGATCTTTTCAAGCCACTTTTTTACCTAGCGCAGTCTTGCTAATCTGATGGTAGGAGCTGATATTAGAAGTATCCGAACGAAGACAGTTTTGTCATCGAGAAAGTTATGGCGTTGTTTGCAGCTTCCCCAGAGTAGGCCATACAATAGAAAATGTGGGAGGATTTTCTACAAGGCTGCGAGCAACAACAACAACCTTAAAAACATATAAAGGACTAAGAGACCTTTTATCTGTGAAAAAGATGTGTTTTATTTCTTATGTTTGATATCCCAAATTGATAAAGCAGTTTATCATCTTTGACAATTCCACAATTCGTACTCTCGAATCACTTGGGATGGAAGATTTTCAAACTGTTTCCCTATTAAATGTTCAATCAAAATTATTTTCTTATCACATCATGTTATATTCCCACAAAAAGTGGACATTTCTTTGACAATCTCATAATGATTCTTCACTTTATTAGGATGGTTTTATACGATAATATTTTCTATTACAAATCAAATCATATGATAAGAGATGAAAAAATTATTTCGTATGATGTAATAGGAAATCGTTCATATGGAACTCTTTCCATATGATTTTATTTATGTAATGAGAAATATTACCGTATTATACCAGCCTAATTAATGTAGTATTTGAGATTATCCATCTCCAATCATGTAAATCCGTCTCTATCTTTACACATATGGGTGGACAATATTGGGTGGCTCGTTGGAGGAGTGATAAAGCGCCGGTCTGATAACCAGGTGGACCCTGGTTCAAGTCCCAAGCGGGGAACAATTTTCGACCACAGCACAATCACATAAATATGGCCACCCGACGATAAGCCGTCGGTCCCGACTACCTCAAAGTAGTCGTCATCTCATCCATATCATTACCCACGCACAAGTCTATGAGTTCATGTGAACAAAACAAAACATGAATGTTAGCAGTATGATAATATATCATATTGATTAAGGATTATTATGAAATTGATGCATAATTTCCTCCATTAATAACAATAACAATGACAATAATTCTATACAATATTATAATTGATAATGATGAACGAACTATAATGCATGTGACGTACAGAGTATATGTAATACGATTCTAATTCTAATATACAGTGACACTCGATTTGTAAATTTCTGACACTAATTGAAAACTATTTGCTCCTGTCACTAGTGAAACTGAAACTAATTTGTCTTAATGGAAAAAAGTCGTATGTGTTTCTATGGTAATGACACAATAAACAATGATGGTTCACGACCATTTTACCCATGACATTCTACTGTAATTTGAGCAAGAAGAGTGCTTCCATAAACAGTCCATCAGAAATTTTGTACATCAGTGAGCGATATTATCATATTAAGAGTTACCATCACACGATAAACGTTCTACAAGGTCATACAGGAATGATTAATGTCAACTCAGTTTTGTTGAATTTGACACTGGACAGTTTTACGTCCAGTTTTACGTCGCGGTTTCCAGCTGCAGTTTTCTGAAAACATGAGAGGATGACATATTTTATTATGCGGGAAGCTTTTTGTGAATTCATACACCTGCCTCCACTTGCCGTGGGCAGACACGCTTTACAAATTCGACCTGGTAGCGAATCATCAACTCTGTCTCTTCCAATCATCTGTTGCCAACCATAATTTCATCTCACTTCCCCTCTACTCTATTCTAAAATCCATAGGTCGGTTCATCCTCAATTTCCTCCTTTATATTTTTCTTTCATTCTAAGAGGCAGAGGCAGAGGCATTCAAGGGCGAAAATACGAGGGGCAAAAATCGGTTGAGGGGCGATAACTAGAAAGGGGCAAGAAAAACTAGAAAAATGTCGAATGCTTTCTAGTAATACAAGGCGCAGGAATGACTAATGCTTAATGTCTAATTCTTTCAAGGATATCAATATCTTAGCAGGTCTTGGAGTTTCAATGATTTATTTAGTGATTTCATAATTGTAATATTTCGTGAACATGAAAAGTATGTAGAATTGTATTTCCTACGCTATATATTTCGATAACGCGATTCGAACGAATGTATTTTGAGATGAGAGGAGTTTCGATGTGGGGAGAACAGAACAGCCATATAATATGAAGGCTTTTTTCGATATTCAATGAAGTTGTAAAATAATTTGAAAAGTCAGTATTTTTTGAGGAGAAAGAATACTGTGTAACTCACAAACAAGTTCATGTCCCAACAGCTACTGCTATCTGTGGTTTGATTTCAAAACTAATAACCTTTTCAAACAGTCGACCAATCAGCGAAGAGGAGGAGGAGCTTGTAGGTGTGCGGCTTTTATGGCCCAACAGCTATACTGCTATTGGTCGACCGATTCTAGAGTTTTCTGACTTTCAAACTGTTGGCCAGTCAGATAAGAATAGGCATTAATTGCTTGTGTAACAGAACTATCAAGTCATCAGCTAACAACATTCTAATTCATTCAAAATCCTAGATCTTCTTTACATATTCCAGTAGGGAATAATATTCTTTATTGGAATATTTTGAATATCCTTTGAAATATTATTCATATTCTTTAATTTTCTCTACTAACAATTTTAGTCCATCAGAAGAAATTATCCCACCAACTAGGAGTAATTATTATCTTTACTAATCATAGAATGGTCACAGATTACTTTCAGCAAATCCATTGTTTAATTGCATTCGAATCTGAATTCCATGACTTCATAAATCCAAACAATGCAGGGATCTGTTAAAGCATTTGGAAGTCAAGAAATGTAGGAGAAACGTGAACACAGGCAGTTTTTTCATGTAATTATTTTATAACTTATCATTGTAGGAAGGTGTTGCAGCAGGATAACATCATTGAGTTGAAGCACTGCCGATGAGCGGATTGCATGGATAGCATGGATTTCCCGCATGGTGCTCAGCCGCCATCTTTGAATTAATTAATATGGACAAAATAACATTAAAAGACAATATGGTGCTAGAATCTCTTGGTAGGTGGTGGATGAATGGAACCAAACATCCTGATTATGAAAGATGACGGCTGGTTCGAAGTCGGGACGGACCGACGGCTTATATAACTTTACAGATCAATTATTGATGGGATTATTTGAAGATTGAAGAGAATCATATATATGTGGTCAGGCATACGAGCCCGAGCATCCGATAGTCACATATTATTCTACTGATCAAGTCATTCACTTGTTTCTATACTCGTCTCCAATATTTTTAAAGTTTTTTTTATCTTAATGTGAAATTTTAATAAAGATTCAATGTGGTGTTTCTTATTTATTAAATTATTTTGAGAAGGGTAAGCTTGTAGTGAGCGTACACTGTGATAGTTATTTCTCCCACAAATCAAGTCGTATATGTATGTTGACTTCATTATTCGATTTGATTTATTAGCATTCAGTTGGATCTCTATTATTGCTTTTGGTTGTAGGGCAGGCGATTGGTGGAGCGGTGATCTGGTCGGAGAAACGTTTAGGCCCCATAAAAAACGATAGATACGTTTTTCCGAGATTATTAAGAGGAGTGGTGGAGGAGGGTTGGGATGGTGAAGTAGGGAGGAGGGGAGGCCAAAAACAAGCGCGAGCGATTCAAGTTAGTGGCCCAACTCTCATAAATCCCGGGAACTCGGAGTCGGATAGGAAGGCCTTGTAAATGCCTTCCCAAACAACGCCGCCTTCATGTACTCTCATCAGCTTGGGTGGTCTAGCAATCGGGCCCCCCTCCGCCCCCCGACCCTCCCGCACAACAACAGACCGGTCCACGGTTCACGCTGACATTATAATAATTATTGTCCCCCCTCAACCCCCCACCCACCCGCGCCAGCAGCTTTTATTTTTTGGCTTTGGGCTGAGCGTGAGACGAGCCACAGCCGACCGGATCTATCCATTCGGACCTGAGATGATAAAGTTTCGACCGTACAAGAATAATGATGTTGCCATCAATACTGTTTTTTCCCTTTGCTTGAGAGGAGCGCATCAACAGCATAGCACAACACATCCCTTCGCTTTACTTTTTCTTTTCATCCCTGACTGCACCGTTACAATCTAATAATAGACGCCTCTAGTTCGTTGGTTGTTGGACCTCCGCCTACGGGCGTCTCTTCTTATTTTGAAACTGTGGGGGCCATTTTGAATTTTTAAGGTTGCGACATGACGGAGATGCGCCTCTATCATCAACCATTAACGTCCTATTTCGGCTGCCTGGCCCTTAACAGCTGCTGCCTCAGACTCACTTCACTATACACCTTATTTCCAATAAACATGCAAATCCAAATTGAAACTCGAATTTCGGTCACGATTGGGAAATCAAAGCTTTACAAACATTTGAAACTATTGATCACTTCAATTTCAGGCTATCCATATCGGAATATTATGCACGATCTTGCTATAAAATATCTATCAAGTACATGGAAAATATGTAAATCCCGAATGGGATAAGATTGATATGTGTTTTTTGAACCTTCTTCCCGATTGATAGTTCGCTACATAAAAGAATGGTGGTGGCACGTTTTTTCAATAGATTGATAGTGTTGGGACATAAAGAAGTTCATAATTCACAGACATTACAATGCAATAATTATAAAGCAATTAGATCAACCGAAAAAAAGGCTAATGAAAAGTATTGATAGTATTATATAATTATATGTGATGAAAGTACATCTTCTATTGATGGAAAGTCACTGGCAGCTCGTGCCCACTAAACAGGTGAAGTGCTGTACAGTAAAAGATACCGGCACTTCACCTGTTTCGTGGGCACGAGCCGCCAGGAAAATATGTTCAATTTACTGAATGAGCAATTTGGAACTAATTTGTAAATGAAGCTCTCCAATGGAGAGAGAACACATTCCGCTACTCAATTACGCAGCACGTCTCAAGAAACATATGCAATTACAGAAAGTAATCATATAGGGTTTTCCCAAAAAGAATAGAATGAATGCCGATAAGAACTTATTTTTCAATAGACTCTCGAGATTTGAGTTCACCAATTTTTCAAACCTTCATCTCCTTCCCTATTTTGAACTTGACTCATTCTTAACCACAACATTATTGGATCTTCGTTTTATCTCTCTTCTACTTTTTATTCCTTCTAAATCACGAATATAATGACTTTTTTTAAGTTTTCAAATGTTGGATTATATTATTGCCGATCCTTTACTTGATACATTATTATAATTATATTTAATTGTTTCTCTGTCATGTAACCCATGTCCAGAGGTATTTATTAAACAAATAAAACTATTATTACAATATGTGAAGTTATACTACTTTTATAAACTATCTTATTATTCTTTTTCCTCGATCCTTTCCAACTCCAATATTTTCCAATGCCTCATCATTCGTAAATCCTTCTTACATTCTATTTTCATTCCAATTGAGCTTATCAAATAAGTTTCCGTCCTTTTATTACAATATTTCGCATAATTTAAGTACCGGTAACCAGTAAATCCACGTATCTTCTATCTTATTTCATAGTTTTTTTACTACATAGTTCGCTTACTTGCTAAATATGAATAGGCATATATTGTTACTTCTCCCTCATTAATCTCGATTCAGCTCATCTGTTATCCAGCCTAGAATATTAACTATGATAATATGAGATTGCAAACTCTCCGGTTTTAGTGTTTCAATACAAATACAAGAATAAAACTACATACCTTTCATTTGCGGCTTTAAATTAATATGATTTCCATAGTTATACGACGGCCTTTTGGGCCGGTATTGGCCGGGCTGGGGCCGTTTTTCCGTCGTGCCGGGGTGTACTCTTGGCTTGGACGGGCTGTATAGTCGAATTAATTTGAAACTGGCAACCAGCTGGTAGGCCTAGGCCCTTCATGGGCTGTTGAGCCAGACATACATACATACATACATATACGACGGTCAGTTGTGATTATCATTGGTGGAAATAAAAACATAATATTTCTAGAAGAAAATAATTTAACAGCTCAAACATAATCGGATAATAATAAGACAAGAAATAAATTTGAAAATCTGTTACATCTTGAATAAGTATATTTTGTTGAAAAATACTAGAAAATTGTATTCACCTTCAATAACTTCTATTAACCTATTAACTTCTAACCTATGAAAAATGAGGTAACAGCTCCATACATAATTGAAGAATCAAAGAGACATGACATTCCTTGGGAAAGCTATCCTATTTTGTATGAATATCATTGATCTGTACTTGATTGATCTACACTATTTGATCTGTATTATTGTTATTTAAAACTTATTTTTCTTTCAGGGATACTGTATTTATTAAAACTTTGAAATAATTCAAATTAAAGTACCTTTCTTAAAATATTCTTTTAGAACATGCTTTGGCGTTTTAGAACCATTTTCAAGTTCATTTTATTGTTATTTACTACAAAACTTGGGAATGCTATCCCATTTTGGAAGCATACTATTGACCTGTACTAGAAACTCTATTCAACTTAAGAAACTTTCAGGCCATTTTATATTCATTTAGCGTATAATATAGTGTTACAAAAAGTAACAATAAGGTAATAAGTAATAAGTGAAGAGTAATGAGTGATAAGTAAAGAGTAATAAGTGTTGTAAAAGTAAGCAATATAGTATCATGCAAAAAGCCATGCTACTACTCTAGGCAACAAGCTACTCTAATATAAGCTCTATATAAGTTACTTTGAGTTAACTGAGCTTGTCGTAATACATGTGTATTGTCCTAACTATAACATGGCAAGACATGACAATGCTAGGAGGTTGTACTGCTACATAAATCAGTGTCCCAAGTTGCCGTATGCAGAGATGAATGTTCCTCGGCTTTTCAAAGTTTGACTCCAGCTGACAGCGAAAATTCTCTGACGCCGCTCAACTGACAAAGAAACCAATTAAGAAGGAAAAGTGTCTCTTTCCCTGTCATGCAATAATCAACGCCGGATTGTTTCTAGACAGTTTTCATTGTAACATGTCCTCTTGTATAAGCGAAAATGTGTATTATAATAGGTATTCTACCAAGCATGAAAAGCTGAGTGTAATAGGTCTTCAAGCCAGTGTGAAAACACCCATCTGTGAGTGTAGCCTATATTATTCGCGTCAGTCAATTTGACTATGCAAAGCTCATTTATTTTTAGAAAGTCACTTGTTATTATCATTATCAGCCTATGCGAGGTAAAACTCAATTTGCGTCTAAATGAAGATGGTCTTATTACATGAGAATATTTTTACATAGAAAATATGTTGCAATTGAATAATTAGATGTAATTCCCGTATTGGCGTAGCGTACAGAATTTTTCTTTTTCTTAGAGCTACTTTATCAATGATTTTTATTCAAAATAAGAATCACAGTAGGCCTACCCGTTTTAATTTTTTTCATGAATGCTCAAATAATAATAATTAAAAAGGGTACTGTGATTCTTATTTTGAATAAAAAACGTAAACAATTTGAAAAGTCTAGTTGCATCTACTCAAGTATATAATAGACATACAATAGAAAAACAAATATGTATTATTTTCGCCTATGGTATGAAGACAGTAGACACCAAATAAGAATAGATTGATGAATAGATGAAATCTTTAGACTTTCTCCAATCTGAATGGATTAATTTGGATGCTTTTGAGAAAATGATGTTATATGTACATTGAATTGCTCTGGGTGGCTCGTTGGAGGAGTGATAAAGCAGGGAGGTCTGATAACCAGGTAGACTCTGGTTCGAGTCTCAACCGGGCAAAATTCTTTGACCACAGCACAATCACATAAATACGGCTAACCCGTCTTTCGGAGGAGACGATAAGCCGTCGGTCCCAACTAACTAAAAAATAGTCGTTATCTATCATTCATCGATCGCATCACCCCCGCACAAGCCTATGAGCTCATGTGGGCTTCACCCTCATAAGAAATATCTATTTTAACTTGACCGTGCAGCCTAATTTTCTATCATGATCCCCACATTGGTCAATTACTCGTGCACGGTTGATGAGATGTGGAAAATTATAATAAAAAATGTCAGACGAAATGATAATCAAGCCCATCAAGAGATGCAATAATAACCTACTGAAGTTGCAACGCTTCAGTTGATTTAAGCTATTATTTAACAAGATTCTATCAGGCTGACTGTTTATTTCTTATCGAAAAACGTCATTTTAAGTGAAAAACACTTATGAAACTCGAATATTCAAGTAAATCGAAGACTTACTTGATTACATTATAACCGTATTAGAATAGTAAACTAATCAACTAGTGCTGGAAAATTGTGTTTACACACGATACACATTGTTCTTGCTCAAGTTGAAAATTTGGATAGAATTAATATGTTACTTGTATGTAAGACACTGGCAACTCGTACCCATAAAACAGGTGAAGTGCTGTACAGTAAAAGATAAGGTCACTTCACTTGTTTCGTGGGCACGAGCCGCCAGTGATGTAAGATAATTATGTAAGTGTTCCCAGATGAATTATGTTAGATATTTTTTGTCATTATAAGAAAAGATGAGTTAGAATAAGGAACAATAAATCCTTGTTCTATACTGCAAGCATAACTTAAAACAGTTCGAACTTCGATTAGATTGACTTCCATAACAAACAAACGGCTGCTGGATATCCAAATGCTTTCACAAGCGTGCAAATTAATAAAACCGCATTAGAAACGTGAAAAGAAAATTAACTGTTCAATTTTCAGTAAACAGCAGTTTTGAAACTCAAATTTTGCTTGATAAGTTGTCAATTACGTAGTACCATTAACTAAGAAAAAACATTTTCACTCCATCATGCAGTCTGAAGGACTCAAACTCACTTAGAAAGAGGTACACTCAAGCTTACATCCCAGGTCAAAGCTTGATGGTCAAGGAAGGTTATGAAGTTATGCATAAACTTTAGTTCTAAGAGCTTGAATAAGTTTTGTAGTGGGTAACCTCAATAAAGCTTCAACGTTATTCATGACTGACAAATCAATATTATTACTCCATTATTATGCATACAAGACACCTACTTAGATTTTAAAAGCTTGATGGGTATTGCTACAAGACCAATGGCGTAAATATAATATCTTTATTCATCCAATGACTGTTGGGCTACGCTCAACAATTCAGCAGCTTGTAACTGAACAGCTGACTTTCCTCATTAAAATTGAAAAGGTTAGCCTATGTAAACAAGCTTTATAGACCATTGTTAACTCAGTCACGACAATGCATTTATACGAGCGGTATAATAGCAGAATAGAACTAGACGTCAAATTTCTGTTATTCATTTTAGTACCGTAGTGCGGACAATACCGATGGTGCTCTACAATCTGACAACTTCTAATTGAACCAGCTCTATAAAATAATAGTTCTATTACAATATTGTTCTGTAGGCTAGTATTTATATACTAGCTAAAAAGGTTCAGAACTGGTCGGTTTGAATGCCAGAATTCTCTAAAATGGTTAGTGGTTTCTAAATAAAATACTCTTACTTGACTTCTACTATAGTGGAATATTGGAGTTTCTGAATGTAAATGTGATTCACCCCTTCCTCCCGTAAATTGTATGTTGTAGACGATTACGATAAGATTATGAATATCGTGAATTATTCATCATCGTACAATTTCTATGATATTGGAGTTCCCAACATGAATTAATCATACATTAACACGATCTTAAAGTCTAAGGATCATAATATTATCACTTGTACTTAACTCATCCTCAAAGTATGTTAATGTCAGTAATGCTTTTTCAAATTAGACCAAATTTAATCTTGTATCATCTGTGCGTTTATATGAGATTGAAGTCAACTTCGTGCAATCATTGTCAATACAAGATTACTCTTTTTTTAATTAAAAATAAAAAACAGTAGGAAAGTAGCCCTAAGATAAAGGAAACATTAAAGATTACTCTAGTATATTGTATCTGGATATTATAATCCTATAGTAAACTATAATGAATGTTCAATTAATATTATAGTGAGATATACTTCAATACTACACTATATTATAATAGTGGGAGCTAGGGTATCAATTGTAATCTTAAAGCGGTAGGATATTTTTAGGTTAACTGTTATATTTTCATAGTAAAGTTCATTGTACACTATTAAGGAGTTGAGACAGAACTGTTTCAGATCAAATCCAAGGGAAGAAGGTTTATTACGATTTATGGTACATCACCAAACAAGCAAAAACAACTGTTCATAATTCATTTGAAGTGTACAACTGTAAGTCATATTTTATCATATTTATCCATTACAAACTTCTAACAAGTTTTATTAAATTTCATCCAATTTTACTCATCTATCGGGTGTTTCAAAAAGGACGCACATCAAAATTTGAAGGAGAAAATATTCGGCATAGAGAATAAACAGTTGGTAATATCATCTAATTATACTTTTTTGTAGTGTTGTGTTGGGTCGTATATGAATGCACTCTCGCTGAGAATTCGACTGATGATTAACTTGATAATTATCCAACTTCCATCATTTGGAAAAAGAATACTCAAACATGTATTGATATTACAAACACAAATTAATACTTGGACATTACTGGTATATAGGTGTGATGTAAAATGCGTTTATAAATAGTACAATAGAGCCAATATATTGAATTTCCAAGTTGAAATACTTCCTAGGCCGAATATATTCTCTCTCAAGCTTTGATGTGCGTCCTTTTTTAAACACCCCTAACAAGAAACCCCAAGTTAAAAACTTGATGCGAACTGAAAAAATATTCACAGTCTTCCGACACTATCACCTAGCTTGAAAACCATTCCTGGAGTGTATGTCCAATAGATCTTCTCTCTCTATTTTGTAGGCCTATGAGGAATCAGCCAGAGAGGTTGTGCAAATTTCTCCCACAACACTCTGTATGTACGACATAGAGATATACTGTACCACCATTTTATATACCGTATACACCGTGTTATATGATATGATGTTCTCTTCCATAATGTTTGAAATTTTTTCAAATCGGACTGTTGACGTCTACACACTGTCATTGGAATTGTGTTATACCTGACATATCTGGGAATATTAGGCCGGTATCACACGATAATATTTCTATCATCATAGTTGATCAGATGGAAAGAGATGAAAATATGATTTCGTATTTTTATTTCTTTCCATATGATCATATATGATCATAGAACTATTATCGTGTAATATTGGCCTTAGAAAAGCGGTGGTTTATAAACCACCGCTTACTGTTATAAATAACAGTTATAAATATCTGAAGCAAGCAATAAATGAATGAGTAATTAGATGAGTAACAAGTAATTAATTAGATGAGTGATTAGGTAAGTAACAAGTAATCCACGGTTGATTAGAGGGATAGCGATAATTATTCTCAGTTTCCAGGAACCTCTCAAATATTTTCTCAAAGTACAGTATACCAATCTCTATTGATGTTTCAAGCCTAGAGTTCCAACCAATGCCTTGAAAATTAATTATTACTAACGATCAATATAATATATAGCAGGCAATATATATCAACACAGCAGGCAAAAACATTCCACCCTACGATAAATTTGGACAACCAAGTTATCTCCCAGTCTACCTCTTCCAAGTTCTTGGGCCTAACAGTAGATCAAAACTTGAATTGGACAGAACATGTCGCAAGGATATTAACACGAGTATCAAGTGGACTATATGCACTTCGAAAAATGTCTCCCATTTGTAAAATGGAAACGCTAAAAACAATTTATTCCGTGTATGTGCACTCAATAATATCTTTTGGCATAAGTCTGTATGGATCTACTTCAAACCAAAACATGGATTCAATTCTAAAAGTACAGAAACAAGCTATAAGAATAATCCTTCACCTAGATTTCAAAGCAGCAGTAAAAGAACATTTTGCTCCCTTAAATATAATAACAGTTTACAGCCTTTACATATTTGGAACAATTATGTCTGTAAAAGAAACCCCTGGAAATATTTTGACGTTAGGATATAATCATAGATACAGCACTAGAAACAGAGACAAACTTTTACATTTGCAAAACCATAGACTTGAGTTTTATAAGAGGAAGCCCACATACATAGGAGCTAAGTTTTATAACAAGCTACCAAAAAGTATCCAAGAAGAGGCAAATCCCGACAGATTTAAATTGGAATTGGAAAGATACCTCACAAATAGAGCACTCTATAGTATTGAGGAATACCTGCTTTCTTAATATAATAATAAGGTCAACTTCTATTAGTTAATCATATTATATTAGTTATACTTATAGTTAGTTTAGTATGTATAGTTGTTAGTTTAGTTCTGTATAATATTTTTGTGATAAGACCATGTGAATAAACGTGACACTATTCATTGTATGTATTGTACAATTTTATGAATAAAGGAATATGAAATGAAAATGAAATGAAATAGGCTACAATTATTCAGAAATGCCCGATTCATTTTCATATTCTTCAAGATTGAAAATTATGTCTAACCATCACTCCATCTACTAATCTGAGAACTGATCCCAAGGGCTGGGATCATTGTCTTTTCTCTTTTCTATTTTCAAAAGCCATCTAATCCTAGATAAGAATCTTGAATAATAACAGGTGTTCATTCTTTATTGCTTATGAATAAATTTCATGTAAGTAAGGCCGTAATGTGATATTCTATACTATCTTCACACACTGAGCTGGAATCATATATTTTCAATCTGTTCTCATGTGTAAAAAATATCCTATATACAGTATACCACACATTAGTATTATATACTGACTATGTATATTATATTGCATTTTATAATAGTAAGAAATATTTTTTATTATTTACTGAACATGTTAATATTACGTTTCTGGTCTAATAAGTTATTCAACAGCTATTGGCTATTTTCGGTTATTATGGAAACCTTCAATTTTGATTGGAAGTTATCCCAGATTTGTTCTGGAATAAGTTTTTACTATCGATATGAATCTGGAATCAGTTTATAGTATCGATTTGAACTTATCCTTTCTGATGCAAGTTATATTAATTTACTATATGTATTCACTGCCTAGTGACAAGTCACTTGTTATAAAATCATTGAACTTAGCGTTTCTCCAATTCATATTTTTCCCATTCACAAAATATACTACAAATACATTGAAGTCTACATGGAGTTATGTTTATGTCTCTTATGTACATAAAAGATGTTAATCTTTGAACTTGTAATGAGTTCAATCATTATCTTTTCAGCACTGGCGGCTCGTACACACGACACAGGTGAAGTGTCCCTATATTTTACTGTTCAGCACTTCAGCTGTTTCGTGGGCACGAGCCGCCAGTGCTTTTCAGTTCATTTTTCAATTTGAAGGAAGCATCATATTCTACTTATTGACTTTCATTCTTCACATGCACATGCTACAAAATCTGTTAACGGGAGGTTGACAATGTTTGACGGGAGCATTTTGTTTTAACTTCTCATGGAATGAAATAATTGAATTTACAGCAATAGCTGTATACTATTTTAGCGATACGGTGATAATAATAATTGAATAATTATTATTTATTTAATAATAGGAGTACAATAGGATTTCTCTAAAAACTGTTTCTCTCCCAATTTTTACAAACAGTTCAAAAGTAGGTTATGCTATACAATTTATAATAACTATGCATTAGATATTTCAATGCGTATGAAAGATGTATTCTTTCAACTATCTTAACCTCAAATGATTATTTCAATCTCTACAGGTAAGTTCTAACAATGATTTCGTGTTCGAACAACAAAGGTGTATTAGACCACACACTCAATTACAGTAATGTGTCAATTAACGCTCGCTTTTGCTGCTAGAATACAGTTGAGGTTAATCGAAATTCTCAGCAGATTCACAATCAGCAGCCGGTTTTTGAATTTTCCCAACTGAAACGCGCCTTCTTCTCAACAGAAATATCTTGTCGATCAAGAGGCACCAGCAAGTTTGATGTTATAATAAAGTGGGAAGATTATAGTTGACTGAAAACATTAGCAACCTGAGCTAGAATATAAAAGCCGTGGATTCGTTTGAAATTATTGACCAGTCAAGTGGAATATGTAATCACGGTTCATCCGAGAGACGGCGGCCGCGCTGTTGGATAATGGTGTGTTCTGGGGGGAGTGGTTTCAGGGGCCGAGAGGGGGAGGGGGGAAATTTGGTGTTTCGGAGCGGTCGCTTGATTAGAGAGGCAACTCAACAGAGTTGGAATCAGAGCTGACAGAGGAGAAAGAGAGTTTGTATAGATATAGTCTGTCCAAGCAAAGAGGACATTTTGGCAAGATGGGAAAATTACTTCAACTCGGTCAATATTGGTTCAAAAATTATAAATTTGATCCCAAATCGTAGGAAACATTCTGATCTACAATTTTAAACCAAATTTATAATTTTTGAACCAATATTGACCGAGCTAAAGTCATTTTCCCAATTGCCAGAATGTCTTCTTTGCTTGGACAAGCTATACATAAAAGAAAAAGAGGGAGAGAATGGATAGCATTAGAGAGGATAAAAAGAGAGAGAAAATGATTAAGAGAAATAAAAAGTGAGGAAGAGAGAGTGTGTGCATAGATGTATAGGCCTAAGCCTCAATAAAATTGAAAGAGAGTGAGAATAGAGTTGGATAGAGAGGATGAGTAAAGAAAGAGAGAGAGTGAGAAGTGAGAGAGAGTAGAGAGATAGAAAGAGAGGATGAAGAGAGAGAAACCAAGTGAGTGAGTGATAGTTAGTGGGAGAATGAGAAAGAGTCTCTATAATACCTCTGGCAATCAGACTACTTGCTTTAATAGCTGTGCGCTGCGCTGCTCTACGCTGCGACTCGCAACCGAGCCGACTGTTTGTGTAACGACAATTCCCCGCTGTATTTACCGTGGAGTGCGTGCTCTATCTCCCCAACAAACGCCGACACACACGCACATTCCCGCACACACTGCCGCGTAATTTCGGGCACCGATCATCCGAAATAGTTATATCCGGCTTTTGCTCTATTTGCCTTTGATTATCCGGCTCACAGGCGTTTTGTCAACACGCAAGCGTCGGGCGGCAGATTGCACCGCGCGCGTATCATACACCAATCAACGCGAATGCGACAGTTTTTCATGTCCGCCCAAATTGTCCCTTCAGTTACATTAGCATTCGATATTACTCCACTCCATTAGTGCTCGCCTATAAATCAGACTTTATGGACAGACCCCATACCATGCCAGCTCACTACAAACTGGTTATGAAATGGAGGTATTTTGTATAAATACAGGGTGTTTCAGGAGGAATGTGCAATACTTCTCAGGCTGATTCCTTACACCAAGTAGACAAAAAAAAGTTCCATGGGACCAACCCCCGAAAACGCTTAGTTACTGAGATAACAATGGCGGAAAATTGAGATTTTTCAAAAAATATTAATTTTTCTAATTTTTTAGAGAATCTTGTGAGGTTCTAAAATAATCAATCCCTATGTAAAATAAGCTGAGAAATTCAATGAAACCAGTTCCAAGTTTGTAACTTAAACTGTTATTGAGATAATTGGAAAAATATGATAAAAAAAACACCATTTTTCAACAATAAGGGTTATAACTGGATAAGGAAACATAAAATTGTATTTTTTATTAATGGAAATTGAAAAGAGTCGGATCTAAAGATAGAGTTGAATAATGGCGATCATGTAAATCTTACCGAAATCTCAGAAATAGCGATCAAAAATTGCAAAATCGCTACTAAACACAAATTTATCACTTGTGAGTATGTTTTGTCAATTTTGCGATCTTTGATCGTCATTTCTCAGCTTTGAGTAAGATTCAAACAATCGCCGCCATCTATCTTTTCCTCAAGAATCCGACTCTCCTCAACTTCCATTAATAAAAATACAATTTTATCTTTCCTTAAATAACATTGCATAAATAACTTATGTGCATTCCACACAACTGGCGGCTCGTACCCACGAAACAGGTGAAGTGCCGGTATCTTTTACTGTACAGCATTTACTGTACACCACTGGCGGCTCGTGCCCACGAAACAGGTGAAGTGCTGTACAGTGAAAGATACGGGCACTTCACCTGTTTCGTGGGCAACAGTGTTTCACACATAATTGCGAAGATAAGTCCATTTTCTCTAATGACGTTCTCAAATTATGATCTGCTTGGTAGTGATATATGGATGCCATCTACCAAGATTTGACATGATCATCATATGTTATCGTATAGTGTTTCAGTTTACCATTTGGATATGGATACACTATTATCAGATTACACCAATCAAATCAAAAATGATTCTCATGAATAAACATTTATTAGAGTAAACAAAATTAAATATCTTGTCTTTTCATTTGGCACAACAAAGAGTCACTTTTAAATATTGGCAATGATATATACAGATGAAACTAGCACATATAGTTATGAAAAACGCTTAGAAATTTAACTTACATTTGAGTGAGGGTATATTCCGGCTGCTGTGCAGTGTGCATGCCTTTCTCAACCCAGACTGGTGAGAATAGAGTTGTTGACATGTAGTTTGAATTCAGCCATGTTGGATATTATGCTACGGGGGTAAGGGATTTGAAGTTGGATGATTAGATATTTAAGAATATTGAGAGTTGGAGTGAATTTAAAATAAGGGAATGGAGTTGAGAATAATGGTACTTTTTTAAATCCATACAAGAATAGTTGATGATATGAGTGGAGTATGCTTCATATGATTTCCACCTATAGGCTATTAACTAAATTTACATAAAATTTCAATGTAATAGCCTACTCTAACCCATACATTATCACGATCATATTCTCTAACTAAACTATAGATTATACCATCTGTAATTTCCCCAGCAATAATAGCCAACAGCAAATTCATCATCATCATCATCTTACAAGGATTAGGCAATTGCCTGTTCCGACTTCCAAACAGCAAATTCGAAACTGAAAACTAAATTGATTAACGTGTAGAGTACAAGAAATCACAAGGAAAAACTCTCAACAATAAGAGTTACTGTTGTATATTCAGTCGAAAAATATCTATTACAAGATACAATATACTGTATTTTTTGTCAATACAGTGTCAGATAATCAGGTCGGCCCTAGTCCTGTTTGGTTAAGAGACTTGTTTAAATAGTCGTGTTACACTATTTTACATGAAGATGTCGCTTGTAGGGGCCCACACTTTTCGCATGCGAGCAACTCAATTGAAGCAGAGGATATACTCGCTAACCTTGATTAGGTCTAGGGACCACTGAGATGTTGGATTGGAAGGGTGACGACAGTATAATTTACATTAAGCAAGAGTCAGAGCAAGATGTTGTTGAGACGTCAACACAATGAGTGAGGAGTCATAGTATGCTTGGTTCAAGGTACAGTTCTCAATGAAAACTATCGGATAAATTAATTTTATCAAACGTTTCATCGGGGGAGAGCGAGAGGGTAACACGCAATGCGGAGGCCAAAGAAGGACAGGAATGTAAGCAGGAAAGAATGGTGTTTGGAGGGTTGAGGGGTTGGAGGGGAGCACGGCCATGTTGTTAACAACACGGCAGGCAGCTGTCTGATGTACTAATAACAGGCAAGATGGCTGAACAAGAACATCGCCCCAGGTAGAAGACCCGTAGACCCTATCTGCTCTAATCAGTTTCAACCTTCTTGTCTAATCACAAGACCCTCCCGCTGGTACTTTCTTTTTCTCTCTCACCAGCGGCTTTTTTTATTTCATCTTTATCTTCGGCTCCAACACGCACACACACACTGCTCTTCTTTGTTCAGCCTCAGATATAAAGACTGGGCCCATGTCACAATATTGTTTATTAGTGGTATCAGTTGGTAGATGGCTGCGGAGTTGATAGTATAAGTTATATATTATGCTCGAGTCAACTCAGTGGGTAGGCTAATGAACAAGATTGAGGTAAGAAATTGCTGAATATAGCCTTTACTGGTAACTATCGAGTCATTTATCTATGGCATAATAATGTACAAAAGAATATGAGAAATTGTCACGATCATGAACATTTTTGATAAACAAAGAGATGAAAAATGAATGACATGAAACAGATTATGATGATCAAATTATTTAGAAACTCTCTAAAAGAAGATAACTTCTCCGAGAGTAGAAATGGAATAGAAACGAAAACAGAGAGAAATGAATCTACTGATTTCCATGGACATATATCTACAGTTTATACAGGTTACAATTATATTTATTTACTTGTAAGAGATCAGTTGTTAACTTACAACCCTTTAATATAATCAACTTATATAGACTTTACTGGTAATGCGCATATTGCTTCCAACTATCGAGTCATGTATCTATGGCATTAAATTATGATAAAATCTTACAAATGGACACCATGCGATTTTGGTTTACCTATTAGAAAACAAATATTGGTGATGGATTGAATTACTAACTAAGCTCACACAGGGAAAGGAACATTAGATGATACAGTATTTGCTTGTAAACTTTGAGCTAGGTCATACCATTGAAAATTATTTTGAAAAACTATTTTGAGCTATATATTTTTGGGCTATTCTGGTAGACTCTCAAGTTGAGTAGAAATATTCAATCTTTATTTCTCCATCCCAACTGAAACACTCCACTAGCTTTATTCTTCACCATACGACTTCATTGGACGTTGAAATATTTATCTTCAAATTCTAAATTCATAAGATTTCCCAATCTTATCACGGATATAAATTGAATAGGCATTAATTTAAGGAATGTTGAATGATGTCTAATGTAATTTGAAAATACTTATACGTAGAGTAATTGAATAGTATGAGAACTAGTTGATCGGAGTTAAAATTTATGTTATGATCAATAGATTGAACCTATTTATCTATTGATTGGATGAAAAAATAGGTTTAGAAACGGTTCATGAGATTATCTCGTGGAATCGAATTAGAGATAAAACTTAACTTTTTATTTCATCATTGGAGGTCGAAGTTGATGCACATCCGGCCCTTTGAGTGGTCATCTGAACACAATAATTATAAACCTGCTTAGGTCTATAAAATTATGACCATAAGAAGGAGATTTTAAAACAACCATTTAACAGGAATACAATAATTTATTCCCGTCAATAATAATTATATAAAAACACCTACTTTATTAATAATTTGTGTATAGAATATTGTAAAAGATTCTGAAGAATACTGAAACCCTGCATAAGTAGATAATTTTACTACAATTATTTGTCTAAAGATGTTCCATCTGAAGGAACGGGGTGAAAATTGAATTGAATTGAATTGAATTTATTTATTGCCAAAAAACAAATTACAAATACAAATTTCTTATGGAGACCGAAGCAACAAAGTGCAAAAAACAATATATACAAAATTTGACACAATACAACTTTCAATATTATCAAATAAAAATACTTGTAAGCCTATCTTGGCCTAATAATAGCACCTTATTAACTTTTTTGGCACTGCCGGCAGAAGTACAACTTGAGCGCCAGCAGTGAGTTCTATTTTACAAGGAAAGCATTTTCTATTTTCAGCATTTACAGCAATAGATTCAATACAAAAAACAAAAGAATAGAAAAAAAATAAATTTATAAATGAATAGCTTAAAATGAAAGGATAAAATAAAAGAGATAATTTTTATTTATAGACAGAAAAGAGTTTTGTAAGGCTTTAAATTTTAGACAATTTAATTTGAGTTTAAAGATGGAAAGATTAAATAAATAAAGATGAATTCACTCATGACATAGAAAAAAGTTAACGTGAGATACTAGTCTCTTCGAAATTAATCTTAAAAAGGCAAATTGAATAAATAAGTGAATGAACTAAAGATGAGAATACATTTTTAGGACAATAAGCATTCAATCACAACAAAGAGATAAAAGCACTTGGCTTTCGATGCATCAAAGATAGAGCAACATATAATAGGACAAATATTACCATCATAATATTAGAAAATAGAAAAAACTATCCTAAAACGTAATAATTATCAACCTAATAGGAACATCTTCATTATCATCCAAGAAAACAACAGCTTATCATCAGCAGAGATGAAAATAGATATTTCTCTTGATCCACTCATCAATTTCTATATGAAGCTTTTTTGTAAGTTTGCTAGTTATAAAATGATTTGGGACTCTATTGGCATAAAATTCTACATAGAATGAGAACTGATGTTTATTTATTGTTAATCTGTTAAATGATGTATTGAATAAATTGTTTACTGAAGGGCGAATGTTATAGGGATTGGTATTTAGGGTTAATAATTCTCTATTTCTATTTATGTGAATTATGATGTTTTTAACAAAAACCTGTCTCAGTGTATGAACTCCAAATTCTATGAAGAGACATTTACTAGGGTAAAGTCTAGGTTTCCCAAGGGCTGCCCTGATTATATGTTTTTGTAAAACGAAAATTTTATTGAAATGGGAGTCAAAAGTACCACCCCAAACCTCTATGCAATACTGAAACAAAGAATGAGCATAGGCATGATAGATGGTTCTTATTATGTTCACATCATTCAATAAATTTATTTTGTAGAAAACCGATATCAGATATTTCAATTTGGAAATCAAATACTCTAGATGAGAATTCCACTTCAAGTGGCAATCAACCATTACTCCTAAATATTTTATAGAATTTATTTTTTCTATTTTTTGACACAAACAATTTGTCTCACCTATAGGGGTATTGATTTTGTGGTCGTGCATTCTAATACAGAGATCAGGAGGTGGCTCGCCGATCGAAGTTGGGGAGAAAGCAATAAATTTAGTTTTAAGCAAGTTCAATGTAAGAGTGTGATTATCAAACCATGCCTTGGCCAGAGCTAAACCTTTATTTGCATTCTCATATGCCTCCCTCCAAGACTCACCTGTGAATATTAACGCTGTGTCATCAGCAAAAGATATTTTTGTTGTGTTTGGAATATTCAATTTGAGGAGATCATTTAAATAGATTAGGAACAATAAGGGAGATAAGACTGTACCTTGAGGTAGGCCATAGCTTTTCAGCTTGCGTGTATCTGTTCTATTGTTTAAGGTCATAATTTGCATTCTATCCTCAAGGTAATTCAAAATTAATTCTTTAGCCAGTCCACGTATTCCACAGCCATCAAGCTTATTTATCAAAGTTAAGTGAGGTATGGTATCAAAAGCTTTAGCTAAATCTAGAAATATTGCAACTGTTTTGTATCCTTTATTGAAGTTCCTGTTAACTAAATCTGCTAACAACATAACAGCATCCTTAGTTGATTTCCCTGGCTGGAATCCGAACTGATTCGCTGCTATGATGTCCTGCTTATTCAAATAGTCCATCAATCTCTTTTAAAAGTCTTTCCATTATTTTTGACAGGTTACTTAATAAACTAATAGGCCTGTAATTCGCTGGATTTGATTTATCACCCGATTTATGTATTAGTATAATTCTAGCAATTTTAAAGCGTTTTGGAAAGTATCCATGACTGAGGCAACTATTTATTATAATTTCCAAAGGTCTAACAATATAGGGAGCAATTTGTTTCAGAAAGTGGCCTGTAAATCCATCTAAACCTGGGGATGCATTGTTATTCAAAGTATTTATGATGTGGCCGATCTCAACAGAATTTGTAGGATATAAATAAAAACTATTTACAGGAGGATTGGATAAAGGTGTTGGAACTTCTTGATTAAGTATGTTCTGTCGCAGGTTGGCTGCATATTTTTCTCCTACATTGACAAAAAACTCGTTGAAACTTCCAACATCAACGTTTGGTTCAGTATCAGACTTTCTCTTAATTTCTAGAATCTCTCTGATATTTTCCCAAGTTTGCTTTGTATTTCCCCTGCACAATTGAAATTTGTTATTAAAGTATTCTATTTTAGCATTCCTGATCAAGGTATTCAAGTTATTTCTATAGTTATTTCTATATTTCTATAGTATATTTCTAAGTTTCTATAAAATAATTACAAAGTTCAAGACTAAATTATAACTTAATTCTCTGTTCTTTTTACATTTTCCCATTTCTTATGTTCATGAAATTTTGCTTCGTTAATAATAAGACGACCTCCAGCATTCAACGCCTTATCTAGTCTACGAAGGAAGAAGTAAGGAATGCTCTCTTGGTATTTTTCTTGAGAATAATTATTCTTATACAATATTTTTGTACCATCGAGAATTAAATGAATTGATGAATTCAACGCATTTGATGAATTTCAACAATGAAAATATAAATTTTGTAATCTGCGAAATTTTTTCTACATATTCCACTCAATTGTCAATGGAGATATCAAAATCAAGAACATTATCTGATTGATTCCGTGCAAAATTCTCTATTGAGCTTAGCAAGTAAGTATAGGCCACATTGCCTACGGTGAATAGACTACCAGCGTAGAAATGAGCATGCAATTGTCTCCACTTATCCCAATCATGAAAGCAGGGCCAAGAGCCGGAGGTTGTAGTTTCAAGTTAATAATTCAATTGTGAGGCTAGGTGCTTTGTGAATCGCATTTATTTGTTCGGAACATTGTTTTCACGGCCAAAAAGTTCAAAGACCCGTAGAAAATGATAGCAGTGAAGTAGAGAGCCATTAGCTTATTACAGCCGACGTGCTTTTAGATAGAAATCTTCATTGCCTTGTGCACACAGGCTATTTTAGTGAATAGAGTTGAGAACTGATTGGTGCCCAATTATTAATGATACCGATAATAACTGGTAACAACCCCTCAGCTTACAAACGATGGTTACATTGTATGAAAATTGGCCGTTCCTATAAATTATTGAATAAGCTATTATCATTCGCATATCATCTTTCAATCGCATCTTAGTCTTGTTTAGCCTAAAGGTGGGTTTTATTCTATGCGATATTTTACTTATACTTTTACTTTCACTTTTACATTACTATAGCCTTTTACTTATACTCGAACGTAACGACTGTCAACCACAGTCGATCAGCTGTAGCCAATCCCAGCTTAAGGACAAGACAAGAGCTGTGATTGGCTACAGCTGATCGACTGCGCCTGACAATCGTTACTTTCCGCATAGAGAAAACCCCACCTCAACTGAACAAAATGGGGAACATCCAAATCCAACTTGCGATTGGTAACAGTAACTCCTGCAATTACAAGTTGGTTTTGGTTCCATTCTCTCCAAGTTCTTTTAAATCATTAATAGGGATAAAACCTAAGTTTAGGCTTATAGCCTAAGGCTCTAGAGGCGTCTAGGCTGACAGACCAAGACTTTATACGCCTTGGTATGCTGAGGATGATGTTTGTAGTTGGGGTAGTCGGAGAGAACTATTATTGATTTGTGAATAAATTTTTATTCCATGTAAGGAATGAGGATTAAGGGTTAAGTTCTTTGAAGAATGTAAGTTTTTTCTTTTGTTTCCTTAATCTCAGGGCTACTCTTATTACTGTTTTTTTTTATAATTATCAAAGTATCCTTTTTGAAATATTCTTTTAATGCATTACAAAAGTAAATTACATAATTCAAAAAGTTTTTCCGTCTTTGATATTTTTCTTATCAATTATTGTTCATCTCACTTCATCGGCAAAGTTGATAAATTGTCGTATATCAGGTAGATATTGATCTACTTGTTTTTAACACTAGGTAAACTCAATTCAGCATAATTCACCCCCTATCTACTCTCAATCTTCAAAGTATAGCAGGTTCTAACAAAATTTGCGGTTGACAGCTGCCTGTTATCAATCTGACGGTCTGGAAGTGGTCTACGATAGCTAAATGGTTTAGTTGATGTCGCTGCTAACTCGATATTCTCGCGCAGACCGCTTTCAGACTGTTCTAACAGAACTGATAATTGATAATAGATATTAACTAGCCGCAAATATTGTTGTTGGCAATACAGCTGTAAATGAAATCAACAATTTATTCTCCAATCAGTTAATGAGTATTTCATCCAATCAGATAGTCTCTAGTGTCGGTTACAGCCAATTCAACTTGTTTTGGAAAACTCCGAAACTAATTTTTTATTTTAAATAATTATCAAAGTACCATTTTTGAATTATTTTGAATTTGAAAATGACTATAATTAGTTGAAACATGTAATGCATTGGAAAAATAATTCAAAAAGGGTACTTTGATAATTATTTAAAATAAAAAAAACAGTGATAAAAGTAGCCCTGAAATTAAGGAAACACTCCGAAACTATTTTTGACTGACCCAGGGCTTCTGGGATAATCTTGCCCCTTGTTCTTGTTCTCCATCCGTAATGCTCTGTATAATCTTGTATTAATAGTAATAAATAACTAATGTTGAATCCTTCATCTAATGTATTAGAAGTAAAAAGGTATTCAATCATCAAAAGTCATTTAATATAGGCTAAGTGAAGTACCAATGAAGAAATCTGACACCATTTTACATGGTTAAATTCAGTTGCCTATTCTTTCAACTAATATACATCTTTCGATAGTTAGCTTCAAGAAAATTGACGGATGGAAAGTTTGGATATTCCAATAACCTGTCTGGTGACGATGTGGAAAGATCCTGCCAAACCGAACCTTTTACTGATTTTTAGTTAGACATCGATAGAGCTTGATTATGATATAGCTGGAGCTAAAAGGTTAGATGGTTCCCAAGGTTCATATACCTAAGTAGTAACCTAAGTAATATAACCTATATATACCTAACCTACCCAGATAGCACGTAAGCTTATTTCAAGCTGTAAATTGAGCGGATTTTTAATTGGAAGTTCCAGTTTGATCAAACCAGCCTAATTCAAACTTGTAACAGGCTGTAAGCAATCAAGCTGGCAGTTTTAAACTTATAACATACAAGCTTGAATTTTCATTCTTAAAATCAACCTTGAATGTTCCAGCTAAGAATCAAGAATCAAGAATCAAGAATTTTATTAGCCATAAAACAATTACAGAAACGTAAGCAATAGGCTTTGTCATTATTATATCATAGGTAAGTTACATAAAGAGATCAAAACTATGGATAAACGTTGAAATATTCCAAATAGTCATTCACAGAGTAAAATGCTACAGACTTTAGCCAGTTATCCACAGTAATACAGAAAGTTCTTAATGGTAACTGTTTGACATCTTCTGGTAATACATTAAACATACGAATCTGCAAATACTTGTGACTCTTCAAAGATTTAGTCAATCTAACTGTAGGTCTAGTTACATCATTCTTATGTCTAGTGTTGTGTGAATGTACAGATATATTTTTATTGAAATTTGACAGATTTTTCTTAACAGAGATTAAATTATAATATATATACAAACAAGGCAAAGTCATAATTTTGTGTTGAACAAAAATTCCTTTACAAGATTCATTGTACTTAAGGCCAAAAATAATTCTAAGTGCTTTTTTTTGCCATATAAAGGCTTTTTTTGAAGAAGATGAGTTGCCCCACAATTTTACTCCATAAATCAAATGAGAATGGAAAAGACCAAAGTATATCATTTTAATTACATCTAGGCTAACACAATATTTCAGTCTTCGCAAGAGAAACAATACTCTAGACAGCTTTTTACATAAATTCTCTAAATGGTAGTCCCAACTGAGTTTACTATCTAGGTACATACCTAGTAGTTTTACAGGTTTGAAGAAATCATCATTCAAGTTCAGATTACCAGTTCTTACATTATTGTTGAGAGAAAATATTATTTGCTCTGTTTTGCTCTCGTTCACCTTAAGTAAGTTGGCATTGAACCACACTTTAGACTCATCCATAGCTCTTTTAAGTGAATCCTGAACAGTTCTTACATCAACATCATTATGTACCAAAGTAGTATCATCTGCATATAATATTGAAAAGACAGAAACATTTTTAGCAAAGTCGTTGACAAAAACTAGAAACAAGAAAGGGCCAAGGACTGATCCTTGAGGCACCCCTACAGTCACATCAAGGAAATTTGAGTTTGTACAATTCAGGCTAACCATTTGTTTCCTATTTTCCAAATAACTTTTAATTAGCAAGAGCTCCTTATCTATTATACCATACTTTTCCAGTTTTTTACAAAGTATTGAGTGAGAGACACAATCAAATGCCTTACTTAGGTCTAATAATAGAGATCCCACTGGTTGCTTAAGTTCAAAGCCATTCAAAACATATTCAATAAGTTTCTCAACTGCATCAACAGTACAATGATTTGGTCTAAAGCCAAACTGATGAGGATAAAACAGTTGGTTTTCAACAAAGTATTCATTAAGTTGAATAACAATACATGTCTCAATGACTTTACTTAATATAGGTACAATTGCAATAGGCCTGTAGTTGTGGGGTTCATTAGGATCACCCTTTTTATAAACAGGTGTAACTTTGGTAACTTTCAAAAAGTCAGGAAAGACTCCTTCACTAAGAATAGAATTTACAATATAAGTGAGTTCAGATATAAAAACATCAACTACATTTTTTAACAAATAATTTGACATACAATACACATCCTCAGATTTTGAGTGGCTCATTCTATTTATTATAAAACTAATCATTGATTCATCAACCTCCTTAAATTTGAAATTTTGGCTATTCAGATTACTATTTGTACTATTATTTAATAGATCAGAGAAGTCTACATCATTTGTATTATCACTATTACTATTTGTTTGAGTAACACCAAAGCCATTAACAAAAAAATTATTGAACTGCTCAGGAGAAATTGGGATGATTTTCTGTCTAATTGTATTTACAAGATTACCTTCATTTTTGGCAATATGCCAGGCTGCCTTACATTGATTTTTGGCATTAGCTATAAATTTACCATTAGCTTCAAGTTTTGCTTTAGAGATCTCTTGCTTGTATTTTACCTTAAAGTTTTTGAACATAATTTTATACTCAAGGTACAGTCCAGCTTGTTTCAAGCTAGAATCAAACTTGATTCCAGCTTGAACTTTTAAGCTTGGATGATTAAACTTGATTCCAGCTTAAACTTTCAAGCTTTACAAACAGCTTGAAACGTGGTAACTTCTTAACTTTCACAGCTTTCAGACTGTAAGTTCCAAGCTTGAATCCAGCTTGTTGAATGGAAACCAGCCGAAACCAGCCAATGAATTCAAACTGGAAACCAGCTGTTTGTGCTATCAGGGTAACCCATATATACCTATATATACCTAACCTATACCTATACCTAACCTATACCTATAACTAACCTATATACATAGGTTATATATACCTGACCTATATATAACCTATATTATAACCGATAATATAGAACCTTGGATGGTTCCGTCCGTCAAACATTTTGACTAGACTGCTACTTCTGATAAGCTATTGATTGCTCATTTTCATTTTCAACACCTTCTAGGTTACGTTAATGCCATCCATAGGCTTCTTGGGATGTGTCTATACTCCATACTAACGCCAAAACGTTAGGCGGTTTCGTCTGTCTCTTGTTACCTACTGGCAGCTGGTGCAAAGCGTCTATTGCCTCTTTTAATTTCGGAAATATCATCTTGGCATAGCCAAATGACAACAGATTACTCTATTTGACAACATCAGCTGTTGGGGCACACAAAGAGCAGACGAAACCGCCTAACTTTTTAGCGCCAGCTTTACTCTGCAATGTATGCAGAAACAGGGTTCTAAAGCTTGTGGTTTTGTTTAAAAGCGGTAAGAGCCCGCAAACTCCAAATTCTCACCTACCTACGTTTCAGCCTCGTAAGAAAAAACTTTTTGATTGTGATTGATAAAACTGTTTCATTTTTCCAACGAACAGTTCACAACAACGAAACTGGCGGTTGGAATACTGTATTATGCTTTCAATAAACAGATGATGTAATTTCACAGGAAGATGTTGCTAGTATTGGAGAGAGAGAAAAGTAAGGCACGAAAATGTTTTCGTTTAGTTAACTTATTCATTTGCCAGTTTGGTTGGTGAGAACTTCATTTAGGCTAAAAATAGACAAATAGTCATTTTCGGGTTGATTGTAAACCAGATCAAGAACTCAATTACCATCAAAAATATAAATGTCAGGAGAAAATACATAATTGTTTATTCCAGATTCGATGTTTTTCGTCGATAGTGACATTTTTCAAATAACATATTCAATAAAGAGGAAAATGTCAATGATTTCAAAACCATCAAGTTTGTAGACTAATCATGGAAAAAATCGTGAATTTATATAACTAGGATAATCTCTGAAGATAGCATGCCATTTACTGAATTATTTTTCTAATGATCAATATGAATAGTAAGTTACTACTTACTAGCAGTTTTCAGTTACTGGAACTCGAAGTTTCATCTCTCCTCTTTTTTCGCCCAGAAACTTGATGAAAACAGTATTTAATTTGAGCCTTACAACTGTCTACACTAACTATTCCCTACAAATTTAGATTAATTATTTTCACCTACTTTTTCTCATCTCTGTAATGATATTCTGAATGATGGTAGCCTATTTCTTGTAGGCTATCCATTTCAAGGTGCAGTAAATAGATAGATAAAACCAAAGAGGATCTTAGTCTATTATTCTGTGATAAAAATAACCAATATAAATATATTGATAAATCAATTGATAATACTTGTACAAGCCTATAATTAATATTATTAATTACAAGTCTAATGTACAGAAGCCTGTTTTATATTCCAAGGTGGTTGCTCAAAACATCAATAAAAAAGAGAGCTTAAAACGAGCACCTTTTCACAGGTCACAACAATAATTGATTATATGGGATCATTGAATTTAATATCGGGTAGGCCATTCCATTCGGCTCACTGCTAATTTATTCAGTTTCTAATTAATAAGATGCACGTGCAATCTCTCTGGAAATTTCATAGCCACAGGTGTAGTTAAGTGTAGCTTTTCGAATGATGAAAAAACAAGGCGATCTTTATATGGAGGCGCGAATTGAGGATGTTATAATTCAGTCGTGTTGATAATAGCAATAATGATCGTTGCCGTTATGGGCTACCAATTATACCTACTCGCTAGTCTATACCTATAGCAACGAGGTGGCTTTAAACGGGCGCTGGATTAAAGATGGGAGAATCAAACAAGATGTAATAGTTGATGAGACAATTGAGGCTCCAAGTTGAAATGCCTACATAAGGCTGACCGGTTTCACGCGAATTCAGGTTAGAGTCCGGTGAGGGGGGCTGGCGAGGGGGGAGTAAATGTGCAGGTGTCGGTTACCTTGTTCTTACACATAGTTTTGAGGGGGACGGGAGCGAAAAACCGGGAGAAATGTGGTACATATAGTAAAGGGTAATATTATAACGTTGGGTGATGACGTGCTTTAATTAAGTAGAGGCATGTTTTACCGGTCGAGTGGGTAATTATCATTGGGCCTATTAATGTATCGTGATTATAATTTCGGATTGACCGGGGGGAAAACAATAACGAGATCCAAGATGGAGGACGATTAGGGCGCCGAACATTTTTATGACACCTCGTGAATGTGAGTGGTGGGATCGCGTGTTGAGCCGCTAGCAATCATTGGCGTTGCGACGTTCGAATAACTCATTTAGAAGGCAGTGCAGTGCAGCCGATCAAAGATGGCCGACCGCACCGCAGCCGAAAGGGCCACACACGCAGTCCTAGCCACGACCATTGTTTGGAAAAATTACTCGCTCACCGGTAATATATCGTAGTAGAACACGAGTTCGTTCCAAGATAAATAGAATGTGTGTTGGGGTTGAGGCTTCGATCGTAGCCTACGACTTGTTCAACACAATCACGTTCACCTTTCCCTCCAATCTTTTGTTTCCCTTAAAACTTATCATTTCTCACATCATACAAACTTCTCTTTCTTTCTCTCCCTTCAATCTATCCTCCTTTTGTTTCTCACAGGTATATCATGTGCCCATCCCCCATTGGCTCATCCCACCGCTATAAATCCATTTGGAAAAGATTTCCACATCAGACCTGGAAGGGAAACACCCCAAAATCCTATTCCCCATTCCACGCATCTCAAATACTAATTCCGCTATCAAATCGTCCTGTCACCAGCCCACAGCTACGGTTGTCTACTAATGGTTTTCTATGTCTTTCACGGGAAAGGAGCCCCAACCTTTGTTCGTGAGATTTCTAGATGTATAAAACTGAAATTTGTTAACAGCCATATATGTTCTCAATCTCGTTTGGCAAATGAGATTGATAATTTATTGAATGAATTCATATAGATGAATCATCAACAAATCTATTTCAAGCTGATTTGAATAATCCTGGAAGTATAACTGAAGTGAATTTAATAATAACAAGTGATTTGATATGCCTATAATTCATCTTCTGTAATGTAGAGTAGATGAGAATAATTATCAACAAATTTAATTGAATAAGCTGAATTGAATAGTTGCCCTGGTAGTGGAACTGGATCATATTAAATAGGCTTATAACAACTGGATTATTTAATGGGTGATCCACAAGTTTTTGAAATTTTAACAATTTTATTAACTTCATCCACAAAAATACATACCAAATTATTTATCATACCTGCATCATTAGAAACGGATTCTTTTGAACTCAGATCATTGAAGAAGACTGGAAGAACGTAATATTTTTGTGGGTTCAAGAGCCTTGACAAAATGAGCCTGCTGCATCAAAAAATGGATTCTCATACTAGAACACCAAGATCACTGTGAAAATCTGTAAATATATAACTCTTCGGATGAAATTCTTGAACAGTACAGAGGCCTACGCAAAGCTGAACTATTCTGTTTCGTGATTTTCCGATTGGAATGAAGCAACTGAAAAGTAATTCCAATGTTTTTCAAACCCTAGAATCTGTAACCAAGTATCAGTAAGTTGATTATGAAAGATTCCAATACTTATCGTGACAGCTTGATCAATGAAGAGGTTAGTGTTATGATGATGATTAATATTATTATCAATGAAACTACGTGATTTTGAAAGCGAACTAATATCCGAAAATGATTGTTGCTGTTCGACAAGTGGTCACTCTCCAAATGCGAGTGATAACTTCTCCGGCTCTGAGTGAACCTTATACCGATAGCTTATCAAATAGTGATTGAATTTCGAAATATAGTATCTTGTGAGTTGTGTTTCAAAAATATGGAAATTATTACAATTAAATCTATTCACAAATACAATGTGAGAGCTATTTTTCGCTACGCATGGGATCAGACCTAGATCTACAGATTGCTTCAGATCAGCTCTTAGGCTGAGGCCGCACTGCCGGTGGGTAGAGCCTGGAGGGTGGAGGGTAGTCGGTAAATCTATAGAACATACACACCATCCACAATTATACATCGTATGAATGGTATGACGTCATTATGTTGTCCATATTTAAGAATATCAAGATGGCGGCTGAACACATACCATTCATACGATGTATAATTGTGGATGGTGTGTATGTTCTATAAATTTACCAACTACCCTCCACCCTCCAGGCTCTACCCACCGGCAGTGCGGCCTCAGCCCAAATGATTGAATAGAGATAAATATTGTGAAAGATAACTCTTTGAGATTTTTGTTTGAGATCATAACTGTATGAAATTGGCTACTGCAAGCTATGTAATGTAGAATACTTGTGAAAGCCTTAATAAGGTTCTCACTACTTGTGAGAGTCTTTTTGGAGGAATACATTTCTCGAGAAATAAACAATTCCAAAAAAGCTTCTTTGATCTTTTTAGAAGTTTATCCTTCTCGTTCTTCATTCATCCAAGCCTTCAGTCATCGGTTATTGAGTATTCAAACCATAAAGAATCTCACCAGAGGCGAATACTGTATTAGTGAACGTTATACATCCACAGAGGAAATTAATAAACTGGCGATTCTACCGCTATTAAATTACGTCAAATTGATTTATTGGTTGCTTTGGTTCTGTTAGATGACGGCGAACAACAATCACACGGCGTTTAAATTTGATGGAATTTAAGTGGATCTGGTCTTTAACTACCCGACATTTATTATTGTTTCTGTAAGCTTACTCCGTTTTCAGCATCTTGTTTTCAACGTTTCGATTTCAAGTACTTAAGTATTGTTTCCATACAGGGTAGATAATATACTACTTCCTCGAATGTTCTTCAAGAAAAACCTTTCTAAAGCATGTCAAAAAAGGAAGAACTCAGAACTAAATTGAAATAAATTTTACCAGCTTATTGGAAGAAACTCATCACTTTCAATATCAAACAAATTGCTCCTGTACAAACAAATCTTCAAACCTATTTGGACCTATGGTATCCAACTAATGGGGCTGCACAAAAAGAGTAACATCGCCATCATACAACGATTCCAAAACAAGGAGCTCAGAAAGATCGTTGATGCTCTCTGATAATTGGATCTGAGAGTCAACCTGGTGTCCTGTGAGATTCAGAGTATGCAGAGAGTCATGAAGAACGGTTCCACCAACACAACAACGTCGAGGCAATCCAGCTGCTAGGTAATGGAGTATGAAGGGTTGGTGCTGAGGGGAGGAAACCATTTGAATCAGTGTAGTGCAAGTGGTTCTGAGTGAAAGAGCAGAGCACTGATTAGTGAAACAATGATATCATGCTTTACAGTACAGATGAAAGGTGGATACGATATCAACATTAGCAGTAAGATATTCTAGTGAGGGTCTCAATGTATTCAATTTTTATTAAGAGAAAAAGCTTCGATAATAGCTCATTTGTTTCATGAGTAGATAGCAATGGTATTTTCAAAAAAATCTATTTTAAAATTGATCAAACTTGAAATGAATGAACCGACAATCTTACAATAGGAGATTTTAGTCGAACTTCATTTTTGATAAAACCTGCACTTCGGAATAGAAAAAGAATGAAGAACCTCGGAACAAGATGAACCTTCAAGTTTGAATAAAGAGGAAGCATGAGAAGAAGACGAAGAAGGAGAAGAAGAATAAAGTGAAGATTAAGAGACTGTATATAAGAAAAGTTTCAGATGAAGATATTGAAGAAGAACGTGGAGAGGTATAGGAGAAGAGGAAGGGAGACTGCAATTAGGCCCAACATAACAATCAAGAGGTGATCCAACTACAGTTCAATGTGGCATTCAAGGTGAAACTCATTTCAGTAGAGAAAGCTAGAGGCTACGCCCTTAGGAGTTTCTGATTATCCCTAGCTATCCCACATGTTTTTTTCTTTATTGAAAGTATCTGGAATAACATAGTCATCCATGTATGCAGTATCAACAACATAGAAATGTTATTCAAATCTTTCAAATAGATTGCTTGAACCTACAATGTTAGCTGAATGATTCATTATTTTACCGTATTATAAGTATCACCCGGGCTCTAGTTGTTGTTTCTTCTTCTTTTTGAGGTTGTATCTGATGCCCACATGAGCTCTTGGGCTTGTGCGTGGGTAATGGGAGGGATGATGATGAGAGAGACGACTACTTTAAGGCACTTAGGAACGACTTCTCCTCCGAAAGATGGGGTGGCCGTATCTATGTGATTGCGTTGTGGTCAAATAAATCTTACCCGGCAGAAATTCAAACTTGGGTCCTCTTGGTTATCACACTGGCGCATTATCACTTACTCCAACGAGCCACCTTAATCTATGAATAGGGCTGGATCTATAAATGGGCGGAAAATTCTGCTAATAGAATTGATAGGAAATAAACCACTCAGGAATTTAAAATGTTCTTGAATATTACTTAAATCTGATTTGTAGCCTAATTATTAACAGTTTGTAATTATTTAAAGATAATTTGATACATTTCATTGAGTTTGTAGTCCTTAAGATGCGATTCCCAAACGGCAGCTCGAGCAGCGCGGCTCTAAATTCGCTGCTAGACCTGCCTAGATCTAGCTATGCTGCTCTAGCCATCACAACTCTATTCACATTGAGTCTATTCCCGAGCATTGACTATATTATATATGTTCACTCTGTTATTAGGGCTACTAATGTATACTTAATCAATGAATAGTTCACTTGAAAATGACTTGAAAAAGATGAATTTCACTATTTATTGATGTAGTATACAATAAATAGTAGCCCTAATAACAGTGTGAACATTTATAATATAGTTACGTGAATTGAGAATTTATGGCTAGAGTAGCACAGCAAGAGCTGCCGCTTGGGAATCGAAACTTAAGAATTATATAGAATATGATATGTTTTTGGAATCGGACGATTGAGAATAGCCTAGGGGGGACAAGTCTTTAGATCCGCCTCTATCTGATTATTACAATTTCAACGCAACAGAACAGACTAAAGGAGTATGGAAAATTTCGTTTTTAAATTTAAAAAAATTTTGTTCATTGTCCTTGATAGCACCCATTTGGTGAATATACTACATTATTAATTTACAATCAATTTTCGTTTGTTTGGATTGCAAATTGGAGTGTATTCTTTTTCAAACCAACATAGAAAGAATAATCACTTATGAGCGAGTTCATTCGAATATCAACCAATTTCAGACCAAGAGCTTCAGGAGGTTTATTAATGAGGCTTTGAGGTTTTACTGAGGCTTATGCCCACATGAGCTCTTAGGCTTGTGCGTGGGTAATGAGAGGCATGACGACTACCTTTCAGGCAGTCGGGATTTATCTTTCCCTCCGAAAGACCAGGGTGACCGTATATGTGATTGTGCTGGAGTAAATATTTGTTCCCTGGTCAAGAATCGAACCCAGAACCTCTTGGCTAACATACCGATCTTAGACGTGTCTAATTTTGTTCCAACTCCATTTCTCAAATCCACATTTTTAATTTAATTTGACAAAAGGGTAAATTATATTCACAAATTATAAATGAGCAATCTAACTTTGACACAAGGGTGAATTGTATTCACAAATCATTAGTCAGCAAAATCAGCAATCTAGAAATTATCTTAATCTTAGTCAGCAATCTTGGACTTGTAGTCATGTATGGACAGAGTTCGTACTATACGCTAGTCAACAAGGTTTTCCCAGACATGGAAAATGTATGTGAATAAAATTATTGCACCTATGACAACCTATCTTAATCTAATGAAACTTACTAACTAACTAAATTAACTAATCAACTTAAACAACAACAACAACTACATACTTCCTAGTAAATTGTTAATAAAAATTATTTTTAGCTCTATAATAGGAATTATTTTTAGCTTAATAATTCATGGAATTACAGTAATTGTTTGCTTTTTCAGGCTTCTTCTATCGTATGATAGCAGGTTTGACGTCTAGTGGGATCGGATTCCTCAAATCCGATTCTATAAAAATTCTCAAGGACTAGGTAAAAACTAGTTAGAATTGCTCTATGCTATGATAATCAGATAATTGATTGTAAGCTCCCCAAAAGAGTTCAATATCTTTCTATCTTTAAAGAGTATCTATCTTTCTATCTAGCTTCAAAGAGTATTCCCGTCTTTCGGAGGAGACGGAAAGCCGTCGGTCCTGATTGCCTCAAAAGCAGTCGTCATCTCTCATCACCCCTCTCATCACCCCACGCACATGTAGGCATCACCCAAGGAAAAAATTTGAATCACATTTTTTCAAATTATATTTCACGTACAGGCGCTTGAGAGTCCATATTTTCTATGGACTATACTATGGACTATAAACTATAATTTCTATAAAACTAATATTTCTATAAAACTACATTTCTATGAAAAAAACTATAAAACTCTGTGATTAATAAAACACAGATGGTCGGAAACTATAGTTTTTTCAAGGATAAACCCAGACTAGCTAAGCTGTCGGGGAATTTAGTCAACGCCCAACTGATCTGAGAATTGTTTGAAAACACTGAAATTGACTCATCGACAGGATTCTTGTGTGGTACCTTTGTTGTCAATAGACTTTCAAAGTTTCTTTTCCTGAATATTTCAACAAAGATCGGAAACAAAGCGAATCGTTTCCAATTCTTGTCTCCGAAGATTCGTTCCCACGGGTTCTATTGTTCTCAGTGCTATTCAATGGTCTTACGACCACCACAGGTGTAGCTAAACTGTCTTTTATCTCTCAGTTGAACCATGTCTATTGACGTGATTTTTACAGAAAATAATCAGTGCTGGTCAGATCCACTTTCATGCTATTAAGGTAAACATAGTGGATAACGTAAACATTGTGGAACGACTTTTTAAATTTCTGAATAACAATGAAATAGTAATAGTAGGTCGATTTTTTGTTTAGCTCAATCATCAAATTAGGGTATTAGTTTTCGTCAAATACCTTTTCAGAAATTAACCGATTATAAAATCGACAAAAACTTCCATACTGAACATGTGAGACGATAGATTTGAAAAACAGTGTAAGAAGCTCATTCATTGACTAAGATCCTGTTACATGACATAGATTATCGACGTTTACTTGTTTTTTCAATGTGTTCATTGCAGCGTTTTTGATACCGAATAATTGACAAAATCATTCAAACTTGGTTCTTAGGATCAGCCAAGTTCTAGAAATTGTAAAAATAATACTTGTAAAGTTTTATAAAAAAGGTTATTTGATTTTCATTTTATTTATCTAGAAAATGTATTCTGGAGATGTTCTCGAACATAAAAGTACCAGTATCATCCCACTAACTAGCTTATCTAGATAGTATGTTTTCCATTTTCTCAAATTATCAGGTGATCATTAGGGAGGATGAGATACGAGCCTCGTTACATAGTTTGGAGATGTTATTAGAGCTGATAGATTTTTGATCTATATTATTAAATAAATTGTTTGATTACTTCAGTTTTAGTCTACTCTTTTCAACGAGTGTATCGGGTGTATTTCTCGGGAGATGTGGAGAAAATCAGCTCTTCTAAGTTGCAACTTCAGTTGTAACATCGTGAGAAATTTGAGCCATTTAAGATCAGTCTGAGAGATCTGTAGAGACACATGGAAAAATTTATATCGGGCTTAATTCTTGGATAATTTGAGAATCATTTGGATTAGTTCTTCTAATACCGTGAGCTCTACCTGCTAATGTGATCTGAGCTTATTTAACGCAGTCGTTTCTGACACTGGCGGCTCGCAACCACGAATCCGGTGAAGTGCTGTACAGTAAAAGATACGGGCACTTCACCTGTTTTGTGGGCACGAGCCACCAGTGGTTTCTGATAAATCTGCAAAAACGCATGGAAAACTCGAAAAAACTTTGAAAATACCTGATTCCAGCATAATCTCGGAAGGATTTAAACAATTTATTAACACAACTTTTCTAGAACTAATCCATCAGATTTCAACGTTTTCCCAAATTTTCAAAAAGTTAAATTACTGAATTTAGATTTTGAATAATTTTATGAGAATTAAACTTGATTAGAGTTTTTACCATCCTACTCTCTCCATTCCCATATGGAAAAAAAGATTCAATAGCAACGCCCCTTATGTCACACAGAAAAGCGAAATGGAAATGTATGGTGGTATAATTATTATGAGGAAGACTCCGGGTATAGATTCTCGTCATTCATAAATTACCACATTTGTGTTTACGTGTCTTTTGTTTCATTAATGGCATTATTCTCTAGTTGAACATACAAAGGAACTCTAATAAATAATAAGGTATTCAATAACACATTGTTTCTAGTTTTGTACTATTTGACAAGGACTCACTGCTTGAAATGCTTATGCAGTTTGTGCGTCGCTTGTTAGAATAAGTTATGAAGGATAAATTGAAATCTTTCCGTGACAACTGAAGCATTATTCGACTGGATTGAAGAGAGTTATTTAAAATATGCATCAATGCATTATATTTTTGTAAAATGTGATGGTGTAATTCCATTCCACTATGAAGAACACCTCTCCAATCAATCAACACGTTTAAATGGCGACGTTTCTTAGTTCAATTTACTTTAAGGATGATAAATTCATGAAGATATACAAGATTCTACTTGTATCAAATTATACAATATTGTTAACAAAAAACCCTTTCAATAAGATACAACTTTTACTTGATTCACTACAACTCATACTACTCCTATACAACTTTCCAACAATTGATACAATCTCCCAATTTCATTGCTTAATTTGATTCATATATCTTGCGTATCTTTGAATGCATTATCTTGAAAATGAACTGAATTTAACATGTAGCATGTGTTATAAATTTCTGTTAAGAGATTGACATTCTATGTAGGAGAAATAAGATAGTATTCAACCGAAGTTGGAAAAAAGTACAATATTGAAGTATTCTATTCTATCATGAAGGTCTACATCATGAAGAGAATATCCATGGAGTCGAACTTATATGCCTAGTACATTAAAAAGTCCAATTAACCGCTATAGTTAATAGTGGGCAATGGCTGTAGCCTTATAAAATTCTGAATCTGAGTTCTGGGTTCGATCTCAATTTTTTGATCGCAAACGGCAATCAATCATAGTTTGAAAAGCAGTCGTTATTTTTCATCATAATCACCCACGCATAAGCCCTATGTTAGCATCACTCTCAGAGAAATATTTCGTTGGAAGATAAGATAAACCACCGTTTCTCTCTATTTACTGCGATATTAACCTGACCTGCGCGACAGATAAATCGCCGAAGAAAAAAGATGTAATTTCAATTTAGTAGTTCAATTGTTATCATTTGAATAGGTAAATATGACTGTAAAGATCCTAACCAACCTTGGAAAATATCAGTCAGAGAAACCTCGTCTCTGATCTATCACTTAGTAGGTAGGCCTACGCGTACGCATGTAACTGGATTGGTAGAACCAAGATTAAAAAATGTAAATTATTCAATCAATCTTGAGAGCATTCGACTTCATCAAGTTTTTTGAATAGCTGTCCTATAGTCAGATGCTCATGGGAACTGTTCTTCATCCTACTTTATTATCATGATCGACGACTGAATTAGGACTATTATCCCCTGCAGTCCAAAGAGACTACTCTGAAGAGACATCAAAATTTTCAAATCAAGCCCAAGAATACATGCTGAGAACGAAATTGGATGGAGAGAATTTAGAATGCTCTTGTAGGCTAGTAGTCGAGCATTATATTTTTACTCTCTCTCACACACACACATACCCAACGTCTCTCTCTTTCAATTTTTTTCTCTCTCTCACTCTATCTCTTAGAATCTCCTTAGAGGTATACTAATACAATATTCTTTCAATATATCTCTATCTTTCTCTCGCTCTTCCTTCCTAGACGCGACTCTTTTTCTACGTTTCGCTCCCTCTCTCAAGAAACTAATTTTCGAGGTGATTTTTTTCATACATTATTTTTAAAAGGATTCCAAAAATTGAAGTAAATAACAATTGGCACGTTGCTTTTTTGAAGATAAACGAAAAACTATTATCTCAATAGATTCAGTAGTTCCCACTTGGAAATGGAAACAAACATGATTATCAAGGGGAAGAAGTGTGAATATTACTACATTATTAAGTACATCGTGATATTTGATGATCACTATTCACCCTTGCTATCAATTTCCATCCTTCCATCCCTACAAAAATGAAACTTGAATTTGTATTGATTATTTTCCAATGAGCTGTACTGGCAATTGGTCTCTCGGTGAGAGTGATCTATCGGTGAACGTGATGTTGAGTCACGTACACTGTGTACTGCTCTTGGATGGGTGACCAGTATTTGACCAAGTACACATTGGCGAGGTTGAACTACCCGTAAGGGTCTCCCCACCATTAAAAGTCATAAGAATTTTTTTCGATGAGCTATAAGATCATGTAAATAAGAAATTGACTAATGATGTGAATTACTAGATGGGCTATGTTCGAAATTTTTTTAAATTTATTATAAGCTACGAATATCTGTTTCTCATGTTCCTCATTAGAGGTTCAATTTCTCCAAAGACAATACCATATAAAAATGTATTTATCAGGCAATTCCATATAAAATACACTTTTAAAGCCATTGCCATGAAGTACATACATTATTTACTGTATAAAAATACAATACTCGATATCAATATTTACAATTTTCAAGATTTATATAAAAGGAATTTGAACTCTTCATAGCTGCCCGTCGGCAAAAGTAAAGCTGTTTTCCAATACACAGCTTATTTATTCGAGGAAGTTCTTCACTTGGGTAAAAGCTATAGGATTTTATCCAGGTACGCTATCCAATACAAACGTATTTTGGAGGTAAGGTCAGAGTTCAAATTTGGGAACGTGAAAAACGCTGTAATAAATGTTGAGAGCGACTATCAATGGGAGAGCGATATTTTTTCTGTAGCTAATTTCTATAAATGTGAGTACCGTACTTTTCTGCTACAATATCTCGAAAGTAAATAAATGGTGGTGGCTGGGCTAGCTTTTTTCGATGGTGGATATTTGCAACCTGGGAAAGGAACAGATGCGTTCAATCGTTTGGAACGAGCACGAAGAGAAGAAGATATGACATGGGGGTTGTGGGGGGGAGGGGAGGAGAGGTAGCGCAGCATGAAAGATGATCGAGTTGGATCGGGGTGTAGATGGATACACGGCGACAGCACATTAATTTCGAAAAGGAAGCACAAATCAGACGTCGCGACGTGTAAACAGGACCGAGGAGAAGAGAAGAAAGCGAGGAGCAAGCTTTCTCCGACATCTGTACAACCTCACACGTCTAATGGACCGGGGTGGCCTGCCATTAATTTCAACATCGGGGATCTGTGGGGCGGCCGAGGCCGAGCAAAGAAATGGATTTTGGAGCCCGCTTTTATTCCTGCTTCCTGATTGGGCTGTGCCGGCCGCGCTGTGGCGGGGGGAGGGAGGGCTCTCACATTTTTCTCCTTTTTATTTATCGACCCCACCTGGGGCGGCCGCGCCTGTGCGTGTGTGCCAGTGCGTGCTACAACTGAGGTTTTCAATCGATCACAACTATGTATCATCGCTGTCTACTTGATGTGTCCATTTAATTGTTGGATATCTCCCTCCTCGTCTACCCTATTAATATGCTTTGGATTATCACCACCCCCTTTACCCCTCACCGCTCATCATCATCAACATACATGTACGCTGAGCGTCGTAAATTTCACCTGCCATTCCACATTCTGGGCATCTGCAGCACTTTGGTAAATTATTATCAACTCGTTGTACATCTTTATAGGCGAGGAGAAGAAGAGAAGATACCAGTGCACTCCCTCACGGACCAGCGTATCACGTTCATCACAATTCGAATAATAGACGCCGACAAACCTTTTATACGGATATTTTATTACGTAACGACGAAAAAAAACAGTTTGCTTCAACGGTTATCGGGTGCCATCTCTCCTTTCTTTTTCTCAAGGCAATGATGACGGCCCACCCAAGACGAAGCGTTTCTACCACGTTCCAAGGTGAACATCCGCGTGGTTAGACACCACCATACTATAAACGAGTTGTAAGCTTTGATAAACTAATAGTCGTGGCCAGGCCTCATCATTTATTGTTGAAATACAGCCATCTTCCATGTTTGTAGAGCCCATCTGAGTTATGTGATAAATCGATCGAGGCATTCTATATACTCAAGCCAAATCATCGCGAGGAAAATTGTTTACAATCGCTCATTCGGGATAAAATTAAATAATTCGAGTTGAGGGTTCCGAAAGTAATTACAAGGTTCAAAACCTAACAACCTGTTATAATTACTAACAAAAACTTCTCGTATCCTTTTAAGGAATACCTATCACCAAATTCATTGCACATCATAAATTTCGCCTGGAATTTCAAATCATCCTGTAAGGAGAGATTTAGAAGAAGTTGCGTGCCTTCCAGCTGGAATAAGAATTATTGGAGAAATATAAAACTCAGATTGTATCTTAATATTAATTCAAGCTTGACAGATATAGAAAGCGTAAGTGTACTCAAACTTTATTAAAATTGAGCCCTGAGTTTGAAGCTTAAATTTCGGAGACAATTTTGGAAAACAAAATTGATTTATCAGCTGTTGTTGATGAGAGACTTGGTAATGATCCGAAACCTCATAAATACGGAGTTGAGAATTGAAGGACTTGAAACAGCCCAGGTGAAACAATAAAAAACAATTGAAAACATGGAAAACAATGGAACACCAAGCAGAGTAAGTGCTCAATTATTACACATTCAGGTAATGTTTTTTCAACTGAATGGACTTGGTAATGGAAGTCATAATAACTGTCTAACAAGAAAACAAAAACAATCCCAACAGCATTCAGTTAACCTGAAACAATAGTTTTCCAAACGACGTTTTTCTAAATATATACTTAGAGCTGAATTCAATCAGTACGGGAAAATTGACAATTTGTGAGAAATATTGAAAAACTTCAGATAAATTATTTTTGTTCACAACTTTAAAATAACTACAACAATAAAGTAGAAATCGATACCAACAGTGAAAATACAAAATGTATATAAAATCAAATGATACTAATAGGAAGCAATTTTCCAAACAATATAATCAACGTTTTCTCATTTTGGAATTGAATAAGAAAGTATCGAAAAGTCGAACTGATTTTTACCTCTTTCTGCGTTTAAAAAAATTGAAATTGGAGAAATTTAGATTGATACAAGGCCCAACACTGAACAAAATTATTGAAAAAAAATGAGTTCGAAAGCTATTCTCATTTGTGATTACTACTCATTCCTAAATTTAATAAGGATTTCCTGGAGATCTTGAAGTACAGTCGTGAGTGGTGAAATTTGATAATCACCATCTAGTATTGACGATTATTTAGGTATGAACCTCGATGATTCAATACTTCAACTCAGTAAGCTCGTTCCTCTTCTCTATTTCTGTAAATATTCAGAACTTCTAGAATCAAATAGATATCTGGACTGACACAGAATTTGATCACCACAAACTTCAATATTGAAGAAGATGTAGTTGCAGGAAAATTATTTCGAGCGATTTTGCTTAATTTTTCTGAAACGCTCCTTTTTGAAAACATTGGTTGCTTATATAGTTCAGTTATTCATCAATATATCAAGATTGAAACACCGTTAATAATTCAGCATATGAAATCTCTGAATAAATTCGAGGAATATCACGTACAGAACAGTTCATCGCCGAGAATGACAATAAAAATTAATTATTAATAATTACTTATCCGATTATGTATTCAGCTACCCCGATTCTATTGAAAAGAATTTGAATATAAATTGAGGTTAACTGGTTGTTTTTATTGAAGTAATTATTATTTCTTGCAGTGTACCGGTATTCCATTGAGAAAAATATGTTTGTGTAACTGGTATCCCATTCTAATCCAAATGAATAGAATTCTCATTTGATCCTATATAACAAGTGCAGCATCACTTTCAAATCATCAATCAATGCCTTAGTATGATCAGTAAGATTTATCTACAAAGTATTTATTGATAAGTTTCACACGGTGGACTCAAAATGTCAAGACTATGTTTTATTGCGGGTAAGCTGAGAGTTTTGACCATAAAGGTGAATAGAAAGAACTGATGTTGTGCTATTTTACGAAAATGCAAGTCAGAATGGAAGGTATTAGTTACTATTTGCAAGTCGAGGCACACATTCACTATTATGGTTGACACTAAATCACTCCTCACTGGATCACAACACAAGTTCGGGAACAGAATGCTGCGGGCCGTGTTCGCTATAGAGCAACATCGATTCTGTTTGATCTTTGATCTAGCCTACAAAAGAGGAAGATCACTATCCCACCTGCATAGTACAGCATTGTAGGTGTGCGCAAGCACAAAGTAACAAAAGCAACCGCAAGAAGTTTGGTTTGGCAAGAATGGGAAAGACAGCGATCAAGAACTGACTCCCTGTGGTCAAGGAAGAAGACTCTTTGGTTGTTGTGACAAGTCCGCCTATCCCGCCCGCAGCCAGCAACTCTCACAAGCCGACCGCTTTGTAAAGTCATGTCAAAATAGAGGCTCTTCCTTCAAAAGCTTCTTTCTACGATTTGACTTTAGCCGCCGCTCTCAGGTAAAACGAGGCGGGTACATCAATCGCTAAAAGACCACACAACATGACTATCAATCCCAAACACCTCCCAACAATGAGAGTCGCCTTTCCTGGTCTAATATAACCTAGTAGCAGCCCAAATCCCCAAACACCTCCCAACAATGAGAGCCGCATTTGCTGGTGTAATATCACCTAGTAGCAGGCCACACACTCAAATGCCTAATCGGTGAACCGTATTGGCAATCAGACAGTAGCCTGAGGAAGCGTAAGTCGATTTCAAATAAATGAAAATCACTTTCAACCCTCGTAGGTCCTTCAATCTGGGTGATCTGAACGTGCAAAAATCTTCCCTTTCCAAAATACCTAACATCTTTTTTAAATTCGACTGAGTCGTTATCGTATTTGTCGTTGTTCGAATGTTCCTGTACCAAAATAAACGTAGAAATGACAATATTATTTGCAATAATATTTTACATTTGAAAATGGCTATTAATAGGCGAAACATGTTATGCACGAATAAAAATAATTGAAAAAGGGTACTGTGATTAACATTTAAAACAGTAATAAAGTAGCCCTAAGATAAAGGAAACATTGACAATATTATTTATTTTATTTTGACAACTTTATTTTAATTGACAATTTTATTTATTGTTCCACATTTCTCTAAAAGATTCTTGCAGATTGCACTATTAATCACTCTTCAATTGAAATATTTGACTGAGTCGTTGCCGATGTCCCTGTGCCAAAATAAACGGTAGAGTTGACAATACCAGTATGTTTTATTTCATTATCTCACATTTCTCGTATAGCTTTTTTTCAGATTGTGCTTTTAATCACTCTTAAATTGATATGTTTGGCTGAGTCGTTATCAATATTCCTGTACTAGAATTAACTATAGAGTTGACAGTATCAGTGTGTTATATTTCATTATTTCACATTTCTCTAATACAGACAACAGCTTTTTTGCAGATTGTACTCATAATCACTCTTACATTGGAATGTTTGTCACTCTTGTAATGTAACAACGTTTTTCAGGACTTTGCAGGTTTCTTATAACTATTATTAGCATACAGTCACACTTCAGGAATAGTTTAATATTTTACTAGGTACCCTTCAATAATTGAAAAATTGAGAAGAGAATTTGTTAATTGAATCAAATATGTGTCCCTAAATGTTTTGTATAAAATTTGAATTACAATCAATAAACTGCATTTTACTATTGACCCTCTACCCTACAACCCTCTGGATACTTTGATCCAATAAGGAGTTCCTCCTGCACATTCTTCAGGAATTTTTCAGCGTTTTTCTTCTTCATCTCTCTTCACAATACACCCATTTGGTGTATTATAAATTGAGAGATGACACTCATGTTTCTCTCTAAAAATGCATGGAAAAACGTATTATAGAAAAAATTATAGGATATATCAATAAATATATTTTGTGTGGACTATTGACCCATCAAGAATTTCTTCAAATGGACCGACCTTCCATTTTGGAAAATTGAATTGATAGGTTCCTTGGTACGGCTGACACCAAGAGTTATGCGGGTTCGTCACTCTCTCTCTCTCTCTCTCACTTTACGGTTGAGTGTTAATGGGAGGGATATCCTTGTATATCCTTCTCCAAGAATGGACATCTATGTCCAAACTCCGCCATTTCATGTAGATACATCACAATCATATTACAACAGCAAGAATATTGAATCCTATATCTGTAATTTAGTAAGTCTACTACATATCCTTGTATATTTATTTTTTATTTTTATTGTTATTTTTTTAATCAATTGTGTATTGACTTTTTGTTTAATATTCGGAATCTAGGATTTAAGATCATAAATGCTGTACTCTACTTGAATAAAGTGAATAATCTAATCTAATCTAATCTCTCTCTCTCTCTCTCTCTCTCTCTCTCTCTCTCTCTCTCTCTCTCTCTAGGTGTGGACTTAGGTGTGGACAGATTTGAGGCTCATCAATATTTCTATCAAATTCTGGAATAAGGCTTTTCTGGTAGCATTCTACTTTTAAATTTTTGCTTTCTCAATTTCAGTTAATGCAATAAATTTATTTATTTTTGAAGATATTTATTTCAAATTGAATAATTTATCTAAAATTATTGGCTATTTCATTTAGCTTGTGTGCATGTGTGAGTGGATGCTTATTTTGAGCTCAGAGAAATATTTTTCTTAGAAATAAAAGTAATTTTCATTTTTTATCGTTATTTAGTTTCGATTAAGTTAATTTATTATGATTATTCTTGATTTATTTTTATGAGGAATGTATTTGTTTGTTTTAAACTAAAATGATTGTATTTATTTATTGTACATAATGTAAAGGGTTGAGTGGTAGAGAGGACCAAGAGTCTTAACTCCGCCCTTTATAAAGGCAATTTATCCATCTATCTATCACTCTCTCTCTCTCTTTCTCTCTCTCTCTTTCAAGTTATCCTTTCCCAAGAATTTTTATGTCCAAACTTCGACTTTCCATTTAGATGATTCAACCGTAATGGAAAAGATTGCACCAATTACAGTACATATTTTTAATAAAATTTCTATAATTCCGCGTTCAAGTGGTACACGGTACGTACCAGTGTTTGTTGAATAATATTACTATGTTTTTAGCTCGTGACATTTACTTAAAAAGTGATAGTTTCTATGTACTCATTTCTGTACAAAGGTACACTTAGTGTATATTATTATTTACTATATTTTCTTGCAATCAAGAATTTTAGTGTGGATGTTTTGTTATTGTCTAAATGAATAAAGAAATCTAATCTCTTGTAAGTGATGTATTCACTGGCGGCTCATGCCCACGAAACAGGTGAAGTGCTGTACAGTAAAAGATATGGGCACTTCACCTGTTTCGTAGGTACGAGCCGCCAGTGAATGTATCAAACTAAAAGCTCTCTAATGTCTAGAGAAGCATCTATTGTATATTTGAATATTGAAAATATCATCTAGGCATAGCAAATTGACAACTCTAATTGCAACATCAGCTGTTGGAGCGCACAAGAAGTGACGAAACAATCTAACGTTTTGGCGTCAGCTTCTTCATATTTGATGTACTGAGCATAAGTGGATGTCTAGTGTTAATAGTTAATGGATTAGTTATGATAAATTTGATCAATTATGATTATGATTAGTGTTAATGGATAAATTAAGAGAATGTATGACGTTTAAATATTGCAAACACATGCGTGATGAGCCTGATAATATTGTTAATGTGCGGATCAATTGGGTGGCTCGTTGGAGTAAGTGATAACGCGCCGGTCTGATAACCAACAGCTCAAATCATGACCAGGGCACAATTCTTTGACCACAGCACAATCACATAGATACGGCCAACATGACTTTCGGAGGAGACGATAAGCCGTCGATTCCGACTAACTATAACGTAATCGCCATCTCTCATCACCCATGCTCAAGCCTCAGTGCTCATGTGGGCATCACCCTTGGAAAACGAATAAACAAACAAAAATACATTATAATATCTGGAATTCTATGATCCATTATTGGATAATATTTCTATAATCATTCTATTATCTTTATATAAAGCAAAGTAAGAAGGATATGAATTACCTCATCCATGAAGACTTCAAGAATGGTCAGGCATTTCCTCTTCAACTTCAACTTCAACTGCAGCTGCTTACAACTTAGGATATGTTGACAGTTGTTTACAGTATATGAATCAATTGAACAGCAGTTGTTTATATAAATCAAGATCCTTTGTGAATTTGATGAAAGTGAATTACAGTCAATAATAACGTTAGTTTAATTTGAAATTTATAATTCTGGACAACACTAACTCAATTTCTTGTCATAAATTGATGTCATGATATAAATTAAATTTATTTTTATAAGCTATTATAATTTATGAATGATTCATCTCTGGTTCGATCAATTGAACATTCACTAAATTGAGCTCCTCCTATTACACCCTTATAAATTCATCCCATGGTCCACTACACTATTATTGTATTAAATTTTATATATATTTTTTCAATAAATAGTTATCGCGGTATTATTTTGCTAATTAGACTAAACTCAGCTCAACCTGATTATGTGATTGGAACGTAGCTCAGTTTTTTTTTTTTGTGAAAAAGTGCAAAGAAGATCTTGAAAAACCTGAGAACTATATCACAAGCAAGTCCACGATTGCAGCCATCTTCACTGCACTCCCCATCTCTCTCGACAAAGATATTTGGAATAGTTCCGAATGCATCCAAAAGATGGCAGTAGCAATAGGCTGACTTGCTTCGACTGCCATTGGACACGCCTCCAAGCTCCGCCTACGATATGATTGGCCGACGATATCGGTTCAAAAAGTTCCCAAATTCGACCAGTAGATGGCAGCAGTTGTCGGGTGGTGTTACAGATTTGACTTGGACACGCCTTCATGCCCCGCCTGCTTCTTTGTGATTGGTTGAAAGTGTTTTGTGAGTTCCGCCTTGGAAAATGGCTGCTAGCAAGAAAAGCATGGATGGTATATCATTCACGCAACATAATGCTGATTTGCTATACTGTCTTACACTTATAAAATAAACAAATACCGTAGATAAATCTTATGCTTATATAGTTTATTCATTTTCCAGGTTGGTGCTTGAAGGATATATTAATTCCTGGGATTAAATTCAGATTCAGTGTAAGGCTACTTTTATCGTGTCACGAAGGTCAGTAAGTTAGTAGACTTTGATAGTTTTATGCTTTATGGAATGAGATTAGAATACTATTTAACATTCTTATCTTCTATGCCTACTAATATTAAATCATTTTATATGATGAATACGATGTATTGATTGGTAATAATAGTTTTTTTTTCAATAATAATTAGTTGTACATAATGAATTATACCTTGAGAATGCTGAATAATCCCGAACATAGTTGAACAACGCAGCCTAATAAGAGATTAATAATTGTTAAAGTCTCAATGGCTTCATTCAGTAGTTAAGTAAATGAAAAATATGTTTTCTGAATAAATTATCATACTCAATGGAGTGAAATAATTTTAAAATTTCCGGGGGAGGACCACTGAACCTTCCTTTTGGTTATACCCCCCAGACCACGTGATGTGGGGATCATTCTTATTGTGTCTCACATGAATTTTTATTTGTACTTATATTCGCTTATTCATTGCTTATATATACTTACTTTTGAAGAACTTTCGAATACTGAATCGGAAACAGTTTTGAGCTATCAAAGCCTATTGTTTCCATGCCTGTATGCATTTGTTTGAATATTAGAAGGTTACTTACTCTCAATGAGTTAAAGAGTCAAATCTCTAGTAGGTACAAGTATTCACATGAAATAAGTTGAGTATCATACTTATGAAATAAATTGCCTAAAGAAATGAAGCAGTGTGAAATTAAAGAGCAAGATACAAATCGATCAAATTGATTCATGTATAATTTTGTTTATTTTCGAAAGGAAATTGAACCATGAATTCCCATATTTCTGAAAATTTACATATATAGTGAATTATAAATATATATATATATATATATATATATATATATATATATATATATATATATATATATATATATATATATAAATATGTATTTCACTGAGAATTGATTTTATAGCTCACAAAATATTGAGCAACAACAGAATCCAACAGATAGCCACCAAGCTAGGAAATGACACCATTCCTAAGTTCCATAATTTATGACTTCTCACCATATTATGTAGACCAAAAATAATTTTTGAAAGTGGACTAGCAATCAATTTGAAGAAAGTAGGAATTTTTCAAGAAACTTTAATTCTTACATTAGAAAATGAGAGCAAATAAAACTGACAACTTGAGAGGAGATACAATATTTTCTCCTGATTTTATTGAACTGGTTGCTATTTTATTGATCATGATAAAAAGTTGTTGAAGAAAGAAGTGAGGAACCATGAAGAGATGATATTTTCAAAGACTTCTGGATGAAGAGAAGTATATCAACTAGAGTTTTTTCTGTTTGAAAATGTCGATCAACACAATTTAGTATTCTGATCGGTATCCTAAAGATAAGCTAAAACAGCCCGGATCAACTTTCCTTGAACGGAATTCCTAATGGAAAAACTTTAATCGCTACTTAGAACAAAAGATAAATTCCTTAAATTAGGACTAATTATTTACGAATATCATCCTTTTCAATTCAAGTAGAATGATTTGATAATGTAGAATAAGAAAACATCCTGGATTTTGATAAGTTTCTAATGTTTGAACGAGAATCTCACCCACACAGAGAGACACAAAATTTCACTTTGTCAAGATTTTATTGGGAATCTAGTCTTTTTTATCCTGAATAGAGAATATAGAGAATAGTATGAGCCAGAACTCTTCAACGACTCCTATGGAGGAATATGATATAGAGTATTTAGAATGTTCTCAACAGCTTCAGCTTCAAAGTTGGTTATTTATATTCCATGGAGGGAGGAGAATATATTGACATTGATAAGAGTTGAGCTGTTTGATTACAGAAGCTACATTATCTAATCAGTACAGTACAATACAATACATTTCAAAATAATTTTCATCTCAACTATTGGGATATTTCGATTGAGACAATGAAAATTTGAAAATAATCCCCTGTTGACAAGAAATATGGTCCAGCTACTGAGACTATATTCAAAAGACTCTCCAGGCAGTCTAATTTATAGAACGAAATGGAACAAAAAATAAAATTTATAGTTATTATGACTTCTTTACACACACAGCTCATGTTCTTGTTGCAATCAATGGATAATAATGTCGTATGGCATAATATGATAATTGACCGAACGTAAGTGAGATCTAGATTGAAGACAACGATTTTGCATTTCTCTTTATGTTTGTTTGTTTGCTTGTTTGTTTGTTTGTTTTTTCCGCATTTACGACAAAACGCGGCAATAGATTCTGATGAAATTTGACAGGAATGTTCCTCTTGAAATTGCGCGTCGATGTATATGTAAGGTTTCTTGAAATATTGCATTTTAAGGATAATATGAAAGGAAAAGGAATTACCTCCATGGTAAAATATTACTATATACATTTATACTTCTGAATATAGGAAAACTCACACTATAGAATTATTCATGCTGAACCAGCTGTCGAGTTTATTATTAATTGCATTCAATGACGCATTCAATTGATGAAACTTGAAACTCAACATAACTAAATATTCCCTTCATGAATAATGCCCCATCTATGGGTGACTTCGTGAGGTCTACTGTTCACAGAACTACTAGTATTATAATAATTATAAAGTATGAGTATCAGGCCAAATATGGCCCATGTGGGCAATTAATATTTCATTAATTAGGGTACGTTGTTGCTTCACTGTGCGGATGTGTTGTACCATTGAATTACCATGTATGAAATTATTTTTCATTTCAACAATAGATATAAATTATTGCATTTACTTATTTTGAATAATATACGATTAAATAATATAATATGATGTAATTGAATAATATAAGATAATGTCATCATGTAATAATGCTGTACGTTAAGCTGTTACTGTGAGCACTATTGTATCCTAGTAAAAAAAATATTGTATGTCATTGTATTTTTTGTGAAATAAACTCAATTCAAAAAAATGAGTACGGTAATCTAATTAGTTCTATTACGTAGGAATGTCAAAAATGGGAATACAAAGTAGGTACCAAAAAAACAGTATATAGTAGACGTAGAGCTTTTTACCAACAGAAGATCAAGAGGCTATATGTTATACAATTGCAGCGGTAATCTAGTTCACTGTTTGATGAGGAAGATCATTACGATTACTATCCAAACCAAATAGGTCTACATAACTTTAGTTACTGGAGAATGGTAAATGTAGTAGTGTCGTTGTAGTTACTTACTAATACTATTTTAGTTTGTACCAGAGAATGGTACGGTACTGTAACAACAGTATTGTCAATAAGTTGCTTAGTAACGATCATTGAAGTTTGTTAACACTATTTTTTGCCTTTAAAATTCCAAGTAAGAATTGATAATTTCAAATCATTTTATATATTTTTGATGCTCTTTTAAATTTAACACCAACCTTTCAAATTTAAATTGATAAATCATAGTTTTTTATTTTTGACAGTTGAAATTTGTGAGTATAGTGAAAGTGGACATTGTGAACATAACCTTAATTTGAAGTATTTAACAAAATCTGGAAATAAGACGTTTTGGACAATTATTGTCTCTGTTTTATCCATTGAGTAATGTATTTTGTCAAATAAATGAATATGAATATATTACACTAATACCATAGTCTGGTCGAGCAAAGAAGACATTCTGGCAAGATGGGTAGCCTAAATAACTTCAGTTCAATCAATATCAGTTCAACTTGGTTTCAAAATATAGAGTTTAATGTTTTCTACAATTTGAAATTAATTTCATAGTTTTAAAACCAATATTGACCGAGCTGAAGTCATTTTCCCTTGTTTCCAGAATATCTTCTATGCTCAACTACACTATATTTTGTTTCAAATTTTAACGAGAGAATGGTACTGTAAGAAGGTATAGTAGTGTCGTTATTATTGAACTATAACTATTGTAGTTTGTTGTCTGTGTGTAATCAAAGTAGATTGATGGTAGGAGATGGGAAATCAGGTGAGAAAGGCAGCTCGATCGGTCTCCCAACGTAAAGCTAATGGTAAAGCGATTACCCAGGACCGAACAAAGGAAAAGACAGGCATGGAGCGTGCTAGACCATCAGCAGGGGGTTGTTTTGACTTGAGACTTCTTCCTCTGCGACACCTTTCGGTCTTTGTTGTCAGCTGACTTCAACTTGCAAGTCGACAACCGAGCCCAAAATCGACACAAAAACTACAAAATACGATCGCATCCCTCTCAAAACCACCAAACAAGACTGACTAAATTGCACTCACAACATTGTATCCTATAGACCGCCCTCATTGTGAGTGCGAAACCGCATCCAGCCCACAAACAAACATTTATCCCGAAGACATTGATCCTCACCTTCAAATCTCCCTCGATTCGTCACGCGTCACCCAAACTTTCCTCTAAACTTGTCACTAAGCCGATCCTTATCTATGAATTCAGCTCGCTTTCCTTCTCACTATCTTGTCTTTCAACCCAATCATTATACCAGTGTCATTCGCTTTTCAGCCCCATTATTCAAGCACTATTAGACCAAAATAATTTGACTCGGAAATGACAGCTGAACTAAAACTACATTACTGATGCAGAAATTTAATTCTTTCTTGTTGGAAATGTGAATTTCATGGTTGTCATCTGGTACGCTTTGTTTGGTTTGAAGCGGGAGGGAGGGGTGGCGGTTATCAAATAATAAGAAACGGTACCCCACAAGTTGGAACGAGGACTGGAATGATGAGGACCAATGAGGGTACACTTTATTTATTTTTTGATTCTCTTATTTTTATTGTAGGATATTTTAATTTATTTTACGTGAGCTTAGCTCTATCCCCACAGATTTTTGTAATATAAATTTGATATATTCTTAGTTAATCAAACTATATTGTCTAATCCACTTATTGATTCCTTATTCTGAAAGTTTCTCATGATAAAATTGGCAATTTTATGCTCAATATAGAGCCTTATATTTGCTTTTATGCTTAAGCTAGAGCCTTAGGTGGAATTTTAATTATTCCACTAAACGATGCAAAATGCCTATTCATAGGTAGAAATTTGAAATGGAGCCTACAAAGAAAGGCCTTAATGTATGGTCTATCCAAGCAAAGAAGACCCTCTGGCAAGATGGGAAAATGACTCAAACTCGGTCAATTTTGGTTCAAAAATTATCAATTTCATCTCAAATTGTAGGAAAAAATTTGATCTACTATTAATAACTTATTTATAATTCTTGAACAAATATTGACCAAGCTGGAGTCATTTTCTCATCTTGCCAGAGGGTCTTCTCTGCTTGGACAGACTATAATTATACAATTCCCAAGCGGCAGCTCGAGCCGAGCTTAAATGAGCGCTGCGCTGCTGGAGCTGCCCGGTGCCCGGCTCTAGCTGTCCTGCTCTAGCCATCACTACTCTATTCACATAACTACATAATAAATGTTTACCATGTTATTACGGCTACTAATGTATAATAAATCAATAGTGAAATTCACCCTTTTTAAGTCATTTTCAAGTGAATTTCAATTGTAATTTCAAGTGAAATTCGCTTGAAAATGACTTAAAAAGGGTGAATTTCACTATTGTTTGATTGATTGCACATTAGTAGCCCCAATAACATAGTGAACATTATTTTATAATATACAGTAGTTATAACTCGAGCTGTCGCTTGGGAATCGTAGGACTACCTTTACGTAAAATTTGCATCATTCCACTGAACTATGCAAAAACCTCTTCATAGGTAGAAATTTATTAGCTACTGACAAGTCTTTTCACAAGTCTTGTACGTTTTCACGTCATCGTCAGTGTTCAGCGAAACACTTTTAAACTACATGTTAAAATTCACTTAAGTGAATTCACAAGACTTGTGAATTATTAGATATATTTTTAAGACTTGTGAATTCACTTGGTGTGCTTCTGTGAAACGCTTGTAATCAGCACAATTAACTTTTCGCATAACCATGGTTGGTAACAATACTTGTTGCTTTGTGAAATAGGGCGATGAGATACTAAATAAATAAATATATAGATACTAGTTTTAGTCATCATATCCACGCAATTATTTTATACTAATCGATTTGCTCTGAAAATGGAATCTTCTGATGTTTGAGTTTGGATAGCATGCTGAGATTGAAGAGAAATAAACATGAAATGACTGGACGATTTAAAATTATTTACAGTTGATAGACCAGCCTTGACCTGCCATATTTGAATGCATCTCCATATCACTGAATTTTTTTTTAAATTTAAAAAAAATAATAATTTAATGATACAGTCTTTAAACAGTTAGTAGGCTTGATAGTATGTTTGGAGCTTCAATCTGATCACTTGGTATAAAAATAATTTAGTGTGAGATATATTCTTCATCTCACACTTGAAACAAATCATGGTTTTCAATAAATCTCTTCCTGCTTTAGTAGCATCAATAAAATTATCTTATTAGTGTATAGTCTGTCCAAGCAAAGAAGACATTCAGACAACATGGGAAAATGACTCCAGCTCGGAGAATAATGATTCAAAATTAACAATTTGGTTTCAAATTGTAGGAAACATTCTGCTCTACAATTAACAAAATTTATAATCATGAACCAACATTGAATGAGCTGGAGTCATTTTTTCATCTTGCCAGAATGTCTTCTTTGATTGGACAGACTATAGGCATTTAATTTAATTAGTATTATAGTAATAATAGATAGTGATATTCCCTTTATCTTGGGGCTACTTTATCACTGTTTTTATTTTAAATAAGAATCACAGTACCCATTTAAATTATAAAAAATATATACTCATATAGAATAAAAATAATTGAAAAGAATAAGTACTGTGATTCTTATTTAAAATAAAAAATTTGGTAGCCTACCAATGCTAGTTAATGGTCATAGGCCTAACCATTTTCATAAGTTTCTCTAGTAACTGATATGAAATCAGAAACTTTTTAAGTTGAATTTTATTTAAAAAATTCAATCTAGAATTATTATTAAAGCTAAGAATGTGAGGTGTTGAATGAATTGTAGAATAGTAGTGTGGTTCCAGTACCGTACGGTATCTTACTGTTATAATCTGTTCAGTTACTAGTGCTAGTACCTAATTGATACCAACGACTGGTTTAAGCAATTGAAGCAGCTTCCATCATGCAAGTAAGTTAGTTTCAAAGTACTAGTTTTATTTTGCATTGAAGTTTGTATTAAGGATTGAGCTGAACCACAGAGAAGGAACTTCTCTGTGGCTGAACACATAATCGGGTTTCTAGACGCATGCTGCCATCTATTGGATAAAAGATGTACTAGAACAAACTACCCGTCAGAAGCCTGCCAGAAAACAGTACAAGGACTCCGCTCACACTGCAGTATACCCTACTATACCTACTGAAGAATCACGTTTTTCTTGTTTTATTCTTTTATATCTTGAACCAGATCTTTCTTTTATTGAAAAATCCTCTATTTTCTTATTATTTCTCGAATAATTTCTAGCATAACTTACCGGTAATTTTTTATTTGTATTAAATATTTTTTTTATCTTCTTTTTTTCTTAAAATGAATTAATATCCTGTTAGGCCTACATCTTACTTTGATTGCCGTATAATATGTTTTAGGGTTTATTATAATTTGTTTTTCTATTTTCTATAATACAGTACTATTGAGAGTTATTAGAGACAATAAAAAGTGTTATGACTGTTGAACCTTTCCAAGTAAAATATACTGTATAAAAATTTACAAAAGTTAGAAATACTGGATGTAACTTAAATAGTTGGAAATTATAGACGAATAAAGTAAAGTTTTAGTCATGGAGAGCTTATGAGAAGAATACAGAACCGGTGTTAACCAATTGCTTATACTTTTACAGTCTAACCAAATTTTCATTTTCTTTCCAATTCCAATTTTCAGAAAAATAGATTTTCTTTGGAATGATATCTCTCTACTGAATTTATCCCTAATGTTGCTAGGTATTACGTAATTAGGCAACTACTATATTAATTAAAAATCGTTGAAAAAACTCTCAATTATAGTATGTTGAGTGAAGGAATCATTCTAGAAAGTAAAGATTTTTTTATAAAATGAAAGAAACTAAAGAAATTTTAGAAACAGATTATTTATATCGATTATTTAAATTCTGTGGGCAAATAGCGAGACTATGCTAAATGCTATCCTTGATGAGGTAATCCTTCATGAAATAATGAATGGATTTTATAACCAAAGCTGATAAGGGTATATATAAATATATATGGTATTTTAAAACCTAAGCTGATAGAATTTGACAAATTTTACTCATTTCATCCCATTAAAAAGTTCAAAATCTCCGAATTATTGTGAATTTCTTTCCTTGATATAACGTACTCGTAGTTTTCATCACTGTATATGGCATTCCATAGATGAAACATAGTTTTATTTATTCCTCCACCGACTTTAGGCCTATATAGGTACTCTACAGTAGGTTGTTGGTTATGGTTAAGTGGAAGAGGGGGCTTGCATGCCTCAACTTCACCCACAAAACTTTTGGAAAATATTTACAAAGTGTAACTAGAAGCATTCATCTATCTATCTAGTATTTATAGTAATATATCTAAAAATGTTGATGCCTTCAGCAGTTTATATTACTGTTTTCAATAACTACACAATAAATCATCAGCTATTCTGTATTATTCATTATAATTTCGATTTTTTTCAAGTATTTGTCAAAAAGCTTTGTACTTTTGAATAGAAATTATTTTTCGGCTATCAAAGGCTGTAATTGTTTCCATATGTATATTCCACTGTGTATTTGTAATTGTAAATGAATAATATTGTCGTCGATCATTCAATAAAGCTAGTAAGGTAGGCCTACCTAGTATTTGAGACTTGCTGAAATATGATTTTCAATTACAACACTGACTCACTAAAGAATTGCCAGATACAGTATGAGCAGATGTACTTATTTGAGCAGATAATTTCAATACTGGGAGATGTCACCTAAAATCACTCCTTTTTGTAAGAATTCTACAAATTATTTATATTGATGAATATTGAATAGAATTCAAAGTGAGACCAGATGTAACATCTAAGTGGGATACCATATATGCACCACAATTTTATAACTGTATCAGTTATGAAGCTTTAGAAAAATAACAAATACCCTTTTTTAAAAATATATATTTTTAAATTTCACACAACATAAATATTTTATATTAAAACGTTTTCAATATTTCTTAAAAAGGGTACTTGATTGTTATTTTTTCAAAGTTTTAAAACGAATACAGTAGCCCCAAGAGGAAATAAGTACTGTATCAGTTTTATGTAATGTTTCTTTCTTACTGATACTGACTATTGATGTAACTTCTTATACCATTGTTTCAAATACTATTCTACTCATCAGTTGGTTTTACACAAATATATGATATTTCAACAAAACTTACCATTTAATAAGCTGCCAAGTAACAGGGCATCTTTCAAGTTGAACAACTTGTACATTGTTATGTCTCTTCCCAAAAACGGAGAAATAAAATTTCAAAAATAATTTATAAGACTATATAATAATTTTCTTGTGGCTTTTAATGGAACGGAGACTCTTACGGGTAGTTCCACCTCGCCAATGTGCACTTGGCCAAATACCGGTCACCCATCCAAGAACTGTCCACAGTGTCCGTGACTTAACATCACGTACACCGATGGATCACCCTCACCGAGAGACCAATACCAATTTATTTAACTGATAAGACTATAGAGACAGTATAATGTTATTATTCAGTCTCTAAAAAGATTAGTCATGTTCAATTGTATCAAGATTGAAAAGATAACAGCCAGTTGCACTCAGAAAATTTAATTAACCACCGTAAAATATTGTGTTCGAACTGAACCAATAAAATTATCTCAGCTCAATAAACCAAGAAAAAATAATTACTGCGTGGTTTTCAAATTTTCTTGGACTCTCGTGCAGCTGAACGTTAGTCTTTCATACTAGAGTAGAAAACACGAAAATGGTCCAGTCAGACTTGATGCAACGTTGTAAATTCAGCTGATTATAAATAAAAATAAATTAAAATTTCATAATACACCTGATGAAATGGCAACGTCTAATGCAGGGAGACAGCTGTTCCAGTTTCCATTGGAATATTTTAATGCGTTTTACTCTCGCTGATAATTTTAATGAAAGTAGTGAGGATACCATTTATTAACTTATATTAGGACCATGCTACACCAAGGTAGCCTACTGACTGCGATCACTGGTTTGATGCATTAACAAATTATCTTCTATAATACCGTATTACAGTTTAAATCGATAGTAGGCTATAGCTTTCAGAAAATTTCTTTTGTCCATACCGACTATGTCCTATTTCAATTTCTATGACCTGCACAGCTTGCTGCATTTGCTCAAGTATTGTCCGCATGCTGTCCAGCTTAAAAAAACAACTTTTGACATAGGTTATGTTACTGCGATCCTGCCATTACAGCACAGGGACCCTCAACTTGGAATAACAAGTGATTATGTAAATACTGAATAAGTGCAAGGGTACCTCAACTAACCAGCTTTTGGTTCAGAATAATTTTATTCCATAGTTTCATGTACAAAACTCAATGGTACATCATTCCATGAAAGTTGATAAAACGTTTCTTCCATAGTAATTACATGATTTTAGCAGAGATAATATTATACTAATATAAAACTCTTGACTAGTATACTTAGCTCAGCTCTATTTGATTTGTCAATGGTTTCTGATTAGTAACAATGACCAAACGCATTAGTTATTTTTCACTAATAGAAAACTTCGAACTGTGTTGACGAAATTCAATCAATCGATTGTTTGACACACACTTTTTGAGTTTTATCAAAACTTGTATCGTGGTTCGCTATGGGACACATTTTTTGAAAAAGAAGAAATCGAGATGAAAGTTATCAGTGCATAGTTTTGTAGTTTGTATAAACTTATCATCCGAATCATAGTCAACTATTGCGGGTTTAAATTTTGATATTTATGATTCTAGATTCAATTTAGTGTCAACATACTATCGGTATTCGTTACCAGCGCTAAAATTATAATATTTTGCTGGTTACGCCGATAGAAAATGTTGAAAATAATTTTTTTAAATTATGATATAAATGTCGACTATTCTTAGAATGTTTTATAAGAAAATTTCTTTATAGGAATCCAGTACTGGCAGTCTATCCTTATCACATATTATTTTATACATTGTAAAGGTTAATATCAAAAATAGAAAAGTTAAAACCTGCAGCAAGTTTTCTTGGGCCTTCAGACTAAGACTAACGCCTGGTATGTTTGAGTTTAATCATACGATTAAGACAGTGACAAAGTGAAAAACTTTCAAATGATGTACCTTGAAAATAAAATGTTGAAAAGTGATGGTATCTTAGTTGCAAAACATTCGATTGTAGCTAATTGAAATAAATAGAATCAATAACTATCTTATTATTGTATGAATTTTTATTTATTAAAAAAATGATCTGGAACTTGCGTGTTAATACCGTACAAGTTTATAGTGGTGAAGTTGGTAATCTCACATTCAAGACTTCCAGCTGCTATTATTTTCAGATTTTGAGGGAATCATAATTGTTTATCATCTGATGGATTTGTAAAAAATCAACTGCTCAAACCACTGAGCTAAAGAATACTAACTTTTGTATTATAGCTCAATGGCTCAAACCTGCTTAGTTAGTTCAGTAGCCTACTGTGGAATTTTATTTAACCAGCTGCTTACTTGATAATTCGAAAAACCCGCTATTGAAATTTCCTATTGTCTTATTCATTTAACTGCCTCATTGATAATAGATCTAAATTTAATTCATAAATTTTGACTAGATAATATTTTCATTTTCATGCAATACAATTTAATGTAAATGATAAGTCATAGTATTTATATACAGTAAAAATAAGAGTTTTGTAAATGAAAGTATTGCAACTCAAGGCTTTGTAATAGCTCATATGTTTCAATTCTCTATTTCAACGGAGTTCAGTTTGTCGTAGTTACAAGTTGTCGTTATCTTGGTTAAGTAAGTGTGATGCACACCAGGACGGACACGACACAAATGAACAAATGCACCGCGCAAATACAAAATGTCCGGTTGAGTCTGGTGAGACATGCTCTTACCTATTCTAATGCTAAAGCCTTCCAACAGTCTGAGCGGTCATTATGCTCGTTTGCGTCCGGCCTGGTGTGACATCACCCTTATCAGACAAATTTGTTCGCCTACAACAACCGGGATCAGCAAGTGATATCAGCTGATCAAACCTATTTAATACTGTGCTAATCCTCCTTTAAAACTGTGATTTGTAACCCGGCATAAGCTGAATTAAAAAGCTGCCTGAAAACAGTAAGTAATGATAATGTCATAGTTTATTTTAGTTCATTCAGCTGTATTATATCTATGAATAATATTAAACTTTCAGAAACTAACGACAAATTAAATCTGAAAAAGTTACAGGACAGAATACCAAAGAGGTAGTCAGAAAACTAAGATCAAAACTTTCTGGATGTCAATTCAAATCTGAATGTCAATTATTTATTTGAAATAGCTTCCTTCAAAGTTTTCTTACTTCCTATTACGGTTTCAAGGAGTAAATGAAGAACAGGATATAGTTGCAAATTAAACTAAAATATATCTGTGTAATTTATAACATATCCTTTATAATAATTTCAACTTGAAAATAAATGAATATCAATAAAATGACTAATTATTACAATAATGTAAATAAAACATGTGAGCATGCAATGCTTGATTACATTTAATGTCTACATTTTTCATGTGGATAAATGAAACGTACTAATAAAATTTAATTGAGAATTTTAGCTAACACTAACTAATAAAATATTACTACCTGAACCAGTAAAATTTCAATATAAGAGTAATATGAATGAATGTAGATCACCTAGCATTATTAAATTTTCTGAAAGCCCTGTGGAATGTGGTAGATTTTTAGCGGTATAATAATCATAATATATTTACCTGAAGATTATTAGCGAATTCGATAAGATTAAAAATATTTATATATTTTTGTGCTTTAAATTGAAAAATATTTCAGTAGGCAAGAATGTATTAAAGGAACATAATTTGAAAATACTGTAACCTTAAAAACTGTAAATCGATGTGAAACACTTAGAATCAAAATTTCAAACGAATTTAATGAAAAGCTCAACCGTGTCAATCACTCATTGCCCGTCTTTGTCAAGGGACTGGTGCTCGAACCTTTCGTGCCAAATCTTTCTTCGATGTTCCTCACTGAGAATTGGTCTCAAGATGTCCTCAGTTCTCGAGATTCTGTGGCAGAACCGCATTGAGTCCCGAGCCAACTCTTCCCAAGGACCAAGGCGGGCTGAACGAGAAGCATAATCCCATGTACGCATGGTCCTCACTTTAACTAATTCATCATCAGGAGCAAAGCTCACCTTTAACAGAAAAAAAATACAATTCAGACCACCAGAAAACTCAAGACTGGAAGAATTATTATTTAATTTATATTTATTTCATTATAATTATTAGATATTGCAGTACACCATCTGCTGAATAATTATAATAATAATCAATTAGAATCTCCATATATTGCAACATAAATAGACAAAAGGACTTCTGCAACTGCACATATTGATCAATTATTATAAACTCTAATCTAAATTATATACGGTTTTTTCTTGTAGATGAGTAAGTTCCCAACAAATATATTGGCGATTGGAGCAGCTGATGCAGTCAATTCCATCTTTCTCTTTCAGGATAACTATTAGAGTCTCTTTCTGAAACAGCATTAGCTGTTAATTGAAAAGCATCACTCATCAACCTCCAATATTTTTGTTGGGAGCTCTAAGAAAGTCCATACTTGTCAAAATAGCTAGGTACTAGGAATATGTGATAATGGATGAGTTAAAGAAGGTGTTTTATTGATCAATGACGAGCGGCTACTTGTAACATTTAGGATTGATCACTAGTAGGCATTACTAGGATTTAATCACATTACTAGGATTGATCACCGACATGTAGTCCATTATTTTTACATCAATAAAACTGTTCAAATTAATTTACTAGAGTTGTCGATTATTCCTAGTGCATGAGTTAATTAATGTCAGTTAATAAGATAATACTAGAACTCCAACGAAAATTTTAAAAAAATTCTATAGACCTTTGGAACAAAAATTAATGACACTAGAACGAATTTCCTTATTTTATTAGATCTCTTTTCAATGTTCTGAATAACTCTGCAATACCAAACATTGATAACAACGAATTATTCATTCTTATATCAATGTTTGCTACAACAGTAGACAATTAGCAAGAGGAAATTTGTTGAGTTGTTGTTGCATAAGTTTTTAGAATCCTCATTTTTCTTTGAATTTTCATCTTGAATACCTAGCAATTGACTAATAGCAATACCTAATGATTTCTTCTATGATTTGAAATTATATTAATTTTGATTGGAATTAAATTATACATCAATAGTGTATAACATAACCTGATTTTGGACTGTTTGTAGGAATTGGAATTGGAACAGTTCTGGGCTCAAGCAAGTTTCATAGGTTGAATGGATGATGATCATAATCGTAATGATCTCTATTCTATTATTTAACATAAAAGAGCAAAACAGGCTTTGAAGCCCATAAACATTCCTCTGATCATGAATATTACATAATTCATATAACTTATCATGATTATTATTACAGAATATAGCTGTTGCAAAGAATGTGACAGTTTCGTCTGTTCCTTGTGCGTTCCAAAAGCTGATGTTGTCTGCATATAGTCTAAAAAAATAACTGTACCGAACCAACTGACTAGATAATAGAGTTTCAAATATTCTCACTTCAGCTGGTCCAATTACTTGTTAGTTATTAGTTAATAATTTAAATATCCAAGGAACAGACGCAATTGCAGTAGCAATCTCAAAGATAAAGCTGCAGGCTGAAGTAAATAAGGTTAGAAACATAATTCTGTGATTCATACATGTGCAGGAGTTAATTATATTCCCAATGAGTGATTTCTAGATCTTGCTACAAAAGACACCTTAACAGAAAGGACTTTTTCCTTTCCTTCTACTATTGCAATCTAGTCTCATAAGAGGCTAATAAGCAATTCATTTCTCACTTATAATCGGAATTTCGGACTAAGTTAAGAGTCCTCCCTAGGACTACTACTTCTACATACTAATTAAATTATTTCAATATGACAAGATAAAATAATAAATAATATTCAACTATGTAAATTTCACACTATTATCACTACTCTGCTTTTTCTCACTATTACCACTGCTCTGCTTTTCACACCACATCACCACACAATTCGAAGGGTTTCGTCCGCTTCAGCCTGCGCGGCTGGGTGTTGTCAAGTAGCCGGGTAACTTCTTGGTTGACGTGCTGTTGGATCTTCACAGCATGTTTCCTAGCAAAGCGCCCAATTTCACTTTGGACGAACTCAACCTCCAAGTCTCTGTGGATATCTGCATTCTGGATGAATCTTGGTGCATCGACAATCTTCCTCAAGACCTTGTTCTGGAATCGTTGAATTTTATCTACGTTGCTCTTGCTGGCACAACGCCAGAGTTGAATTCCATACATCCATATGGGTTTCAGGATTTGCTTGTATAGATGAGGATCTTGTTGTATAAGGATAGTGCTGAATTCCTTCCTACCAACCAGTATATTTTGCTGTATTGGAGCCCTAGTTCTTCTCTTTTTTTAAATCCTCTATTTCCAAGATCTTCTACTATAGTTTCAGCATCATATGATCTATGTAGCGTTTTAGCCATTACTCTAATCGGCCGAATTTGCTTGTTCTCATACAATTGCCAAGTGAAATTCTCCTAGTTCAACTCCTTGGTGAGCACTCTGTAGTCCTCAACATTGATGAGATTGATTTTGAAACTATCTTCTCCAAGTAATTTCAACTTGAATTCACGATTGGGAAGTATTTTTACTAGTTTTTCATGACATTGATTATAAGTTTCAATTCCATCAACAATTACTGGCGGTAACGGTGGATTCTTCCTTTTTTGTGGTATTGAATCAGCTGTATTGTTAGTAGCAGGGTTGTCTTCTTTTGTTGGAAGGGACAGAGTTGTATTCAGCTTCCTCTTCTTATTCCTACTCTCAACTCTCAGCCACTCTGTCTCTTTTGCAAGTAGATCATCATCTGTGCCTGTATTATCAGTTGTATCTTTGAAAACTCTTGAATTTTCTCCCTTACTCTTTTCACTTTTCAATTCATTTTCCAATGCAACTAGTCTTGTCTGGAGAAGATCTAATCTATTTTTCAACTCATTATTGTTTTCATTTGATAGCTTCAATTGTTTATCTGTATCATTCCAGGCTTTCAATAACAATTTTTTGGCTTCTGTAGGCTGTGTAGATAGACGTATTTCATATTTTGTCTCTTCATCACCGTCAGTTAATGTGATAGTGGCTTCATTCTCTTCCATTATTGAATTGTCTATTGAAATGTGTCACATACCGGAGTTGCGCAAACACAACACCGCGAACATTACACCGTGGTCATTCACTCGCACTACTTTTGGCAACCGATTCACTTGACGCAGCAATACAAATAGCCCACTTTTCGAAACAATAGCATCTACTACTTAAACACGTCTGCTCTGCTCAGCGTTCAAACGATGACTGAAAAGGACTTGATCTAGAAAAATGTTTCAATTAGTCGACAAAATGGATTCCCTTTCAAATCTCTTCATAGTTAAACTTAAGAGACCTTGATAATACTTTTAAAGTTTATAATAGGGCATTTGATTTATTTCATTTTATCTATCAATTATTTTAAATAGCTTTAAGTTTAAAATTTAATTTTCAAGATACCTCTTTTGAAAACAAATCCTGATCATATTAAATATTATCTTTCAAAGCCCAGCAATTATGATATTGTGAGTAAATCACGTGTTCAATGTTGTTCTTATGCGTTAATTTAATAAGCCTGCACACTTTAATAGAGTGTTGTGAGGCAGAACATATTTTTCAAAAAAAGAACCTTGAGCAAACAAAAATAAATTGGTGAAATATAAATTAGTTCATACCTTTTTCCCAGTTTTGGAACTTTTGCGTTTTGAGTTATTATTATCATCATCACAGAAAACTTGACTCCATGTTCTATTTAGACGATTGTAATAGTTGTTGATGGAGCAATTACCAATATGCTCTTCATAACTAGGTAACCGGCTCAACTGAAAGCAAAAAATTCAATATGGCATTATTACACAATAACTTATAGATAACTTGGATATTGAACTGATACTTGGGTATTTTCTGATATTGAACTGAATATTTCAATAATTTTACAGTAATATTCTGATATTGACTTGTATTTTTTAGATATTGAACTGATAGGACAGTATTTTCTTCTTCTTTATAAAACCCATTTGTGCCTGTTGAGTAAGGTGACCAGATTTGAGGTTGTTTTGCTCATTTATACAGAATTTTTCCAAAACAAACTTCGTGATGTGATAACTTGCCACAAAATTATAATAATGAAAATTTGAAGAATAATGTAAAATCCTCTACCATTATTATCTCAGTAATAAAGCATTTTGTCAACTACTACTCCATTCCCCCTGCCACTCTTTGTTCCATCTTGTTTCAATACGATTTGTTGTCATTTATAGTTCAGAAATACGAAAACTTCGAAATACGAAAGTTAAAGGTAGAAATCATAACTGAGTCTTCAAAATATAAAACTTGAAAGAGCGAAAAAAACTCTAAAATGCTAAAACGGGACAAATGAGCGTCCCGAGAGGTTCGGTGGGGACAACGGGACAAGTCTCCAGAAAACGGGACTGTCCCAGCAAAAACGGGACGTCTGGTCACCTTACTGTTGAGGCGTTGGGTTGGGGCGGCATAAGATAGTAAGTGTTCTATATCCTATGAAATGAGAAGAAAATATGATATCATAATTTCATCCCATTTGATATGCATGGAACTATCATGGTCTATCAACCATTTGATTCAACAGTTGAACATTGATAATGTATAGCTGGTACAAAAAATTAAGGTGCTTGTTGAATGACTATTATTAATGCTCAGCTCTGTCAGGACAGCTGAAATCTGTCTTCGAGAGCTAATTAGTATAGCTGATATCGCTCTCGTTTCTTGCACACAGATCCCTGGCTGTCCTGACAGAGCTGAGAAATAATAAGTCATTCGCCAACCGCCTTTATCTTTGGCACGAGCTATAACCTACTAGCCTACTGGATATCCTGTTAAAAAATAAATTAATCAACCAACCTTTTTGTATCGTTATAGATAAAAGTGGTACCTAATTGATTGTTTAATGTGATACGAATATCATCTTTGAGGTACATGTATCACCATGTACTGTGATTGCTCAAGTGTTGTACATGCGAGTGATTCTGATAATGATGAATATTCGTATAGTCTGTCCAAGCGAAGAAGACATTCTGGCAAGATGGGAAAATGACTCCAGCTCGGTCAATATTGAATCAAGATTCATAATTTTGGTCTCAAATTGTAGAAAACATACATTTCTACAATTTAAGACCAACTTTATTATTTGTGAACCAATATTGACCCAACTGTAGTCACTTCGCCTTCCAGAATGTCTTCTTTGCTTGGACAGACTAGGCCTATATACTATGAGGATTGCATCAGTATAAGAAGGCTATCTATATTGTGGTAATGAAATTCAAGTGACAATAATGATTATTTTCATTATTATCAAGTTGGAAACGCCAAGTACCTGATTGGTTCATATCAGTATCAATAATTAGTGTTTACCGTACCTGTTAATTGGTCAAGAAAATATGTATCAAGTGAGTGATTTCCTCCAATTAGTGTTCAACTATTAGTATCAGTACTCTCCAGATCAGTATCTACTTCAGTGACATTTTTCGATCAAGTTATTACAAGATATTGAAGAGAGCTTTTTACATGGGATTGGCAAAACTTATAGGCTACTGAAATGAAAATTATAAATGTTCTGTCATAAAATTTCTATAAATCTAAGAACTTCTCAATTCTGCAATGTTTGGATACAAGAGTGTTATCAATTACAAACTCGAATTATTATTGTAACACAGACTGCTTCAATTTTGAAAGTGGAAAATAGATATATTGAGGCGTATGAGGTAAATGCATAAATTTTGTAGGAACCAACCTGGTAATCATAATCACAGGCAGCAGCATCAGAAACAATTGGATCAACAAAAGTTGACAAGAGAGATTCATCAATAACACTAGAAAATGGAATGTCCTCGTCATCAGAGTTTGGTATAGAGTTAACACACTTTTTACATGAGGCTTGAGACCTGTCTTCGGTGTCTGCAAAGGCACTTGGCATTTTATCATCAGAATGGTAGTTCAATCTGTTGGTGGTTTTTGGTGATGAGAAAGAGTTACAAGAAGAATCAGCTCTGTCACAACTATGAGGAAAATCAAAATGTTCCTTATGATTCTTTTTACAAATCAAACAAATGATCGGATTATCAGGTACGCTTCCAGAATGGTTGGCTAAATCTTCATTCAATTTGGTATTCCCATAAAAAATGCATGCACTACAAATATCCGAGTCGGAATCAGAGTCATCACTTTCACAAGAAGAATCACTTTCAAGACTAAAGCATGACATGTTATCTGCATCAGTAGATTCAAATACTATGAAGCTGTCTTCACTTTCAATTGATGATTCCGAATTTGCTCTGGATTTTACATTGACGTTCAAGTCTTCACTATCCACTTTCATTTTGCAAGCAATAAGTTGCTGTCGATCACAGTCTTTTTCCTTGTCAAAATTTGATTTAACTTGACTTACACTGGAATTATTGAAAGTTGCAGATGGAGTTAATCTATCACTGCTATCGGGCGGACTACTTGGTTCTGACGCTGTAACTCCCTTCATTTGTAAATTTTCCATTATTTTATCTGTGATGCAGGATCTCTTACTACTTACATTTCGATTGCACTGAGTGTCTCTATTTAGTTCTTGATTGATAAAATCAATTCCGTCTTGTGCTGCTTCCATTTTATCCCTTCTGTTGAATTTTTCTGCCCCTTTTTTACACTGCTTTTTTCGAGAGTTAGACCATCGGCTTGAATTGGAATAGCTCCTGTCTACACTGTTCAATTTCTTATCATTCCTATTCGTATTTGACGTCCTTTTCCCTCGACGTCGTGTTCTTCTGGAGTTATCAAACTTCATGACTAATTCAGAGTACTCATCACAAGGTTTTATGCTAGGGTTCATTTTCATGACAGAGGCATACGATTTCTTAGAACACTGATTTTCTTTGATTGGACTAGTCGGTAGATTTTCGGAATCTTTCAACTTATGTTCCAGATCCTCAGAGCAAATTATATGATCATTCATCATATCATAAATTTTATTTAGAACTATATCACAGATCTGTGTACCGCTTCCCTTTACTGTAAGACTCTTACTACCAACAAACCCTCCTACTAAGTAAGATAGTATGTTAATGTTGGAAATATCTGAGTAAGATGCCATTCTTTTATCATTGTTGGTAGATGACTGCTTTGGTGATTTCACGAATTCACAAACTAAGTTTGAATGATGTGTGAAACAAGGAGTGAAGCTCTTCATATTGAAACTCGGTGATGATGAGTTACTCAATGCATCCGTATGATATTGAGAATGCTGATTACCATACCTTGACAAGTGACGTGAAAGGAAAGAAGCTACTCCAGTTTGTTCCATATTCTTTCGAGAGTCTTGACAAGTTTTGACACCAGACACTTGAAGAAACATTTTTAAAATTTGCAAACTAGCCTAATAGAATTTCTCAAAAGTCAGCCACGGTTTTCAACTTTTGGCAACTTCAGGTAATGTCTTCTACAAACTTGGAATTACATCAGACATCATATCACAGTCAGAAACACAAGACATACCAGAGTGTGACAGTAGATGAAAAGAGTTGCATAACAAAAGTCTATGATAATTGATGCAATCCATAAAACACTGATTTCTTCTTTGAATTTTCAATTTTTTCCTCTTCCAGACTTCGATATGAGACTTCTGATCCCTTTTTACAGAACTGAATTCAGTGAGCACAGACTGAAACTCGCGACATTTAGATGCAAAATCGTCATTGAAAAGATTAACTTTGTATCTGACAACACTTTTTGAAGGCATTTTCAAGCAGAAATACACATCACATAATAGAATAATTCCAAAATTGAGACATATTAGATTCTTTGTAGGCTAAACAATAATAATAGAACTGTAACATCATCGATCATCTGTTACGACATCAGTTGTTCACTCGTGTCGATGAATCATCCGAATGATGGTCTTATAAAATAGTCTAGTTAATTTTTCAATAGAGAAAAATTCATTCAAATATTATAAATTTTCAAAAACTTTGTAACAGTATCCAAGATGTGATAATTGTATGATCATTAAAAATTAGATCCCCGGGCATGATCATTCAGAATCACCACCAACTAGCCTGACACTCAAATCCCAGATAGAACAGCTGACTACTGTCACATAGTAGCAGAAGACTACCTAGCAGAACAAAATCAAATAAAACAACCAAACAAATTTTAGTACGTAGGTGTTGAAATCAATAATGTGAATAAGTTGAAATATTAGGAAGTATTCTTCTCAGAACAAATTTCTTTGAGCTGCATATCGTACAATCTCAACTTCTACTTTTGAATAATGTTTGCTTCTGGATTAACGTGGTGCAAATCAACCTACGTTTACATGAATTTACTGCTGGTCAGGTAATTGCTTTTGATACAAACAAACTTACATTTGAAATATTGAAATAATATAATATCAATCAATTTCTATTGGGCTAAGAACTTAATTTGACAGTAATCACACTCTGTGTAAATGATATTATGAGGTTTCTATAAAGTGGATGTTGATTTATACATAAACATACGTTAGGTTAGTTACTGCCATACTGAATACAGTTTCGTCTGCTGAGACCGTCGTTCATTTGTTTTAGTGTCTGGGACCAAAAGAAGACTTCAACCAAGGAGAAATAGAATATTTAAATATTCAACCTCTTGTAAAGGAATATGTGGAATTTCAAAATCCAATATGTTTGAATAGGGTGCCGTATTTCGCCACTGCAATTCAATATTATTTCCCGGTGTAATTCCTTTTTGGCCGCATCCCATTCTCAAATTCAACCTTTTTCAATCTCTATTGATGTTGTGTAAAATATTTATACATTTCTACCAATAATATTCATAACATATGTTAAGATTTATAGTCTGGTCAAGCCAAGAAGATATTCAGGCAAGATAGGTAAATGACTCCTAGATCAATATTAGCTCAAAAATTATGAATTTTGTTCAAATTATAGAAAACTTTATGATCTATAATTTGAAACAAAATTCACAATTTTTGTACCAATATTGATCGTGTTGGAGTCATTTTCCAATCCTGTCAGAATGTCTTCTGTGCTCAACCCGACTATCCTATATCATTTGTGATTGAAACATATTTTAATCTGAACTAATGAACTGAGTTGCTGTACTTTTGATTTTCCTACTCAAATGGAGTACCGGTACATAAATGAGCCGATCTGCCTACTCATCCAATATCTCAGTATTTCATTGACTCTCTAATTAATTTTCCTACACTCAAGTTTATAGCCTACCTCTTCTCTTCAAATAAATATATGTTTTATTGTTCTATCTAAAGTTGATGAATTATGGACTTCCATACAAAGTTTAGACACTTTTTTCTTGTTTAATTAAACTATAGGCCTATTAAAAATGTGAACTTTGTAATTTTTCCAGATATTGAAAACGAAAGCGGGTCCATTCAGTCATGGGTAATCCTGATAAAATGGACTATGATCAGAACTGCAACTGGCCTGAATGTCTCACCCTTGAGTTTGGGCCATTTGAAACCGTCCATCGATGGACTCGCATGCCAGAATGCGATGAATTCGTGGGCGCTAGGTAGGTCTATCTTATATATCATGATCATCTTTTATTACAACCTAGAATTCATTATTCTTGAATTACGTCTTCCATCACGGTTGCTTACTATTATATTAATTCTTGATTAGCAGTCAATTTATTTCCAATAAATGAATTATCCAGTTACTAGTAGTGCTATTTATTGATCAGCTGATCATATGATGTTCCTCGTCTAGTCCTGTCTGTCTGAATCGGGCCTTACACCAGAATAGATAGAAAATAATAAATTTTATTACTTATTTATCATTAAGTATTATTAGTAATTATTTTACTAGTATTATTTCTATAATATTTATTAGTAATTATATTACTCACTTATTATTAATAAAATTTATTATTTTCTATTTATTCTGGTGTAAGGCCCAATTAAGACAGAAAGGACATGCGACGGGACGAGGACGATCAGCTGATCATATGAAATGTATAGAACAAATAGCTGAAAGCACATCAAAGGGACGTGAAATGGACACATGTCCGTCACCTCTCCAATTCACCCAGGACGGACGGGACGAGGGCATACTGATCGTATGATCTCAAAATGTATGAAACAAATGTCTCAATTCATATCGAAGAGTTATCGGACGTCTTTGTCAGTTTCAGTGTGATGTCCCTAGTGACGAGTGTCCGATGAGTCATTGGTCAGAATAGTAACAAAAAAATTTAATTTTCAATTTGGAACCCTTGGTTACGCTACTTTTCATTAGCACAAATAACACAGTCGTATCAGCTAACATTAAACATAAAAGATGGGATTTTAATAATGAAATTTGTTACTCTCAGGATAGCATAATATGAATTCCAAAAGATTGTGGCAATTTAAACAAGGACGAGCAGAGAATAAAACCAAGTAAAAAACTGAATGTAGGAATAATGTGATTATGAGATTATGAAAATAAGAGACGACCTGTGAAAAATAAAGTATTGAAATACCGTAAAAATTACAGTCTTCGTGTATTGTATTCTCTTGATCGCCAGGAGTGTAGCCTACCTTATTGACAAGCATTGTTCTAACCAAGAAATTGAAACAATTGTTGGTTCGCTAGGCTCATACGAATTTCCGAAATTCATTCACCAATTCTTACGAGAAATTGTAATGACTACTTTACATTACAGTTTAATATACGATACAATTATGAAAATAATTTGGAAATAATCCTAATAACTTACTTGTGATCGAGTGAAACTCATTTCTGCACTAGTCCAAGCTCGTATTTAAATTCCAAACTGTTCCAAACTTCGAAAGGAAGTCATTGCTTTGGAATGTTTCGTAATCATAATTTAATGGTGTATTGCTCAACAAATTATTCACCGGACATCTAGAATTTAATTCATTTTATTGATTTGCCATAGTTTAATCGACAGAGAAATGCTGAATTAAAATTAAGGATGGACTAACTGGATAATGAATTTTTATTTCCATCATAAAAAATAACATATTTTCGATTTCTAAAACTAGGAAATTAACTGGCCACTATATCCAGTAAATGTGGCAAGTGTTCAACAAAAATTACAAAACATAAGAAAACAAATTGTGAGTCTAGTCTATACAATTTACAAAGTTAGAATACTGCCTGCAGCGCATCGTAATCAAATACAAAAAATAAAAATCGATAATAAAATTATTGAAAAATTGATTAACCAAAAATAAGTTAGTAAACTTTGTGGTGTAAAGATTCTTTGAATAAGAAATAGTTTAATCAGGCACCACCAGAAAAATAATAGTATTTGACTGTTGCTGGTGGCTGTTACAAAAATAAATAATATAGATTAATAATATATGTTACAATAAGAGCTCAATAATTTTCTGTTGAAGTAAGGGGGAACAATGATAATAGTATTTTCACTGTTACTAATTAAAGAGAGAAATATCTTGAATAATAGTAAATCAATGGAAAAGAGACATTAATATAAATTAAGGAAAGGTCACCGTAATCTTATTTCTGAAAGATAATTCTTCAAATGAAGCAAATTTTAAACTCAATTGCACTGTTGTTGTTTTTTAAGGTGAAACAGTTGTAGCATACGAGGATCCTGTATATGTGTTTATAAGTAATAGTTTTGGAGATAATATTATTCTCCACTACTAACAAATAAATATAAAACTATCCAAAATGAAGTGAATTAATAGGAAAGAAACATTAAATATGTTACAATGGAGGCTCAGGCTCAATCATTTTCAAAGGAAACCAATGATATTATGTTCACTCTTACTAAATAGAGAGGAAAATAACCTAAATAAAATAAAATTTATGGATAAGAGACATCAATATGAATTGACAAAAGTTTACTTTCAAAAGTCTTTTTCTGAAAAATAATTCTTCGAAAGAAACAATTTTAAAATTAAATTGCTTTGTTTCTAATTGAATACTTCAAAATTTTTTGAGACCGAGTAAACACACAGTTTTATGCTGTATATGTGTTCGTAGGTAATATTTTTTGAGATTGATACTGAATTAAATGAAGAGAAAAATATCCAACATGAGGTGATAGAGATGAATTAAATAATTTTTTGACTGCAGTGTCATGTAAAATATTTCAGAGTGAAATATTTACTAGCAGTTCGTGATGGAAAACAAAATAGATGAGAATCAAAAAACGTTTACTGTAGTCTTATTTTGAAAAGATGATTCTTTAAAAGAAGCAAATATTAATGCAATTGAATTGTTTCTTTTTTCAGACGAAGCAAGCACACTGTTGTAGCATACAAGGATGCTATATATGTGTTTGGTGGTGATAATGGCAAGAGCATGCTCAATGATCTTCTCCGATTTGACGTCGAGGAGAAATCTTGGGGCCGTGCTTTTGTCACTGGGACACCACCGGCACCTAGATATCATCACTCAGCAGTTGTAAGTTTTTACAATTATTATTTTTTTAAATTTCAATTCCTTATACAGTAAAACTCAGAAAGCACTACAATAACCTGCTCTTTCTTTCAAGGCGAAGTGGAAAATTGGCTTATTTATTTAGTGCACAATAATAAATTGGTATAATCTGGTTGGTCAAAGACGACATTTCTTAAAATATTCCAAATGGCCAATTGAAGCGAGAGTGTAACTACACATGCGAATATCTGAAAAATTTAGTGTAAAATCACTTCTACCAACTTACCGCTGGTGAGATATGATGATGAGAGACACGTGGTAAGAGTGGGAAATATTGCTAAGACTTGTTCCATCATCTTTTATATTTGATTCGAATTTTTATTCGATTATATCTTGGAGTATTTTAATTTGATTTGCAGTATAGTGGGAAACGCATAAAACAATTTTTCATAGGTTTGAATTGCTGAATATTTCACTAACTTGATAAATAAATTTTATTTACTCGAGAATTTGTTACACAAACATGGAGTATTGTCAGAATATATTTTCAGTTTCAGACCTCAATAGATTTCACATCAGTCTTTTAGTTTTAGAAACATAACATTTCTAGTTTAAAGCTCTAATCAATATCAAAAGTTGTCACAAAATAAAGTAAATGGCTCAGATAATATAGCCAGAATTCATATCACAGCAAACAAAAAACATACATATAGAACATCTATATCACAGTTCTATGAAAAATCACAGCCTATATGTCAAACTCAGCTTCATTTATAAACTCAACAACAGAATAGAATGGTTTCATCTCAAACCATTTTTGAAGTATACTCTTATATTCATTATAAGGAGCAATTCTTACATTGAAAGGCAACCTATTATATAATTTTATACCACCAACAAGCCAGTGATCTTGTGTCTTTCTAAGTCTACACCGAGGGACATTAATAATATGACTAGATCTTACATTAAAGCTGTGCAAAGAACCACGTTAATCATAGTTTAAAATGGTTTTCTTAACATGTATTAAAGCTGTTAATATGTATGGGCTGTGAACAGTCAATAATTTCAATTGTATAAAAAGAGGTCGACAAGATTCTCTGGGACCCTTTCCCAACATAGCCCTTAGAGCTCGCTTTTGACAAATTAGTATTTATTTTACAGAGGAAGAATGACCCCATAGTTCAAGACCATATTCTATGTGACACTGAAACAAAGCTTTGTACACGGTTCTCAATTTATCTAGAGGAATAGTGTCTCTAAGTTTCCGGAGAGCATAAGTAACTCTAGACAATTTATTACAAACACCATTCACATGGGATTTCCAGTCCAATTTTGGGTCAAGATGGATTCCAATAAGTTTCACAGATGGTACCTGATTGGTGAGTCCACCCCTTAGACCACAGATAATTCGTTGAGTTTTTGTCTCATTGAGAAGCAGCCAGTTTGCAGAAAACCGTTTGCTGTCTGTTGAGAAGAATCATCTTCAACCTCTTGCGAGAAAAATAAAGATAAAAAACTAGTGAAATACATATTGAAGTATTCACTATCACTACTAGAATATTTACAATCCAATAGTTTTTGCATTTTGTGGATTTTTTCAAGATATTTTTGTGACACGGTACCTTTTTTATAGGTTCATGACTCGTCCATGTTTGTATTTGGAGGCTACACGGGCGATATACATTCAAATTCCAATTTAACAAACAAAGATGACTTGTTTGAATATAAATTTCAAACTGGTCAGTGGATTGAATGGAAATTTGAAGGAAGGTAATTTTTCTAGGTTTTTGCAAGAATTTTTGGTAGCTTTTTTGTAAATTTTTGCAAACTAACATTTTGCTCACGCTTAATCATACTCACAGAAATAAAAGTAGTGGTAAAAAAGTTAGGCGGTTTCGTCTGGTTCTTTTTGTGCTCCAACAGCTGAGGTTTTAATTTGGAGTTCTCATTTTGCCATGCCTAGTTGATGTTTTTGAATTGAGAAGAGGTAATAGATTTTACATCTTAGTAGTTTACATCACGTACAAGAAACAGACGAAACCGCCTAGCTTTTTGGCGTCAGCTTAATTGGTTAATTAATAATTAATTCATTCAACTCTACGAAAAACATTCGAATTCCTTATAAGTCAATAGACCATTGCGTATTGAGTATTCGAATCCCATCGCCTCTTATTTTAAATTATATCCAACATTATTCAAATTGAAGGCTTGAAATTGTCTATGATCATCATTCAACTTGAAACGGGATCTAGCGTAAAATGTAATATTTTACAAAAATTGTTTTCTATACCGTAATCATAATTCAATTAATGTACTGTAAGTTATATCAATTATTATTCACCAATATCCTCATATGTTTATTAGGAAATATCTCATGACACCATCACATTAGGATTTTTTTAATTCATACTAATTAAGTACCCAAGTAAAATGTGTGTCTCATCGTGTTTTAAGTGTACTTAAGTTACTTTGATTTGAAGAACTATAATTCTGATAACCATTTTCAAATTATCCAAAGTCTTCAGAAATTATTATCACTCTAATTATTTGGAATTTTATTATTTCAAATTGGTTTAGGAACAGTTCTGGGCATTATGCCTGTTGTACTAACCTTTGTATTTTTTTGATTGATTAAATAAATATTAACACTCTCAATTTTAATGAATCGAGTAATTTGAATTACTATCATTTCAATCTTCAATTATGTTTATTGTTAGAATATTCTTATGGCTTTTAATGGTGGGGAGACCCTTACAGGCAGTTCTACCTCGCCAATGTGCACTTGGTCACCCATCCAAGAGCAGTCCACAGTGTTCGTGACTTAACATCACGTTCACCGAAAGATCACTCTCACCGAGAGACCAATACCCAGTACATGAAATCATACTTGACAGGATCTTTTCTGTAGTATGTGTTTCTCATCTGAATTCCAAATATGTTTATTGTTAAAGACACAGTGTTATGTGAGATGATGTGATATTTATGCATAATGAAAAACACACGTTGTCAGAATGTTACTATTTATTTATTCATCAACATAGTGATATTTTGACAACGTAAGAAAGTGTGTTTTTTCATTATGTTTATTGTATAAATTTTAATTAAAATTGGAAACTTTTATTCAGAACACCTGTTCCTCGTTCCGCCCACGGTGCTGCTGTTTACGATGGAAAGCTGTGGATTTTTGCAGGCTATGATGGCAATGCTAGACTCAATGATATGTGGACCATATCTCTTCAACGCGGGAATACTGTGAGTATGAAATTTCCATTCCCAACTTCCATCTAATTTTTAATTAGGTTAATGTTGGTTCAATTTTCAAGCTTTTTTCTTTCAAATATTATTCTTTTGTTCATTTCAACTTTCATATTCCTATTAATTCTGCTAATAAATATATAAAGATAGATAAATGCCTTTATTTACACTTTGTAAATATTTTACAAAAGTTTTGTGGGCGAAGTTGAGGCATGCAAGCCCCCTCTTCTACAAGCGATGAGATATAACATCTTTCAGTTTAATTATTATTTATTTAGCGTATGGCTTTTAATAGTGGGGAGACCCAAGGGTTGTTCCACTTCGCCAGATAACCTCATTTTCCCCAAACGGAGATATGAGCTATTCAGTTTAATGGCTATTACGCTTACATTCTATGACTCATATATCTATTTTGTATTGTGAAATTCCTTTATTTCACTATTTTATCTTTATACAATTGGGTGGCTCGTTGGAGGAGTGATAAAGCGCCGGTCTGATAACCAGGTGGACTCTGGTTCGAGTCTCCGGGCAAAATTCTTTGGCCACAGCACAATCACATAAATACGTCCACCCCGTCTTTCGGAGGAGACGTCGGTTTAGACCAAGGCTAGTAAATCTTACAAGGTGGGATATTTGCCTGGAAATTATGTTTCACGGATCTGACGTCACTTATTTTCTACAGTGTCGCACTCTAGCGCCCAAAATGAGAAGCACAGCTGATGAAAATGTAAACATAACCTATTTTCGTTAGTGTTGAAGAATAGTATTGTTGTAATTAATTCTGATGAGTTGAGAACATCACAATTAACAAGGAAACAATATTTTTAAGTTGTCCTAGTTGTTTTGTAGTGAAATATGATTATTTTCAATTTTATAATCATAATCGCATAGTTTGAACCCACCAAAGCTTACTTTTTTCTCAACGAGAGCGCCAGCTTCTCGAATCTTTGGCCTCAATTTATGACAACAATAGCATTATATTGTTCTAATATCACAACATTATTCATCATTATTCGACTGTAATAATACTCAATAATTTAATTCATCATTTTTACATATTTTCACAATTATTTTCATTGATATTGAGCTTTTTACGTGGTATTTTTTATTTTTCAATTCTCTGTCGAACAGCTGGAAAATTGGAATCCTAGATACATGTCGAATCATAAATATAGGTATAAAGCATAATGTAAAAAATAAAATTAGTGACGTCATCCGGCAGGAAAAAAGTGGACTGCTGGGCTCTTAAAGACGCTGGCCTACCTGGTAGATTTACTTACCTTGGGTTCAGACTACCAAAAAAGTAGTCGTCATCCTATCATCCATGTAGATATCTTTCATCTAGATGATTTAATCAAAATAAAATGATTGCCAATTATGTATTTTTTACAACGTTTTCATGCTATAAAATTTCCATGATTTTCGCGTTCACTTGTACTTTTTTGTTGATTAATTACTGAGTTGTACTAGTTACTGTATATTATTTTATTCCTGTATAGAGTTTTAGGCTACTTTCTATATTATTTGATTGCAATCTAGAAACTAAGCTGAATTGTTTTGTTATTATCTACATGAATAAAGAAATCTAATCTAATCTAATGTAATTACCCACGCACTAGCCTATGAGCTCATGTTAGCTTCACCCTCATAAAAACACACAACTGAACTCTACAAACTAATTGGTTCAAACAATTTTCACTTGTTGAGTTGTTGTGGAGGTTATATTTCATATTTAATGAAAAGACAAGACATTGCCGAACCGGTGCCAGAGATACCGGTTTCAGTTACTTCACCACTATCAATCTCTGATAAACCTTGGTAACCGGTATCTCGATTTTTAATAGATCTGGGGTTGGGAAATGTCTTGTATTTTCATTCATTTTTTTCTTGGAATCCCTCCTCTATAATACGTGCTTTTGGTAGAAAGGATTTAATATTCTTTCATAGAGTGAATGGTTTCATTTTTTTCTTTATCCAGAATGATCGTTGCTGGGAAGAAGTAATACAATCTGGCGATTGTCCACCAACTTGCTGCAATTTTCCGGTGGCCGTAGCACGAGAATCAATGTTCGTTTTCAGTGGCCAGAGTGGTGCTAAAATTACTAACAGCCTGTTCCAGTTCCACTTCAAAACTAGATGGTACGTATGCCTATTAATTGGATAAATTATAGTTTTAAGTTGATTGGTGCAAAATAATTATCATGCTGTATTTGCTTACAGATTTTGTATATACATATCAAATAAACAAATGCAGTCCATTTTTGTCGTGTCCGGCCGTGTGTGACACCACCCTTCATGCTTACCAGAGATTTATAATGGGATATCAACCGAAACCGGTATCTCTATTTTAAACAAATCTCATTTATCACCATCTTCATTTTCATTCAATATTTTCTGTTGATTTTTTTTCAATTGAAACTTTCGTAAATCAAACAAAAAGTGAATTATCACCAGGAATTTCGTTAGTGGATTGGAAAACTATAATTTTCATATTCATCATTATCTGGTGTTCATTATGTTGTTCAAGGCTTTAATAATTGTATTGGAAATAAATATCCAAAATGAATCTTCCTTCAGATTATAGCCACGTATCGACAGTGCGAGGCATGTGCCGCGAATGCCTCAAGGTGTTGAAGCAAAAAAGACCCTCTGGCAAGATGGGAAAATGACTCTAGCTCGGTCAATATTAGTTCAAGAATTATAAATATAATCTCAATTTATAGAACAGATTGTTTAGATTTTTTGACAAATATTGACCGAGCTAGAGCCATTTTCCCATCTTGCTAGAGGGTCTTTTTTGCTTCAACAGACTATACCTTGAGGCATTTGCGGCACATGCCTCGCTCTGTCGATACACGGCTTATTATTGTTTCATTTCGACATGTTTCGGTGTCATTAGAACCATTATCAAGTGCAAATATTTGGTTTCTGTTGAGAGAATGGGTCTAATGACACCGAAACATGTCTTGCTGGAACTTATAATTTCTAAGGATACTGTAATTTTTAATATACAGTATTCATTTTTTATTTTAAATATTCAATGTTATAAATATTTTTCAAAATATTCATTTTGAAATTATTTAATTTTTGTTTACAGCTGGACCCGAATCTCAACCGATCACATTTTGAGGGGTGCTCCACCTCCACCGGCTCGTCGCTATGGGCATACAATGGTGGGCTTCGACCGTCATCTGTACGTGTTTGGGGGTGCAGCTGATTCCACGTTACCCAACAACCTGCACTGTTACGATCTTGATACGCAGACGTGGTCGGTGGTGACGGTCGCACATGATTCCAACATTCCATCGGGAAGGCTGTTCCATGCCGCCGCTGTGGTCGGGGAAGGCATGTACATATTTGGGGGCACCGTCGACAACAATGTGCGCAGTGGCGAGATGTATCGTTTCCAAGTAAGTTGTTCTGTTGCTCTGCTGTTCTGTTGTTCTGCTGCTCTGTTGTTCTGTTAATAGGCTATTCCCAACTACCAGCCCGGTTGGCGCAGTGGGCTGGGTCGTCACAAACTTCAGTCCGCTAGCGCTGCCTGTTCAGGGTTCGAGACCCTATAGGCATGGCTGTTTTTCACTTCATCAATCCATTTCAAACTCATAATCCATTACCCACGCACAATCTAAAATGCTCTTTTTGAACTCATAATCCATTACCCACGCACAAGCTAAAATGCTTATGTCGGCATCATCTGCAATAAAAAAATTTAAAAAAAAAATCATGTGCAAAGCTTGGTTGGACAGTCACCGGATTATATAGGGCGATTCAAAGCGTCAGTTTTAATGTATCAAATAATTAAAAGGGTTATTTAAACGAAAAACCGGAAGTTAATACATAAAAATGTTCATCTGACTTTCCGATTTAATGTATTAAAAATGATGCCATACATGTGTCCCCCTCTACTGCGCTGGCACGCATCATCTTTGTCCATGTAATTAATTATTATAGTCTGGTCGAGCAAAGGAAACATTCTGGAAAGATGGAAAAATGACTTTTGCTCGATCAATCTTGGTTGAAAAATTATAAATTTGGTCTCAAATTTATTGTAGAAATCATTCTGATCTACAAATTTATAATTCTTTAACCAATATTAACTGAGCTGGAGTAATTTTCCAATCTCGCTAGAAAGCAGCAGATTATAATAGTGAATTGCATGGACATTATTGATGCGTGCCAGCGCTTTAGAGGAAGACACATAGGTAACATGATTCTTCATATATTAATCGGAAAGTTGGATGAACATATTGATGTAACTTATTTATTTTAAGTGTTTCGTTAAAATGAACCTACAAAATAATGAACCTTGCCTTCATCGGTGTAAGCTTGAGGCTGAGGCAAGACGAGGAAAAGTGTTGCTGAATTTAGCAGATAGATGTCGCTCGAAACTGTGTGAGAAGTAATGTAATGGGCGGTGGTCAGGTACGTTACTTTCTGGCATTATCTTTATTCATCTAGTATCAGTATTAACTTGCAGTGGTATTTGTGCAATACTCGCCTACGACTGCAATTTGCTGCTATAGTCTGGTCAAGACAATACTATGCTATAGCAAAGAAGACATTCTGGCAAGATGAAAAAATGACACTAGCTTGGTCAATACTAGTTCAAAAGTTATACATCTGGACTCAAATTGTAGATCAGAATTTTTTCTACAATTTGAGACCAAATTTATAATTTCTGGACCAATATGGACCGAGCCGGAGCCATTTTCCATTCTCTTACCAGTGTCTTCTTTGTTTGACGGACTATAAATTGGTACGACAGTTTGCTGCTCGTGCCAATAGCTAGTAATTAATCAAGCCCATCTTTACGTTGTAGTAACAGTATTTTTTCAAATCATTTTCGTTTCTAAATCAAGTCAAACTGAATGGTGCATTTCATTATTTTATTTTTTTGACAAAGATTATCAATAAGAATCACATCAAAACCTATCTTTTGACGATTTTTCATCTAAACTAATCGAAAATAATTTTGGAAAAAGTATAATTTATTTTTAAAATGTTTTAACAAATTTTTATTATGTTTTCATGTATCGTTATGTTTTATTCACATATCTTTTTAATATTCTTTAGCAGTTAGATTGCGTCAATGTTGTGTAAATGGAATCTGTCTCGTGTTTTTTTTTTGTTAATTTGTTAGAGTGGTGTTGAATCTTGATTACTTCGAGAAGTGTTTTGAATTTCATGTTGTATGAAACATCCATGACTTGATATACATTTTGAATGGTTCCGAATATTTCAATGCTTTAAAATAATTGAGTATTTATTTGTATGCTTCCAGTTTTCTTGCTACCCCAAATGCACCCTTCATGAAGATTTCGGGAAATTGCTGGAAATGAAACAATTCTGCGATGTGGAATTCTTGGTTGGTATCAATGAAGTTAAAATACCGGCACATCTGGCATTGGTGTGTGCCAGATCGCAGTGGCTGAGAAATCGCATACTTCAGGCCAAAGCTGCTAGAGAAATCCATTTGGAGAAGGTAATAGGCCACTTTATTCCACAAGATAACCAATGAATTTTTAAATTCCAAAGAGTCACTATTGATATTGCATTATAGTTTGAATAAAAACCCAAATTTTGTCAACATCTCACTACTTTTTGATGAAAAAAAAATTAACCAAGTCTGTATTTTATTCAAACTAAACAATGATATGATCATGGATTTGGTATTTTCAACAATATTTCTACCCAAAAAACATACAGCATTCCTCCTATTTTCAGTTTAATCCTTTTTATGCTGTATTATCCTTGCTATACATCTCATGTCAATCTGACAGTCAAGTCATCTCATTTGATAATGAACATAGCTTCCTCTGTAACAATGGAATGGTCATGTATTTAGTACTTTCAATAATATTCCATCACAATTGAATAAGAAAACATGTAGCATTCCTTCCATTCACAGTTCAATTCTTGTTATGCTGTATTTTCATTGCTATACATCTCATGCCAATCTAACAGTCAAGTCATCTCATTTGATAATGAACTTCCTCTTCCTCTGTTACAATGAAATGATCATGTATTTGGCATATTTAACAATATTTCAACCCACTCGAATAAGAAAACAAGCATCATTCCTCCTATTTCCAGTTAAATCCTTACTATGCTGTATTATCCTTGCTATACATCTCATGTCAAATTGACAGTCAAGTTATCTCATCCAATGTTGAACAGAGCATTTCCTCTAACAATGAAATGATTATGTATTTGGAATATTTTCAACAATATTCCTATCCATTTCAATAAGAAAACACGCAGCATCCCTCATATTTCCAGTTCAATTTTAACTTAATTCTCATTTTTCATCTTCTTAATGATTTTTTTTTGTTTTAATCACAATTGTGTAAAAGTGTTCATCTAAATTTTAAATGCATTCTTTGCTGTATTTATTATTTTATTCGCGGGAATAAAAATTACCCATTTCATTTTATTTGTTTGATTTTATTGTAGTTATTCGGACAAGTAGAGCAGCGGAACTTACCTTTGAAAGATTTTCCTCTTCTTGAAGTGAAATTGAAAGATGCTGTACCAGAAGCTTTTGAAATGGTCCTGAATTACATCTACACCGACCGCATTGATCCAACTAAAAGGAGTAAGTGACTCTAGTACTGGCCACCAGGAGTTAGTAGTTTGGTTGATAACAATTTTCATGCGAAGTGTATTTTTTCTGCAAAATTATTCGAAACACATAAATAGAAAAATAATAATCTCTAGGGAGGTACTACCCACTTTCTTAAGCCAACTGTAGACAGGGTAAGTAGTGGCGGCCAGTCGAACTGCTCAAGCCAATCACAGCCTTTATCTTGTCCTTTGCTGTTTTCAAGTCAATCAACTTACAGTGTTTTACAGTAAACAACAACAGTGTTTTACAAGTAAACAACTTACAGTGTTTTACAGTAAACAACAACAGTGTTTTACAAGTAAACAACTTACAGTGTTTTACAGTAAACAACAACAGTGTTTTACAAGTAAACAACTTACAGTGTTTTACAGTAAACAACAACAGTGTTTTACAAGTAAACAACTTACAGTGTTTTACAGTAAACAACAACAGTGTTTTACAAGTAAACAACTTACAGTGTTTTGCTGTAATTCAAGTTAAACAATAAGATTTGATTGGCTACAGCTGTTCGACTGACCGCCACTACTTACCCTGTCTACAGCTGGCTTTAATGACTTGAATTACTCATTGCATTTCTGCCTTAAAAATGCTTTGTTTCAAAACTAATTTAAACAACAATAATTATCGGCTAATTTGAACTTCTTGCTCAGGTTCTCATCAACTCTGTTTTATAATAAAAGTATAGGACAGTTAAAATATTTTGACTTCAACATTCTACAGAACATCATTCAATAAATTTAATGATGCAAATCAAATCAAGTTTAAATAAAGTTTTAAGTAATACATCATAACTAAAGTTTAGATTTATGCACATTATCGTCGTAACCTATGTAGAAACTTATTCATCAAATAAATTAGCTATTAAAACTATATAAAATATTATAATATTTATATAGTATATTATAAAATTTTATACAGGGTGTTTCAGGAGGAATGTGCAATACTTCTCAGGCTAATTCCTTACACCAAGTAGACAAAAAAGTTCCATGGAACCAACCCCCAAAAACGCTTTGTTACCGAGATAACAATGGCGGAGAATTGAGATTTTTAAAAATATATTAATTTTTCTAATTTTTTAGAGGCTTTATTGAGGTTCTAAAATAATCAATTCTCATGTAAAATTAGCTGAGGAATTCAATGAAACCAGTTCCAAGTTTGTAACTTTAACGGTTATTGAGATAATTGGAAAAATATGCTAGAAAACGCCATTTTTCAACAATAGTGGGTTATAACTGGATAAGGAATCATAAATTTGTATTTTTTATTAATGGAAGTTGAAGAGAGTCGGATTCTAAAGAAAAAGTTAAATGGCGGCGATTCTGTAAATCTTACCCAAATCTCAGAAATAGTGATCAAAAATCGCAAAATCGCTACTAAACACAGATTCATCACTTGGGCTATGTTTTGTCAATTTTGCGATTTTTGATCGCCATTTCTGAAATTTGGGTAAGATTTACAGAATCGCCGCCATTTAACTTTTTCTTTAGAATCCGACTCTCTTCAACTTCCATTAATAAAAAATACAATTTTATGAATCCTTATCCAGTTATAACCCTCATTGTTGAAAAATGGCGTTTTCTAGCATATTTTTCCAATTATCTCAATAACCGTTAAAGTTACAAACTTGGAACTGGTTTCATTGAATTCCTCAGCTAATTTTACATAGGATTTGATCATTTTCGAATCTCACTAAAGCCTCTAAAAAATTATAAAAATTAATATATTTTGAAAAATCTCAATTTTCCGCCATTGTTATCTCGGTAACAAAGCGTTTTTGGGGGTTGGTTCCATGGAACTTTTTTGTCTACTTGGTGTAAGGAATTAGCCTGAGAATTATTGCACATTCCTCCTGAAACACCCTGTATAAAATTTTATAATATACTATAACTATTTTATTATCTCGGTAACAAAGCGTTTTTAGGGGTTGGTCCCATGGAACTTTTTTGTCTACTTGGTGTAAGGAATTAGCCTGAGAAGTATTGCACATTCCTCCTGAAACACCCTGTATATTAATGGCTAGGATAATCTTATACATCTTATCATATCATATTAGGACAATCTAATACAAGGACATCTACCGCCGGCACTAGACCAGGCGCGTCACATGCTGACAACCCTCAGACGCTTGGCGCAAGAACACCGGTCGGCCATAAATAGTATACAAATACATTCATGATATATTTGAGTATTCTTACATTTCTAAATTATTCCAAATTAACATTTTATCTTTTTCTTCTCTTAATTCATATATTCTCTGTTGTATTCAACCAGTGAAAAGGGTCAATCTTCAATTCCAAAAATCATTATGCCGTGAGTACTTGAGTGTTATACTGTTTGTTGTGTTATGTGTATAATTGTAATTGTGCATATGTTATGAGTACAATATTGTGTATAATGGTCTTATCAGAAAGTTGTGTCAAATAATTGTGTAATAGTTTAATTTGATTAATAGATAATTTGATTTTAAAATATACCTCATTCACAAAGTACGATTCGACACAGTCTCGAAAAAAATTCGTACACTTACGCTTTGCCAAGCAATGCTCTGCTAAGTAGTGTATTGGTTATGGTTTGTCGTGGTTAAGGTGGCCAACCCATACTTACACGCAGAAATGCGAAAAAATGTGTTTACTTTGTCTTAAGTTATTGTGGATAGGGTGTAGACCTAATTAATTTGTGTTTAAAATGTAAAATCTTAAGAATTCAAGTTGAAGGGTTTTTTCAAAACTGAAAGCTCAAGAAGCTGATTGTGCATGAATTTCTCTTGTTGATCTTTTCTATGGGCATACCTGTAGCTTGTGAAAGCTTTATTGAATTTGATCTAAAAGTCGAATCACCCCCTTCATTTCAGCAGAAGATCCCCACAGCAACCGAATTGTTCTTCTGATGATGGATGTCTATAGACTAGCTGTTCAAGTAAGTATTGTTTTTTTATGTATTTTTAAGTGGAAATTTTTAATATTATTTTATGATCTTTTAAGTGGAAATTTGTAATATTATTTTTATGATTTAACCATGGAGGTAACCTCCTTAGATTCAACATAACCTTGTTTTGGACTAAGTAGTATAAATTGGTAGAGGAGCAGTTTAGGGTATGAGCCTGTTGCACTCACCCAAAAATGATTGATTGATTTATTGATGACTAATTTGATTGACTATTTGAAGTTTTCTACTGTTTTTGAATTCATGATCAGTTTACCTCATGGTATATTCCACAATAATATCAATCCTAGTTTCATTAATTTTTATACATTTCATTTGATTGATTCTGATGGGTAATAATACTATTATTATAATAATACAAAGTTATATTTGACATTTTATAAATATTATCATTATTAAACCCTCTATTCATTATTTAGATTGAGGCGTCATGAATAAAACCTTATATGTAATCTTGCAATAATATGTAATATGTAATCTTGAAAATAGAAAACTTCTTCAAACTCAGTATGAAAAAACAAAAGTAAGTTATTCGTTTTTTGTTCTTGAAAACAAAAGTATATTAGATTTATCAACTTCGATGAAATTCATTGACCTCTTTTGTCAAAATCACTATTGCATATTCATCAACACCGTCATTCTAATTCAGTAATTATTTTCACTCTACTTGATTGAAATTAGATTCTTATCACGTCATATTTGTTAACACTATCATTTTATCATTTCAATTTACAGTTCCACATGAGCAGACTTGAACAACTATGTGTAAAATACTTGGAGGCCACTATTAATAATCAGAATGTTTTGGAAGCTTTGCACAATGCCTCGACGTTGAAGTTGTACTACATCAAAGAGTTTTGTTTGAAATATATCGTGAAAGAGAACAACTACAATAAGATCATAATGAGCAAGGATTTTGAGTCCCTGGAGCAAGGTTTGATGGTTGAGATTATTAGGAGGCAACGTATACCACAAATTAGATCACTCCCAGAACCCCAGTTTGACACCTTGGGTAATTACAGTTTCGGTAATTATATTTCTACTTTTTTTATTTATAAGAATTAAAATATATTTTAAATTTTAGAATATCACTAGAACCGAATACGAATAATGTATGTTTATGTTCTCTTGTTGAGTAGTTATACTTCTTGTTGAAGGTTATATTCCATATTAGTCTATATTTGAATCAAATTCACCAAATTGATAATCTTACTCACTGTTATCATACTCACTGGCTGATTTAAACATACTCGAGTGATTGAAAATTAAACTTTGAACTTAGGGCTATTTAAAATAATTGATAAATAAAATGAAAAAGTCAAATCACAGATTTATTAAAAATTGAGATACCGGTTTCCAGAGACTGATAATGGCATTTCAACCGAAACTGGTATCTCGATTTTTAAGAAATTCCCGGTATGACAACATCTTGATTTTTCATGGAAAACTACCACAATATCATCACCTCCACAACTACTCAAGAAGTAAACATAAAAATGAATTATTTGGTTCCCAAAGATTGATAATTGTTAGTAGCCAAATCTGGTATCTCGATTTTTAATAAATCATTTATCACGTTCCACAATTCTCATATATGCTGATAGAATAATGCAATTATTCATTATCATGATATTCATCATAATATTTGTGCATTATTTCTGTGCTGGAGTGCTGTAAAAATATCACTTTATTTCAAACTTTATTAAATTACTTATTTTAAACTTCATTAAGAGCTTAGCTTGGAGTAGATTTTTATCAGTTTGGGCTGAGGATTTTCCCTCTCTCTCCCAAATAGTTTTATGATTATGTGCCTGTATTATGAATAGAATAAATAGTATATAATGTTCTCTCCACACGCAGAAGACAGGGGTTTTACAAATTTACATTTCAATTAATCCTTGACCTTTATTTCTTGTTAATAAACAATTATCTTCTCAAATGATTTTCGTTTTTCGCAGGTTCAAGCTTGGAACAAGATATGGAAACGTTTTTGAAGTACTCTGGAAAGGATTTCTGCGACATCATTTTGATGCTGGAAGGTACCGCTATTCCATCGCACAAGTCAATTCTTGCTGCTCGTTGCAGCTACTTTGAGGCTTTATTCCGATCTTTCATGCCTGCAGATAACGTAGTCAATGTAAGTGACAACTAATTATATTTTTATCATTAAGCAGCTGACACTAATCTCAAAAAGAAGGTTGATACAGTACCCAAAAAAAAGTGGGAATCTGCAAATTATGTTTTTCCAATAAACAAATGATGGTATAGTCTGTCCAAGCAAAGAAGACCCTCTGGCCAGATGAGAAAATGACTCCATCTCGGTCAATATTGGTTCAAAAGTTATTGATTTTGTCTAAATCGTAGGGAACATTCTGATCAACAATTTGAGATCAAATCAATATTTTTTGAACCAATATTGACCGAGCTGGAATCATTTTCTCATCTTGCCAGAGGGTCTTCTTTGCTTGGACAGACTATGCGCTGAAAGAGTGGATTGATAGTGGTAGAGAAAGGAAACGATGGTGAACGAGACAGTGTTCGCCTAGTCAGGTAACTATAATAGGTGTACATTGTAAAATACAATTTTCCGCTGTCCCTAGCAAAACTCATGTTTGATGGCAATAAATTGCTTGATGGGATCAGTTTTAGACCTATTCTACGAGCGTGAAAACCGCGAAGGGATTCATGCGTCACCGCGCCGAAATGTTTTGTAAACTATACGTGGCGGGATTCCCATCGCGTGAAGTTCGCGTGAAACCTTTCTCCACGAGGCGGTTCAGACACGGAATGGACACGGTGGAGCTCGGACTTGAGCTGCCGCTACGTGTAGAATTGCTGGGCGTGTTTCCAGCGCAGTTTTGACGCCGACTTCGACGTCAAAACCGCGCTCCCTCCTACTGACGCGTCCTCCCGCGACGTGACCCCCGCTCGTGCATACAAGCCCATTTAATACAATGGTTTCCGTTGAGCGCGCGGTCCCGACACGGTTTTCACGTTCGTGTAGAATGGGCCTTGGACAATAATGTTATCAAATGTGATTGTATTCCATTCAAAACTAGAAATTAATGATATTATTGTAATAAATATTCTATTATATTACTATTCTTTTATTACATTCATCAAATTTAAAACAACGATTTGATATACAAGAAGTGATAATAGCTGGGATTCAAGCATTCATCACTTTTCTACATTCCAAATACAACTTCCTTAAATCAGAAGTTGATGTTATAACTTCTAAGCAGGAAGAAATTCCCTCGTAAAATCAACGACAGAATTACTGCATTGGAGAAAGTCAGCTGGAACCTATGTCAGTATCAGTAGTGTTGATGTTTGAGAGCCCCAACAATACTCAAGTATGAATAATATTGAAATCTCCGTCGTTCTATTTACCGAGAATGAGAATATCTATTGTATTTTGCAGGATAAACACCTTGATATTACTTATGACAGATCAACCGCGCATGGTATTCCTTCTAAGAACATTCCTACAATTGTGGTGAGATTATTTCTCTATCTGCTAGAGTCGTATGGCCAGGGCTTGATTTCAGAGGAACGCCCCTTCCTTCCCCATACCTTTTTTCCAAAGAAAAAAATACACGATCAATAATAATAAATTTAGAAAAAGCAATTTCTTTTACGTTCGATTATTATTTTTAATGTTATTTTTGTCACTCACTACTTTTAAAATGGTTCATAACATTGCATTTAACTAGAATATAATATTGCTAGAAGTTTGTTCAGTATTATAGGAGGACGCTAATGCATGAAGTACCGTCTGTAGGCCTTGACTGGATTCTTATAAGAGGCGTCAGCGCGAAGTGATACTATCTTTTCCATTGTCAAATGCGTCACCCAACAAAAAAACAGTCAATTTTTTAGAATGGCACATATCGCGAATGTACAGTGTTGTTGAAGTGGTTTGGCCTGCTCCAAAAATTCTTTGTGGTTCTCATTCAGTCTTTAACATTTTATTTTTAGTTTTATGAAAAACAGCTTCAAAACATTGCTCAGATTTGCTGAAAATGCTCCAATTTAAGTGTGATTTAAAAAAAGTAATCTTCATCTGGTGGTATTCTGTATCCCCCGGACCGCACGGTGAGCCAGTTTCCCTACTGTTCCCTTACCTTTTTTTTAGAAATCAAACATTACGCATGACTATCTGCTTCTTAGTACTATGAGAGAAATAAGAACGTGAATTTGACAACGAAAGAGGTGAACAAGAATTTGTTTGTTTGTTTGTTTATGAGGTAAAGCCCACATGAGCTCATAGGCTTGTGCGTGGGTAATGAAATGGATGATAGATGACGACTACTTTTTAAGGTAGTCGGGACCGACGGCTTATCGTCTCCTCCGAAAGACGGGGTGGCCGTATTTATGTGATTGCGCTGTGGTTAAAAATTGTTCCCCGCTTGGGACTTGAACCAGGGTCCACCTGGTTATCAGACCGGCGCTTTATCACTCCTCCAACGAGCCACCCAAAAAGTGGAAGTTGTGAAAATTTGATGTTGAGCCCAATATTCATAATCGATTATTCATCTTGGAAGCTCGTAAGCTGAAAATATCTAAAGTGATCGCATACGCGTGGGTAAAGAATGGTCGTGTGTTAATCAAAATCACCAAAAATTATGAGACATGAGGGATGAAAGTGGTCTGAACTAAAACTGAAATGGAAACTTTCGAGCTGCCCGGCTTTAAATTCGCTGCTAGAGCTGCCCAGCTCTAGCTGCGCTGCTCTAGCCATCACAACTCTATTCACATAACTATATTATAGATGTTTACTCTGTTATTAGGGCTACTAATGTATCAATAAATAGTGAAATTCACTTGAAAATGACTTAAAAAGGGTAAATTTCACTATTTATTGATTAAGTATACATTAGTAGCCCTAATAACAGAGTAAACATCTATAATATAGTTATGTGAATAGAGTTGTGATGGCTAAAGCAGCGCAGCTAGAGCTGGGCAGCTTAAGCAGTGAATTTAGTGAATTTTTTCGCTTGGGAATCGTACCTTAATTCATGATTGTATTTGCTATTTTATAATATTTCTCTTATTTTCGCTAGTCTGAATCAAATTCTTAGATAAGTAATCTTGTATTATACCGATAATAACATTTCAATGAACAATATAATTCAAAATGCATTGTTTTGAGTTTCAGATTCAAATCGGAGAGAGTATTCCATCAAGACAAGCATTTGATTCGCTTTTGAGATACATCTACTATGCTGACGTGAATATGCCACCAGAAGATTCTCTCTATTTGTTTAGTGCTCCATACTTCTATGGATTCACAAACAGTAGGCTACAGGTAATTTCCTCTTTTTATTACTTGAGAAAAAATAACAATGATTCATGAAAATATTTTTCCAGAGACAGTTTTGATATCTATTGGTTTTGAGAGGGACATAAGATTTGAAACCTATTTCAATTGCTAGATGGTTAGTTTCATGAAGTTTGATTAGTTAGATGATACTTTGCAGGGTGAATTAAGTTTTTATTACTATCACAAATTATAAGTTACCAAGGTGGTAAGTACTGGTGGTAAGGTGGTATAAGTTACCAAGTATTTGTACTTGATACTCATGGTTTATGCAAATCAATTACAAACCAGTAAGGTTAATGGAAACCTTAGATTACAGTATTTATTTTATATGGGATTTAGAGTTTCACAGCTGATCTTATGTGAGAAAGTACAATGGCCTGTTACAATAAGCTCTTGTTGGTAGTGTGATTGAAAATTCTTTGCAAATTCTGATTAATTGGATTAATTCATTTAAGAAAGGATCCCGATTTCTGAACTGATGAAGTATGGCCTAAGCTTTTTACTTGTAAAAAACTATATTGTGAAGTAGAACGTAGAAGTACTCTGTGTGGAAGTTTCAATCGGTTTGATGCCTCGTTGTAAAGATTTAATTTTAAAGTCCCCACCAATAAATTTTCTCAATTGTTTCAGGCATTCTGCAAACAAAACTTGGAAATGAACGTAACGGTTGAAAATGTTTTGCAAATTTTGGAAGCAGCTGATCGTATGCAAGCATTGGATATGAAAAAATATGCATTGAGACTCATTGTTCATCATCTACCAAAGGTATGGGATTATTATTTATATGCAAATATATAAATATTGATGTGAGCTAACATCAATAACCAATACGATCGAGCTTGAATTGAAGTGTTCCCACTCAGAATACCATATTTGACAAGAATCTGATTATGTTTTGTATTTAACTTCTTCTGTTGTTAAATAAATTTGAATTTGAAATTTTGCAGCTTTAAAGTTGAGGCACATTTTCCATTGGTCAATTAATATTGATGATTTGATTATGTTGATTGTTCATTACATACTGTGCTATTTTGTTGTGTGTTGGTTCGGGCTTACATAAAGCCGATATTACACGATAAAATTTCTATTATCATATGAAAAGAGATAAAGATGTTTTCAGCTCTTTTCATATTATTTATTTCATATAATGATAGAAATATTACCGTGTAATATCGACCTTTCGATAATGTAAGTCTACTATTTCCCAAATTCAATTTTCATGTACTGACTGAGCCATAAAATGCAATAATAAGTTAATTACTAATACTACTTAATTACTAATATTCGGTTGTCTAATAATTATATTATTATTATTATTATTATTAGTCTGAGCCATATTTTTCATAAACTGCAGAGCAGCTGTTTAGCCCACTAATACAAATAATATGGAAGTTTCAATAACATATTAAATAATTCGGTACCAAAATAACAACTAATAAATTCGGTACCGTACATGATAAATCATGAAATTATGGTATTAAATTAAACGTTATTCATCTGCTAATAACTTGTTAAATCATAAAATTATCCCTTTTTTAGGATCACAATCATTTATTTATAATATTGCCACTGCGATTTATGAATGAATATTCTATTGCTGTATTTATGATGTATTCAAAATTTTGAATTAATAATCATCATAATATCTACTTCGTTTTACTAACACTCAACTTGAATCATTTAGAAATAAGTGCATGATCCAAACTCAATTGGTATTTCAAAATTTTCGTTCTACAGAATGATTTTTAACTTTCTTTATCATCATATTCATTCATACATTGTTTTGTTTATCATCTTTGTTTTGTTTTTTAATCATGGCTTTGTGTGTGTGTGATCAGTGTTATTTCTAACTCGCTTTCCTTGATACTTGTTCAAATTTTTCAATGTCAAATTTATATACTATTCTCTTTACTCAATGAGTTTATGCTGAATATTGATCTCCTGAATTAAAATGAGAATATATTAATTTAATGTGAATGTTTTGCATTTGTCACGCAATTGCAATTTTTTAGATCGTTCAATTACCAAAGTTCAAACTTCTTGGCAGAGATCTTCTATTGGATATTGTTACGGCTACAGCTGAAGAAATGAGTGATGCCAAACTATGTCAAGATATGTCAAGCATCAGCCTCAGTAGCGACTCTTATTAGATGTTGTAGATCGATGTATCTATCGATTTAGATCGTTAGCTAGATGTTTGTGTGATTTATATAGTAATCATTATTGAGGAAGAAAATTGCATTTTTTAAATTTTGAAAATTATTTTGAGGCACGTTCTCAGGTGAAGGTACACTTTTATATGCATTGAAAACACCAAAATTAGATAGACAATTTTTGCGAGTTCTATGTTTGAGAAACACGACTTTTTAGCATTTTTGCCAAAACTTTATTTAATTTCTTCGTAGATTCTGTCGCAATGTAATGTTTTTCATTCTCTATATTCCTGTAATGTCTGAGGAAAAGTATTTAAATACCAATGCATAACTTGAAAATCACTTTATTTTGTCGATACAATTCCAAACTCCAACTTATAACATATCCATCAAATCTCACATGCGAGCGCGCGCACACAGCGCCATCTGGTGACATCGCAAAACATTACAATTCCACCCTTCAACTTTACTACACATTTCAACAACAGAATTAAGTGACAATCAAAATTAAGTAACATTAAATTACAATCAAAATAAGTAATGTACAACAAGTCAATTACTGATACAAAAGAACAATTCAAGCTTTTAATAAGAATACAGTTACAATATTTGATCTTGAATTAATGCTTACAAAAAACTCACTCACAAATCCAATCTTACCACAAGCTTCCTCAACCTAACTGGATATCTAGTATTTTCAGATTCTGAGGTGTTATCCTTGAACACTTCCTGAGACAGCGGAGGCTGTGTCTTTCTGTTTTGAGGAATCTCCCTGCTAGAGCTAGGGGATTGAATAAGGGTTGGAGGTTGACCTGTTAACAATGTCTCACCCAGGTCAATTGCATTGGCCGGATCTACCACTTTTGAGCTCACTTTATGTGGAGCTAATAAATCAGGTGTAAATGTAGTTTCTTTGGCTGCGCACTCACAATTTGATCCACATGTCGCTTCCAAATTATACCATCATTTAATTCTACTAAATAAGTTACAGGACCTTTCAACAATGTTTGCCTCAATCCATTTACTTTGTCCCCTGTAGTCTCTGACAACCACAGATTACCCTACAACAAACTCCCTGGTTTTACAGTGGGGCTTGCGTATCAGTCATAAATGAGAGATGTTATCAGGAAAACTTTTCTCATCTGGAATTAGAGTCAACAAATTTGTGAGTGAGTTTTTTGTAAGTTTTGAGTCCCATAATAGACAAGTCGAAACTTTCTTTTCTTCCTTGATATCGTTTGCATCCATGAAAATTTCCAGTCTCTCGATATACGACTCCCATGTCTCCTCACAGGCATCAAAAACTCCAATATGGCCTATGAAACCCGCCATTGCACTTAATTATTAACACTTCCAATTACTCGTCGCCAATGTAATGTCTGAGGAAAAGTATTTAAATACCAATGCATAACTTGAAAATCACTTTATTTTGCCGATACAATTCCAAACTCCAATTCATAACATATCCATCAAATCTCGCGCACACAGCGCCATCTGGTGATATCGCAAAACATTACAATTCCTTACTCTTTTATGATTCTGTGCTCTTGCTTCATTATTCATCAAATTCATTCCTATCAATTGAAACAAACTTCATATTTATTATGGCTCATGTATCCTATTGATTATGGATCAGTCTATCTTTGTTGATTAAATTTTATATTTATCCGTTGATTATATGAAAATTGTTGAGTGTTGACTATTTATAAAATTTCGTATTCTCGTTGTTTTTTGAACCCTTGAAAGGGAGCTTCGGACTATTAATTTTTGTTGCATATTATAAACAATTTGAGTATTTTTGCATGAAAGTAGCTCTATCCCCTATTATATTTTAGAATTTCTAGTTGAACTTAAGTATCTTTCTGTAGTTGGATCAACATTACTTTTTAGTTCTTAGGGCCTCTTTTTTTAATTCAAAGCATTAGTGTAGTAATTTATCTGTAGCTTCAGCCGCTTTCAGTGAATTTTTCTCATCAATTTAAATCAAACTTTTATAATTCTTCTTTTTAATACTTCTTTTATAATTCCTGGATCTTCCGTGTGAAATTAAATATAGGGTGATTTAAAAAGAGCGCCAGTTTTAATATATTAAATTAAGAGGCTTTTTTGAACGAAAAATTGGTAGTTAATACATCAAAATGATCATCTGACTTCCCGATATAATGTACGAAAAATGATGTCATGCATATGTCCTCCTCTACTGCGCTTGCACGCATCAACTCTGTCCATGTAATTCACTAACTATTATAGTCTGGTCGTGCAAAGGTTGCAATCTGGCAAGATGGGAAAACGTCTCCAGCTCGGTCAATATTGGTTCAAAAATTATAAATTTAGTCACATTGTAGAAAAAATTCTGCTCTACAAATTGAAACCATAATTATAATTTTTGAGCCAATATAAACCGAGCTAGAGTCATTTTCCCATCTTGCCAGAACGTCCTCTTTACTTGACTAGATAACAATAGTGAATCACATGGACAGAGTTGATGTCAGCGCAGTAGAGGAGGACACATGCATAACATCATTTTTCATACATTAAATCGGAGAGTCAGATGAACATTTTGATGTATTTATTTTCAGTTATTTGTTTGAACAAACCTCCTAATTTGATATATTAAAACCGGTGCTCTTTTTGAATCACCCTATTATATGTTTTGACTTAATACTACAGTTAACAAAGCTCAATATTATATTTCAATGGTAGAAAATTTTTAAAATATTTTTCAATTTATTTATCTTATAAACTATTCTCTGCTTGAATATTATTGTGTATATAATCTAACTTGCATGTCATTGAGCTCATTTTATAGTGAACTCATAAAAATTACATGATTTTTACCAAAAATATTGAATATAGTTCAACTTTTAGAGTTTTTTGTAACTCATTTACTTTAATAGGAGTTAGAAATTTTTTAATTATGTTTATTTGATGGATATATATTTATTGTTCTATTGAAAGCTGTGCTTGTTTATTTATTCGATATTATGTCCATGTAGTTGCTTGAATAGTTATAGATTTTTGAAATTTGATGTTTTTTATTCCATATTCATAAACATTTTTCTCCATGTGATTCATACAAGTGTATAACATAATTCAATTTGTATGTATTTGAAATGTGCTATTCATCATTCTTCTTATCACATTTTCATGTTCTTATTTTTCGTTTAATCAGATTTCGTATAATATTTGCAACACCATTTCATAGTGCTGATGAGAAAATGAATTATGAAAGAAGTAAGTACAAAAAATAAGCAGATAAAAATAATCATGCAAATTAAACTTATAATAATATTGAATTATATTAAAGTTCCTAGATTATATTATACGAGTAATAATATATCTAATAAAAATCTAAAGATGTTCTAAACAATGTCGCGAAGTCGCTTCCCGATCCAGGTGATGACCTGGAATTTCGTAAAAAAATATTCATAATTATCATCAAAGCACAAGCATTGTACTAATGTTGAATCAACTACACTTATTTAAAATTTGTTTAAATATCATCTTAAATATCATCATTTTTAATATCATCTTTCAATTTATTAGTGAAGGTATTGGTCTCTAATTATTCTATTTCAAACCATGTAATGACATTTTCATATTTGTAAATCATATAATTATACCCCTGTATCACTTTCCAAGTATAAATATTTTCTCCAGAGATTTATTAAAAATTAAAGGCGATTCAAGACCGGCGTAGCATAGCTTTAGCTTCGTTTAATATTGTTTATACGAGTTGAGAGTGGGCAAACAACCGACAAAGATCAAACAAGCATTAATCGGGTGTTTACTTGAACTTTTGTCAGCTATGTGCCTACTCATAAGCAGCATTTATACTGCTGAAAATAAAGAATATATTTGTATGCCATACAACACAACATTTAATAAACTTATAAGAAAACCCTTTGCAAAAAATCAGTTCATTATAGGATACAATACTACAAATGCTTTTGAATTAATAAAAGAAAATCGGATCCAAAGTTACAGCAGGATCAATTTAAGAAATTTGGAATTTATAAACTTGTGAAAAATTTTATATAGGTCAAACAGGTAGAAATTTTCATACAAGATTTCGGGAGCATATTCAAGCATTTAAATAAAAAAATACAACACAAAAATCAGCATTTGCTGAACACCTAATAGATACAGGCCATAATGTTACAGATATGACCTCCAGCATGAAAATATTGAATCATGGAAACAAAAGCAGAAAGCTTGATGTTAAAGAAGTGTTTCAAATTTATACTGCATCAAAATTAAACAAAGAAAAAAAAATAAATATAACTCGGATTGACACAAATAACCCAATTATCGATAAAATTTTACAAATTTGAGTGTAAATAACACAAATAAATATTCACTGGGATTGGTCACCGACATGCAGTCTAATTAATTTATCAGTGAAAAAAGGTGGAAGTTTTACTCACTGGAGTGTAGGCCTTTCGCGCTTCATGAGCGTATTGTCAACACTCAGACTGCATGTCGGTGACCAATCCCAGTGAATGTTACAATCAGCAGCTCGTCATGGATCAAGAAACCATCCTCTTCAAATAAATATATTAGGTATCTATAAATTTGGTAGAATTAAGCAGAGTGATAACCTAATCAAATGAAATTTCTACTAAAATAAACACATATGATCGATCAACATACAGTAGGCCTACTTATTATAGAATTAATTTGTTTATTTGTTCATTTGCATTTGAAAATTACTATAAATAGTCGAAACATGTAATGCATTAATGAAAAATAATTGAAAAGGGTACTGTGATTATTATTTAAAATAAAAAAACAGTGATAAAAGTAGCCCTGAGATAAAGGAAACAGCATTTATACAATATTAGACGTAACTGAAGCTATGTTACCCTGATCTAAATGGCCTTGAACGATTTAAAGACTGTGTTATGAACTGAGGGCTTATTTTATGTTCTTTGTAAATAGAATTAGAATTTCGTATGATATTATATGGCTGCAATGCATTTAAAGTACAGACACCAACAAATTGAATTTGATGTCTTGTAAATCTCACAATTATATCAAATTGCACAAGTTTTATAAGTATTGTACCAGAGATTATACATTTACTTTCAAAAATTCCTTCTAGAAAACGTGCCTCAATTATCTTTTTTTATAACTTTTGAGCTGCATTGTGATAATTATAGTGCCAATAATAATTTGGATCTTATCTTATAGGTAGTATTGTTAATTTGGTAAGTAACTAACTTGAAGATTAGTATTTATTTCTCTTGTATTAGCATTAAGTGAATTATTTCGACATACTATTTATCACCCTACTGGCTAGGGGTTCAAAGCAAAGTATTCAGAAAAATTCATATAAATTTGAAATTGAAGTTCCAGTGAAAGTGTTTTGAATTTTTCTGTCAAGTTTGAGCTTCACTGAAGCCAAGTTTTGAAGCCAGCAATGTGTCAAATGTTGACTACATATTCTGCAATGAATAGATAATTTTTCACAGTGTTGAAAAAAATTGTTATATTATTTTAGTTTTCTTAAGTAAAATTATTTTCCATAAATATATTCCCAAGCCTGGGAAAAATTAGTAATAAGTTTGAAATTGTAATCGATTGTAATAGAAAATACTTTTTATTTTATGCATTGGTCGATTCGTTATGGCCAATGTTTTAAAAATTGTGTTTATTTTCAGTCCACCGTAGAAATCTTTTGCGGGATTGAGAATAAGAGATTGTATGTGTTAACTTTGTGTCAACCAAGAAATAAAAATGCTCCCCACCCTCCCCAACCAAAGCGGTCCACCCGAATAGGAGGACCTGTAGTACCCGATCATTTAAGAAGTGTTCCATTGAGGTGGTGTTTCGATTGGGGAGACAGAATAATCCTGAGTATGTCACCATTTATTCACAATACAATTATATCAATGTCTATTTCTACATTAAACAAATTAATTTCATCTTTAACAAATTGCATTGAGTTGATGTTGGAATGATTTTCTACCACTTCATGAAGTATACAACATGAAGTAAGTTATACTTCTTCATAAGTATTTTCTAAAACTACAATGAAATATACTTCATTTGAATGTAATAGCTTATCTTGTACAGAACATTTTTCTGTAATACCTCGTTTTTACTACATGTATCTTGTGTGATGTATTGGTCGGTCAGTGATCATTGGTTGCTCACAGTGATTTGTTGCTTAGTGATCATGAGTTTAAGTTGCGAACACTTAACCTGTTCTCGGTTAAGTGACCAGTATGAACCCAATAAGGCGAGGTGGGACCTACTTGTACGCGTCTCCTCTCCAATAGAAGCCATAATAAAATATTTTGTTGTTTGTTTTTCCCAATAATTCTTTCAATGAATGTTCATCAAATAACTCTCAGATTCTCCAAATAACAACTCAAAAATGATTGATTTATATTTGTTTCTGTTATTGTATCTGAAATCTGTAGCATTGCATCATCATTTTTCAGATCAACTCTTGTTCCTACTGTGAGTTGAGTGTAATAGGGGATTATTTTGCCTCAACTTTTCCCACAGCTCTTATATAATTCACTAGAAGTGGAAAAATATAGCCAACATCAATTCAATCTTTTATTGAAGAAAATAATCAATATATTTCATGTTAAAAACTATTCGTTGGTTTTATTGTTTGCTTATTGATATTTTTGCTGTTTCATTTAAAAGTCTTCCTAGCTTTTGTGTATACCCTTGCTAGAATTTCAATAATGAGCAATTGCAGGTCAAGTAGGCCGACCGAAGCTTGCAAAATAACGATCGAACGTTCTTCTAGCGCCGAATTATTTTGCTAGCTTAGGCGTTCTTTCTTCCTGTGATTGTGCATTATTTGAGATGAATCCTTGTAGAGTCGATATAGTAGTTTGTAGACTGTTGTAATGCTCCTGTGTTAAATTAAGGATTCAATGTAGTGTCTATTAATCAATAATATAAATGTGTTAATTGGCTCCAGAATTACACCAATTAAGAAAAATTGGCTGTGTATTTTAAGTAAAAGGTTTTCGTAATGGTAAGACTGACCTGGTATTCCAGATCTAATAATATTCATAATAGCAACAAGTAATAATGAAGTAACTATGTATATGACGATGAAACGCTTATAATATTGACTTATCTGAGATTTTGAAATTTTATTTGAAAATGCTAATTACGCTTGAAAATGTTAGATTGTAAGTGTTACCTTTCCCTTGAAAACTTTATCACAAACGAATGCAATAATATACTCGCACTGTTGAAAATGACAACAAAGCCCGCCCAAAAGTGCGTGAGATCGAACACAACACAACAAAACGTTCGCTTTAAACCAGTGGGACAGCTAGTAGACCATTGGAGTTGATGAGTACAACACATGAAGCAAAACTGTGTGGAACATTTGGCATTGTCTCTGTTCCAGTAAAAAAATGTTTCGTTGTGTTGCGTTGCATCTGGTGGTGTAAACCAGATTGCTTTAAAGATTGCTTGATTGGCTTACTCTTATTGAGTATCAAAGTACGCAAATCTCCAACTGAAATATTCTAGAACATCTATTCAGATGTACATAACTTTCCATGTTTGTGTTTTTCGCACTTTTGGACAGGCTTTGAACTGTAATAGAATAATATTGTTTCTTGATAATTAATTAGTCGAGTTGAGATTTTTTATCAAGAGTGATGTCACACCAGGACGGACACGACAGGACTTGACACGAACTGACGAAAAATGCATGCGCTGCACGTATATAAAATGTCTGAATGGATCTGGTGTGACATAGTCTCACCTACTCCAATGCTAAAGTCTTCCCACTCAGTTTGGGTGGTCATTATGTCTGTTCGTGTGTTGCCTAGTGTTACATCGCTCTAAGTTGTTCTCCTACTTGTTATCAGATGATATGCATCCCATTTGAATTGCACTTATATAATTTAAGAAGATACTAGGCTATATACTAGATATATTATTGATATTCACAGTTATTAATTATGTAATATTATGTTATTCTCTAAAATGTGATTTAAGCCAGCAAACATGTACACGTAACGTTTAGTAAGTAAGTTATTAATTTAATTATTTGTGTTGTATGTAATTTGACGCATGTGTGTAACAAATGTTTCCCATATGAATTGCACTTATATCATTTAAGATTCTAAGCTATATAATTGGTGTATGATTGATATTCATAAAAGTTAATTTTATAATATTATGTTATTCTTTAAGAATGTGATTTAAACCAGCGAACATTTACATGTACATAATTATAGTAACTTAGTTATTTAATTATTTGTGCCCGTATATAATTTCATGCATGTGTGAAAAATGTTTCAAATGAAAAATATATAAAAGTCAATGCCACACTTGGCTTCTAGGGAGAAGCCACTACCAGTGGCGTAACAGTTTTTTCGGGACAATTTTGTACCTTGTTCTAAAGTGTATTGAATTGTTTTGTGTCAGAAAATTCTTTGTATTTTGCCCAGCTCACTGGTTCGCGGGCCCCCCTGGCTCTCGGGCCCCCCCGCATTGCGGGCCCGGCTGTTACGCCACTGGCCACTACATTATATCGTATAGAATCAGATGTAGCATGTCGCACTAGGCTTTGCCATTTTCAAATGCATAATAAACAAGTAAACAACATTAATCAATCCTATTCATATTCTATTCTAATTAAACACATGTGTTTGATTTTAGCATAAATTCCATATGATTTCGATTTCAATCTGTATAAATCCATCAAATATCTAGGTACCTAATACAGCTACTGCATTTTTTGTTCACTTTCAAATTCGTAAAATTCTATCAAAAATTGGATTATTTGTATCAAACTGAATTTTATTTATATTTATCAACAAAGAGAAAATAATAAATATAATTCAGTTTCATACAAATAACCCAATTTTGATAGAATTTGAAGGTAAACAAAAAATGCAGTAGCTGTATTAGGTACCTAGATATGATGGATTTATACAGATTAAAAACGAAATCATATGAAATTTATGCTAAAATCAAACACATGTGTTTAATTAGAATAGAGTATGAATAGAATTGATTAATGGTATTTACTTGTTTATTTGCATTTGAAAATGGCTAAAAAGCCGAAACATGTTGTGTAAAATAAAAATTATGTTGAAAGGGTACCGTTCTGAGATCTACATTAATTGAAAAATTTGATAAGTACAGTAGCCCTAGGTAAAAAGGAAATAATAAAGAATCAATATTGAGCCTTATGATGACCCAAAACGACTTGCATGGTTTGTGGTGGTTTTCCACCAGAACAGCGTGACTTGGAGCTTCTATAGAAGCCGAGTGTGGCAGATTCAACGCATGAGACAAGAGAAGTTCTAAATTTTCAATTTTGATTCTAAAATTAATTATTAATTAATTATTTTGATTAATAACAATTATGATTCCACATTTGTAGCTTTTAATTCGTTCCTCATTTCTCAGAATCTGAGCTCATCGCCCGATTTACGCCCGGTTCTAAAACCAACCTTGAGTGATGTTCTTCCATTTGAATTAATATTTTATAAAAAAATGTTCTGTATTATCTAAGGTAATGTATTCTACGAAATTTATTCTATTGATAAATTTGTTAAGATATCACGATACTTCCAACTAAACTTGATAAGATGTTGAATTCAGTGTTGGTATTATCATTGTGTTTAGTTGTCTTCAATTTAAAACATGTTTTATATTGAGTGTGTTGAATTACTCATGTATGTTGAATTCTCCAGATATTTATATTTTTCCATACTAGTGCCTGATGTTTTCAACAACTCTGTTAACAACTGTCATTAATGGAATTGTACCATATTATGACACCTTTTGGTCTTGTGAATTAACAAGTTCTAAATTCATTTTTACTTACTCATTCTTATTATAATTTCTTACCGTTATCTCTAAACAATTATTCTAGTTTATTCATCTATTTTATTTTCCATTACGTACTGCTAGTAAATATTTCACTTGAAAAATAGTTCAAGCAGAGGTGAGGCGTCCGGTCATCTTTGGATTCGCCGATGACTAGACAGAAATTGATATATAATGCGTAGGAATTATCAAGTTGAAAATATTAAAAATAAATACAAAGAAGTGAAGAAATCAAAGCTTTTTCCAAGCGCGCCAAGTTCAAATAGAGTTAACTACTCCATCATCAGTTCCATTCGTTCAATATGCTCAACAGTGAGCGATTCCAGTACTGCTGTTTCGCGTTCCTTACCACCACTCTTCTGCATCCACTCTCCCACTCCCTCCCGCAAATGATGGACGGAGTATACGGACGAAAACATCGCTATTTTCTGCGATTCCACCGTCTCTGACAACAAATTCTCTGCACTCTGCGCTCAGTACAGTTTTGCAAACTTAAATCATATGATGTTTATTGTATTGTACTATTATTTGGCCTCTTGTACAATGAATGATATGATAAATAACTATGGTTAACTAAGATAAGGAATAATTTGTCATTAAATAAATAAATTAATATCATTCGGCTAGGTAATCATCAAATTATATTTGGTTTCTCGGAGTTCTATTTCAATTCTTAATTTCTATTTCAATTAGCATATTGATTTGAATAACACCGTATTTAATTTATCCAATTATTTATTAATTTCCAACAGTATTCTTGTTCTCCATCGTGTATTATCTTTAGTAATTGGACTAGTTATAATAAAGCTTGATAAATAATTGTCTAAAATGGAACATTATTATCTTTTGGGTATGGGAGGGGCGTGAGATAGATGGGGGTGCAAAACTAAATTTTTCTTAGAAATGACCGAGCCAAAAAGTCACGCCTCGCCCCTGAGTTCAAGTGAAATATTCTAGTTTATGTTGCTTTCCAAGACAAAATACTAATGAACACTTTTTGATAAAAGGAGATACGGTACGTATTTCACAGTGAATATAGTAATATAAATCACTCACTTTTTGGCATAGCTCTGACGAATGCATTTTATTCCTGAAGAGGAACTTCATCAGCCTTGAAATATTCACGTGTCTTCTCTTATCAAAAATTATTTCAGTTTTGCTTGGAAACGTGAATTCATAGAAACAAATCCATTCACTTTTTGATCTTATAGGCTAGGTACTAGTATTTCTATTTTCTAGACAGTATATAGCCTAAGCTTGGCAATGGATGAAATTGAATTCCCAATAATCATTTAATAAGTTTTTGATATAATTTTTTGAGACTATTTATTTGACTTTGACCTTTGTAACTGTTGAATTTTGGATATTCTAAAAACAATATATAACCAGGTCAGGCTAAGAAAAGTAATTTGTAAAATTTTTGAATGATCAGAATATTTGTATGTAATATATCTCCAAATACGCTTATCGGAAACTGGATTGAAGTAGTTTTAAGTGTATCAATAGTTATAATAATCGATTTCACATGTTGATATTTATGTTTATCATGTTTGCATTTATGTTATATCGTTATCTAGTCCTTAATATCATCGCAATCTGGGATAGCTTACAGACTATCATATTATTTCCATATGAGAAAAATGAGCATTTGGTGCTTCAAATACATTTCATATCCTCTCTCACACTTAATCATTTATTGATGTATCCACGAGAATCATACTTTGAAGATCTTGATGACTACAAATGTCATACAATTCAAAAACTATCAACTCATATCATAACTCAACACTCTCGTTTCCTCTAGTTTCTTTTCTTATTCACCACTCATGAACCTGATACCAACTCAAACTCAATAACTGAAATTATCATTGTTAACAATCATCAGTATTATGTATGATTATCATTGACTCTATCATTCCTTCATCAATTCTCATTGTTTTAGATTTCTAATAATTTGTAATGCTCTTACTATTCTGGGGTTGCCTAATGTCTTCCAAAGTCATTGTTTCAAGCTGAGAAAAAGCATAATTCAAGCTTCAGGAATCTGAACAAGTGGTCTAATGTAATACATAATTTACACATGTTTCATTACTTTCAGTCCAGATTTCTGGTCATGAAGCAATCCATATTAATAACAGACAAAGGTGATCTTGAAATATAAGGGCAAGTTATCGTTAACTTGAATGTCACCAAGAGATATCAATGTTAATTTTTGGTGTAATAATATATTATAGTAATAACTCTTGAAACGTATATTCTAAATAGAATTTATCACGCATGTACTTGCAAATATTAGTTAATAGGTATTAAAGTACTGTGAACAAAAACATGTTCTAAATTTTGAATAAACGCTTATTATTCGTGCAATTTGTTGAAAAAATAATTTATATCCAATTCCCCTTTTAGTCTGTAGTTTAATCAACATTACTACCAACTTGATGATTCTACTACCTTACTTTACTTATCAACAGAGACTCATTCTAACATGTTCGAGTGACACTTACTGGGCCAGTTGCAGGAAAATCCAGTTGAATTTAATCAACGTGAAATTATGTCATCTAACGGAATCAATGCAACGTGATTCAATATTTCAATGAACTGAACGAATGCGACGACATTTTCCATACCATAGAATTTTTGAGCAAGCAATAACCGTTTTGCCGACTGTCAAAATAAACCAATCTAATTTTTTTGATTTTTAATCATTCGTGACCTCTTAATAATTATATTGGCTGAGAACTTTTGAATTGCAAGAAAAAAACAAAAATAGTTGAGAATGTCTTGATTGAAATCAAAACTTCAACGTGTTGAAACGTGATTTGAAATATAATATTATATTTGATTGAAATGAAACCGATGGAAACTTGATGTTTGCCAGTAGTTGAAGTATTGAAAAATTAAACTTGTAGAATGTAGGCTACTGAAAAATATGCATTTCACAGCTAAACTTGGTGAAGGAAATTATAATTTCCTGCCTTATCTGTATAAAATAATCTGAAAATGACAGAACGATTTAGTTCAACAGTACCTTTTCCATGCTTCTGTCAGCCTGGTAGACTAGAGTTGACATATTTTCAACTGAACAATCTGTAATTTCAGTTCACATTTTTTACACGGTTTCGATACCAGGCTACCAGGAGCATGAAAGAGGTAATGAACTATTTTTCATTTCACAGTCTTTTGACAGCTGATTACTTTTCCGGCTGTAAACACAAACATCTGGAAACCGTGGCGACCACCATCTTTGGCGGCAAGCATTCAAACTTTCTCCAATTCATTTTTACGTTCTCTTCGCCATTTCAGCTGCAATAATGGCGGTAAATTCGAATTTTTACTGATTTTATTGTGTGTTGTGGGTTGATTATCAGTTGAATATTTTCCCAGTAAATTTTACTGGTTCTATTCAGCTTTAAATTGGCTCACTGAAATTTCCCCTTTGAAATTTTCTTGGATCCACCACGCCTGCAAGAATAATGCTGTCTTCATGGGCTTGCCTAGTACTAGACAAGCAGAATAATTTTTGTTTCTTTTTTTAGAAAAAAAGACTGACTTTAATTCACTGGCGGCTCGTGCCCACGAAACAGGTGAAGTGCTGTACAGTAAAAGATACGGCGGGCACTTCACCTGTTTCGTGGATACGAGCCGCTAGTGCTTTAATTCACAACCTATGCTCCGTCTATTTGTATTTTGTATAAACTACTGAATTATGATCTCCAAGAACAATAAAGGTTAACTTTTTAAATTTTACTATTATTTGCTAAAATTTACTATTATATATTGTCGGCCCACTTAATAATTTCAAGCGCACAGAAAAATGCACATCATACATGGTGTGCTGTATATTCTGTATTTATTCAATACAGTAGAACGTCGATAATCCGGATTTATTGGGACCGGACCCCATCCGGATTATCGAAATTACCTTACAAAAAGGGCCAGCAGGCTCTTTGAGAAAAAACTTTTTCAAAAAAGTATATTTATTTCTATTAGGAAATGTTAGAAAATTATTTATTTCGCATCGCTAAACATTACAGTACGTATTCTCTCATTGCCCACTCTTTGGTAAAGAACTTAGTGCAAGGGCAGACGGTACAAATATTCTTCTTTCTTGCTGGAGACGGATCCGGATTTTCAACGTCCGGATTGTCGACTGTCTACTGTATTCTGTATTTATTCAATATTCTCTTCTTCAGTTAGACCCATGAGATTGTAAAAATTATTATTTAAAATATAAGATATAATATATTTGAAATTGCTATTTATTTGAAGATGATGATGTGATCCTTGAGTTCCTCCTGGTCTTGATCTCTTCTGAAGTGGGCTGAATGGACCAGACGCCAGCAATTAAGGCGGTTGGCGAATGACTGTTATTGATTCTCAGCTCTGTCAGGACAGTCGGCGAGCTACCTGCGAGAGTACATCAAAACGAGAGCGACCAAAGCTTTACTAAATTGCTCTCGAAAACAGCTTTAGACTGTCCTGACAGAGCTGAGCATCAAATTGGCAATCATTCGCCAACCACCAAACTTTTTTGCACCAGCTATACCAATAACTTCTCTCTCCACTTAAACTTGATTTTCTCCAAGTTTTGTTTTTTCTTTAAAAAAAACTCAAAGTTAATTGAAATTATGGAATAGGTGGTATCAATTATAAATTAGAAGATGAGAAGCTCTTGCAAACTTACGTTAATTTTTTTTCAACACAGTAAAGCGTCGAAAATACGAACCATCTGATAAATTCTTCTAAGTATAGTCTGTCCAAGCAAAGAAGACCCTCTGACAAGATGGGAAAATGACTCCAGCTTGTTCAATATGTGTTCAAAAATTATAAAATGTTGTCTTAATAGTAGATCAAATTGTTTCCTACAATTTGAGATCAAATTGATAGATTAAGAACCAATATTGTCCGAGCTGGAGTCATTTTCACGTCTTGCCAGAGGGTCTTCTCTGCTTGGACACACTATACATGGGCTACAGTCAAGTGAAAGTCAACAGTATTTTGTTCGCTTCTGTGAATATTTTTTATCAAGAAATAAACTTCATAACACACGGTAAAAACTCATTCCTTAAATATTAATTATTTTTCAAATAAAGATTTCAATAAAATTACACACCTAAACCAGAGCAATAGTTGGAAAAGAATTCGAATTGAAGTAAATATTCTAAGTGGGGAGTTAAAGAATTGCTATGTTTGGTCATTTCAAAGGTAGCATTCCTAGCTGCGCAGCTCTAGCTACACGTCTATAGCTTTGCAGATTATATAGTAGAATATTATGATACACTATCTATACTATGATATATATTGTAAGTCTAGAGCTGTGACGGCTTGAGTAGCGCTGCTAGAGACGGACAGCTAGAGCCCTGCAGCTAGGGTTACGTAGCTCGAGCCGTGGCTTAGGATTGCTACCTTTAGTCGGCTCAAAATATTGGATCAAGTTCGCTGATGTGTGCATTCACTCTTTTTTGTTGAAGTATATAAATCCATGAAAGATATTCAAACAGAGCGTATTGTAGGTTATATTTATTTCCCCTAAATGTATTGATGTAAATACTCTCTCTACTTTACATATTTTTAGTTTGATTTGAATATCTTTATTCTCCGTCATGTCTCTGTACTGCAGTTCCAATCTAGATTGAGTTTTGACTTGAAAGCATCACATTTTAATTCCCCATTTTTCAAGCTGAATGGCTCTGTAAAGGTAGAAAAGGATAAATGGCATGGAGAGAGAGAAATTTGAGGTAAATAAATAGTACACAAACGAATTGGCTAAACTCTGTCATTTAACAAGACAACAAGAATGATAACAAAGAATTCAACAAATAATTACAACCTAGACTGATCAAACATTTCAATATAATAATCTTTAACAAATACATTTTATCACCTGGTAGGCAAATATGTATTCGATAGTTGTAGGTAGAATTTGATTATAAAGCGTAAGGCAATTCCATAATAGAATTTTATTTCATTTGTCAATTCAACTGAGACGAATTAGAAACAGAATTATTATTATATGCCTGTCCACTGACGTGGTTAAAAAATATGTAAGCGAAGCGATCTAGATATACTTGATTAATTATTACGTTTCAACGAGGGTATATCACTCTCAGAATGTGTTAACTTTGCAACTAGCTTGGTCCAAATTCTACTTCAATAGACTTGGATTGTACCAAATCTGCAGATGCCTAGCAAATACATACTTGCCATCCTGCAATCACAAATCCTTTTCATGGACATACATAATCAGACACACATTTCAGTAAACTATCATGGCGTCTTACAATATTGAAAAAGCCTGTTGGAAAAACGGTCTTTCTAAAATTATTTTTAGATTACAATAGCAAATCTTAAATCCAATGAAGCCTGAAAACACATCAGCATTGTCTCAATACAAGGTTTTATTCTGGTGACAAGTCTTTGAAATTCTACATTTACTGGTACGGAATTCGTAATTAGAATATCCAAGAGTTTTATATTTTTTGTTGTACATCTCTCTTCTTTATACAGTACTTATTTTGTGTTCTTGCAAGTTATGTGTGTGTGGTATTTGTGTGTAGTGTATGTGTGTGTATGTGGTAGTGGTAGTGGGTGAGTGTGTCTGAATATGTTTGTGCACATGTGTTAGAAATTCGCAAGTCAAATTTTTTCACCAGCTCTTCATTTTATAAGCTGTTGTTCAACAAACATGACAGAGATGTTGGTAATAATATTTACCTACTATTAAGTAGTATAAATTCGTTATATTATATAGTTAACGTGGCATTTTAAGTGCTTTTTCGAGCTATCATACATTGCCAGTCTCACATGGCATGAACAATCAGTGAATCGTTTAACATATACCTAATTCACTCACTATACTTTGCATCATATATCATAACCAATGTACAAAAATTACACAATAGAAAATCAACATACAATTCAGAAAAATGTCTATGCACATTTATACAAGAGCAGTTTTTCAACATACTAAGTTGTTTGATTTTAAATATTATCCTGAGTTCGGGTTTACAAAGAATATCAATTGTAAGTGGAAGTGTTGTAATAACATAAGAAAAAATAATTTCTGTACAATAAGATACGCGTTAGAGATTATTTCAAATAGTAAGATTGAAACATATACATATTGTATTTTATAAGATTCCAATAATCCTAAAACAATCATTCTAAACTGCAATTCGAATTAACATGATATAGGAAGACTAGAAATCTTGATACAATAACACCAACTAATGAAATGCCATTCACAAGTGATGATAAGTTTTAATGAACATGTGCACTTTTTTAAATGCTTTATTTTAATAATTACAAGTGGAGATTGAATAAAAATAATTTCAATAAGAGCGAGATGATATTACGAATTGAAATATTATACACACTAATAACTTGTTTGCTAACATCTTATATTAAGTTATCATTAAATTTGAATACAGAGGATTATGAATCAAATTGAGTGATCAGTTTTTGAGCTGACATTGATAGTGATGGTATCAGAGCATATATCCTAAGCAATAAATAGACAAGTTTATATTGAAAAATCATTTATACTAGTCAAAGCCTATTTATAAAAAGTCAACAATCTATAATATTATTCCGCCTTTAGCTACACAATAATTTCAGTAGTTTGAGATTTTTAAATAAACCAGCATATTCTTCAAAATCGACAACTTTACAATTTTTAAATTACCATTGCCCCAAAATTTCAGTCTCCCTATTCATGACGTTAGTTCTGACTTTTAACGGTCATGACCCAAGTTGCTTCATATAGTTGATATTGATTTATAGCAATCTACGTAATATGAGCAATCCAAAACTAACTTCTCTGTTTATGAAAATTGGTTGAATATTATCCTTTTTAAACAATGAAAATTGGAAATTATTACACTCTTGTAGTCTCTTTATATATAATCTCATCAGTACGGATGAATTTAAATTAGAATGTTAAGATCTATTTTAAGTTGAACTATATTATCACAAAGCATTGTAATAGCTTACTTTGTGATCCATAGCTGCTTTACTGTTCGAAGATGAATATTTTAGTTTTTAATTTATTTTAATCCAGATTGATTGGAATGCAGCACATATCAGTGCGCTAACAATCTATACAATAAATAAGGTAACAAATGTTCAATTCTGAATAATGCATCACGGCACTATCATTTGTATTTCTAGCAATATCATCTTATTTAAATGTTTACCTCGTGATAGACTTTGTGAGAAGGTATGATAATTTTATACAATAGTAAAAGTATTGTTCAATAGTGGAACTACAGTATTTAGGTTAAAAATTATTGATTTATTCGCGAAAAAATGAAACATAGTATTTTTCCAATCTGTAATACACGATATTTAACGAAATAGGAGTTTTCAAAGAAAGCAACTTGAGTTTCGATTGAATTCTTATTTTGATAAAATAAGTAAAATCGAAATCAGTTAATATAATAATAAACCGATAATATTATAATTATAGCTATAATAACTGATGATATAAATATAAGAAATCAGTTTTCTATTGCTCATCATTTGTAAATATATTATATGAGAGAATAATAAATTATACAATTTTTGCGATAATCAGTGATCGAAGTTTCAATATTTTCCTACACCATTTACGATAGTGAAATAACTCAATGAAAGAAGCGTGATAAGTGAATGATAGAAATACAACACTTGTGGATGGTAAGCAAGAATACCATACTAAATAAATTCACACCATCAAGCTTTTCATTAAATTAAATACATTGAAAAAGGCTTGAAGCGTGATGAATTATTTAAAAATTTAGCTCTTTAAACAGCTCTGATACCCATCATAGTTTAAAGTTATTATTATTATTGTCATATAATTCTTCATAAATAGTCACAATAAGGCTTTAAATATATCATGGAAAGCCATCCAATGCATTCTATTCTCACCTTGATTGGGAATAGAAGGGAAGTGATAATGAGATAAGAAATGCTTGATCCACAGTTCAGAAAAGAAACTATGATAATGGTATATTTCTTAGAGGATATAGTATTACTTAATTAGATATTTAGTTTGGGTGATAAGAAAATATTTGAAGATTTTGTGCAGTCGTTATTCAAGTTACAGAGAAGCAATAATAAGCTGTTTGTCTATCAGACTTGAAAAATTTCAATTTAGAGAATGGCCCATTATTCTTTCTGATAGATGAGAGAAGATAGGTTGAATCAATCCCAGGAATTGAAACACATTATTACTATCAAAATTCAAAAATTATTGTTTCTAATTTAAGAATCATTTAAGCTTGAGACATGATTATTCTCAACAAAATAATCACAAAAATAAGTTTTCACTTAAATCAACCTACTAATCTTAGAATAAATCAATTGAATTTAAAAGTTACATTTCAAACAAAAAATATTTTAAATCATTGAAAACAATTTCAACATGTTAAGTCCTCAAGAAGGATGATATTGTAAATGCAATCTGGTCAGAACAATTATTGAAGAAAGAGAGAAAATCTACTTTCCAGTGAGGAACAATTACATACCAGTAATTGTCATTGAACCACAGTATCGGATGACTTATATTTTTGGTGAAGATGTTCAATATTTCAGTTAAGAGCTACAATCCCCCCCCCAAATATATCGCCTCGCAGCAGGTTAAAGATATTAAAGGGATGACACATTGGAAAAATGAATAATTGGGGAAAAAATTATATCCTTGATGTCAAAGATACAATAGATAAGTCCTTCCAAGCTCACACGCCCGTCACAATAATTGAAATAAGCTTCTTCTTACACAAACAACGAAATCCAACTAAGAATAAATAATGAAGTTTGAATATCAACACAATAGAACATAATAGAGCACCTTTGAAGAAATCGGAAAGTTCCATGCATTGTAGGTCTTGATTTAATGAAATAGATTCATTGAAGATCTGAACACTGATAGAGACCACTCATCGAGAAGGATCAACAATATTAATGAAGACATTCCCAATGATGTAATGCATCAAGGATAATATCTCCAATAGCCACAGACCAAAATTTTGGAAATTGAAAAATGTATAAATTATTTGAAAAATGATGTTTTGTGTGAGTATTGAAAATAATACTCACCTCATATAATCACCAAAATAATAATCACCTCAATGATATTCAGGATCATGAAACTGTGATATTTTTTATGAAATCCTATTTGAGAACTTTCTTTTTTTAAATGACATGTAATGTTGAAACGAAGAAAATGAAAGGTGTAATAGAAGATGGGAGAGTGTCTACAAATACTATAAAGATCAGAATTGTTCATGTTGTTCTAATTCTGATACCGTGAACTATAAAAAATATGAATGAAATGTATTATTCCTTGTGTCAAAAAAGTAACGTATATGATATTGTTGAAATACCAAGAATTAATTCATTTTTATTTGCTTTTCTTGCCGTTTGTATCAATAAAGAAGTCAAACCATCTCATGTTACAACATATTTAAATATCCTCAATGATATTCAGGATCATGAATCTAATTTCTACTCTGTTTATAGTTTTTTTATTTCATTCCAGCATTGTGAACCTGAATAAATATCTAATCACTCTAAGACCTAACCACTTATGTTAAGAGAAAAAATATTACTACAGCAGATATAATGATAAAGCAGAAGGCTCTGTAACCTATAAATTCTATTTATTCACAGTTTTTAATCTAAAACTGTGATTATTTTTCAGAATAATAACAGATCTGCATCAAAGACAATACTATATCTACAGAAAGAATACTCTTTCTATTTCTTCCAAGAAACCCCTTCTATATTATCCGTCTCTTCCAAGTAAAAAAGTTTCATATTTTCTAATTTGTCTTTGCCTGCATGTAAGCTAACTAACTGCATGAAAGGACACTTGATGGTTATGAATATTATGGTACTCCTGATATACCTATTTCCTACGCTCAAGGGAAATTCAAAAAGTAAGGGTCTAGCTTTGCATTGCATTTACCTGATTTCTACATATCTAGCGCGGTTGGGTTCTTCTATTCTAATATTAATTCAATGATTTATTTTTCAACTTCACCCGCATAAACTAAGACGATTGGTAGTAGATAATTTAATTTTGAAAAAATGAATATTCATTGACTTGATGACTCAATAGACAATTGAATGTAGAAATTTCAGATGTTATAATAGTTTAATGGTATGGTAAATGGTTTAATGGTTGTATAATTGTATATCCAAGTTTAATAGTAACCCTCCTGTTAAAGACTAACGAAACATTTATGAGAGATAAATGTGAACACAATAATTGAACACACAAATGTAATGCTGGGAAGAAGACAATTTGATTCAACATTGAAGTAAGATGCAAGGAAGAGCTGAATGCAACTGGATAATATCGAACTGGCAAGTCAAATAAATGATATGAAACAACAAGAGGATCAGACTTTTAAAAACTTAACGAGTTCCTATTGAAGAATTGATTTCTACAAAAGGACAGTCAGCAAAGAGAATTGTACTAGAATGAAACCTATGGAAGATATTGATTGACAGTGGAAATTCATAGCCAAATTTAGAACATGTATATTCCAATAAGGAAGACCTATTGCCATGCAAATGATAGATTATTATGTTTCCATACGTTTTGGAATATTTTAACGACTATTTTGCAAATTGAGAGACGATTATGATAGAAATGAGACCCACTTCCCACAATTTCCAAGTTATATAAGACTGCTATTGTATTAATGAGAAAATTTTATAAATTAATACGTTGCGATGCATAAGTTGTAGCCTACTACAGATTAATCAGTGCCTGAATATAAGATTCAAAGTGAGAAATATTTGAAAACTGTTAGCTTTATAAAGAGAAAAACCAATACTTTAAAAGGTGGATAAGAAAACTCTGGATAAGACTTTCCAATTAACTTTCTTTCACATGGATGTTGGTTAAATCTCAAGTATTGTAATATAACTATCAAGCATGAATTACCTATAATGTAACCCAACTCCAATGCATTTTCACAACACCAATAAGCGATTATTCTGTTCTAGTGTAAAAATCCGACAATTTGAACTTTACAAGTGATTATTAATTCATTTTATGTAAAGATTATAATTACAGTTATATTGTGCACTATTCAAGAATAAAAGTGGTGTTCCATTTTCAATATATGATTGGCACAGTTATCAGTTACAATAGCAATGTTGATTATTATCAATAACTATAAAGTACAGGATGAAATTGTAATTGATGCTCAATCTTGAAAGCTGTAGTGTGAAAATAGTGAAGAAGAGCTTGTGCTATGAAGAAAAACAAAAAGAATTGACATAAATATTGTTAATATTCATCATATTATATGTTATTTCATAATGGTGTAAATGTTCGATTCTAAATAACACTATTATTTAAATACAAATTCTAAATAAAACGAAATTTTTATTCAATAGTTCATGATGAAGATAAAAAGGACTTATTATTTTTAGTGATAAATGAGGTCCTGAGTTAATTCATTTGTGTTATTGACCATTCAATAATAATTATACAGTTAATAATTATAAGTTATTATTTTCCTCACATTGACACAATATTTTATTCTGTAATAGAGTGACGTTATTGACACTATAGAGATAGGATGATTTCAACATCCTTACATCTCAATCATTATTTTAGTAAACAAGTAAACTTGTAGAAACAAGTAAACAAGTATAAATGAATGAGAAGTATAAAGAATTGGTAAAGACAACTTACAGTAAACTATACAAAAACTTTGGATTTGTGGAAAAGAAATTAATACATTCTCGGAAAATTCAAGAAAAGTTATAGAAAATCGAACGATTTGAGAAATTAGTTGATAGAGTTATATGTATCAAGTTAATGATTGTTTTTTGTTCCGTTTGAATAAAAACCTACTTGAATCGCTCAATGTATGTGACTCTTTCATGAATCAAGCGATTTATGAATATGATAAAAAAATAATACTCGTAGTTTCCTTTCAACTAAATCATTTTATAGCAATAATTATTGATCTTGAAACAAAGTATGAAACAGAAATGTGAATGAAATTAATTCCTTTTAACCTACATTAAAAACATATCTAATAAGAATAATAAGATATTGTATACTCAATGTATTAATTAATTGAATTGGACGTGCCTAAAATGAGTGTAAGGATACTTCCGCGAAAATTATTTGATGAATAATTATGAAATATAAAACAATACTAAATTGCCTATTCATAAACATAGCCTAGTCTTTAAATTGATATGAAAATAATTCATGGAAAATTTATCAAGTACCGTAATCAGATACTGACTAATCAGATAAGATTTCACCTAAAACATACGTGATCAATCAAGACTTGTTATCATAAGGGAATTAAATTAACTGATAGAGTAATACAATGGAAAGAGTAAAAGATATCACTATGAGAGAACTGATTGTGATGAGACAAACCTTAAAATAGTTCAATTTCCATAGACAACATTTTGAATTAAATTTCGTAAAATCGATTAAATTTGGAAAGTATTCCTCCGTAGTAGATCAACAGACCATAGTATTTACATGTTGTTTTCTCATTCAAGTCCTTTCTCATCAACTAAAACTGGTGAAAAACAATTCCCAATACTTTCAATTCGAATAAGTCGATTATTTTTCATCTTTATTACAGCTGGTAGAAATATTTCATGTGAAGAAAATTTTCAAGAAGAAGATAAGATCATGGTTTTGATAAAGTCATACAATAAGACACCACAATGCTTCTATCAAAAACATACAGAAATAAGTAATAAATTACAAATTGAAAAGTTAAAAATTTATGTGTAATGCACGGAAATAGGTGATTGCAAGACGATAAAAATTATGTGATTTTAAACACGGAAAAGTTATTGATTTATGTGGTTTGCATATATTTTATGGAATTTATACGTTACTATTAATCTATACACAGAAAAGTTTGAATAATGTCTAAAGTGGAGCGCGCAGCTCGTAAAATTAAACTATTATATTATAATCATTTTCAATGTAGGCCTAATTTTTTATGAGAAATGAAGCTAATCAAATAACTTGGCCAACATTGGAACTAAGTGTTGATTATGCAAAGCCAAAATTATCTTACTTTGCTGTACATGACACCCAAATATACAGAGATAATTAGAAGACAATATAATAGCAAGATAAGAAATACCTCTATTGTTACTATATGAAAACCACCAATATTATCTGATACAAGCAATAATAACGACTCTACTTATTAGAAAGAGATTACAACCATGAGCAGAAAGGCATAATGAATAAAATATATTGTAGAGCTAAGCAAAGGCATGCTTATAAATCTGCTATTTAGACTATAAAGACTTTGAAATTTAATGCAACTGTCAACTAAATTCAGATTGATACGACTATTTAACAAAAACTTTGAACTATTGTTGAATTGTGTACATTATGAATGTACAAACTTCCAGCTTCGTACTTCCCCAACCTTTCATATTAAAGCTAACGTGATAAGATAAAACGTACTGTACTTGAATACACATTCTTGCTTGTAGATCAAACGTTTATTAACATGATAGATAGGTTTGGTTCTGAGTATATTAATTAATCATACATGTGATATTTATGAGTTTCTCATAGGGTTGTAAGTAGAGTCCTATTCGCGAGTATCTTATTCAATATGATATGCAACCTTAAGCAAAATAGTATAGTTAGCTACAGGTTATACAATCACCAATTAAAAAATATATTAATTTGTTTATCTGAAAATGTATCCTGGATCTATTCATATTGGTTAGTGATAGAGTTCATATAGGCTTTAGGCTCGTCAATGATGCAATAAAAACTACTAGACATCAAGAATAAATTTACATATGATGTAAAATTTTATATTTTGATATCATTGTGAGGAAGATATTCGGTTACCACTTTTCAAGTCAGATAATAATTGATAATGATTAAATAGATCGTCAGATTTACTCGATCTCTGTCTTCAATAAGCAACCGGTATTATCAGCTACACTACTAGCCATATCCACCTAATTCACATAATAGCATCGAAATTTAATCTCAAGTTCTCAGGATGATGTATCTAGGCCTATAGTTATGATATGTTGATTTGAAAGATTAGTCATACAACATAGAAAATCTAGAAAAATCTTGGGTTGTTGAAGAATGAAATGTGACTGCATGAGAAGACGAAACAAGGTTAATAGGAGATTGAAATTCACAAAATTTGACGAAGTGTTAACAAAACAGGTAAAAATTAGCTTGTCTCAATTCAAATACAGAAGTTCAAAAGGGCACAACAGACGATCGAATAATGGGCCTTGGAAAATCAATAGACAAAAAGGGGTATGACTATTCAAGTAACCTACATATTGCTCAATGAATATCAATAAAGCAATCCTCATTTTCATCTGAATTTGAGGAGAGAAGGCAAGAGTCTTAAGGAATCAGAGTCTCATTACTGAGATGAAGTAAAGGCACAGCTTCCTATTTCATAAATATCTCCTGTTACACCATTCAAAACATACATTTTGTATAATATGAACTCCTATTTCACATCAAACTCATCTAAATCCTTGTTCTACAGAGTACGGTATGTTTAACTTTGTGAAGGCCCATGAATTACGGTTAGGGATGAATTCTAAATACCAGAGATACAATAGAGCTAACTAGAAACCATCCACAACCAAGTTATCCATCTATTATGATCTAAGATGTGACAAAATGATGAACTATTTTGATGACAAAAATATGTAGGATTTAAGAGGATCTTAGATTCTGATTTTAAAACTATTGATATCGAATAAACATTTTCAATCTATCTGAAGTCAAAGTCTTTCTCAAATTTAATCTGATGAGGAGTATACAATCAAAACGGATTCGTGGAAAATGTTTAAAAAAGATAATATTCTGACAATAGTTTTATATTAATGATTTAGGGCCGGCCATGAGCACATTCTAGTTTTTAACGGTCAATATTATTAGATTTCGAACTGAGAAGGAAAATTGATTAAATTGAGTAAGGTTTGATCAATATTTTATGTGATTTCGAAACTCAAATTAGAAGAGGATTGATCAAATCAAGAACAATAATCTGATTATTATAATCAATATTTACGTAAAATCTACATATAAGGTTTATTTTGTGAATTTTGTTTAATTCATAGTTTTTGAAGATTATATGAACGCAAGGGTGGTTTACATAGAAACTATCATTAGAAAAAAGATATGAATCTTTTCAAACTTTAGAGACAGACTGTAATCTATTTTAAAACGTATTTATCAATACAAAATTCATCAATTTCACCTGCTAAGCCAGTAGATAGATAGATAGATAGATAGATATAGAAGTAGATAATAGTATTTTATTGCAAATTTACTTGGTCTTCCATATACAAATGTAATTTAAAGATATTGAGATGACACACCACGTTAAAATACATAATGTCCACTGAATACACGATGTTCTATGTATGAATAAAATAATCCATTGTACATGTAATAATGATCTTGTAGTACGTTCATGCATTTGAATTTGTGCAATGATAATGAGATTGATTGATCTGTCCCACTACAATATATTGATTACAATCAATCCAAAAACAATTTAAAATATTTTGAGAACAAACTTGTCCTGTCAATTTTTAGTGTGGAAATCATGGTTTAAAATCTGAGCTTTCAATACGATAAATGCAATAAATGCGACATTGATACATTAGAAGGGATTATGGAATGCCAAGAAAATGCTATTCACCAATGCTATGCAAGAAATGCTATTGGTCACCAATTCATGATGTATTCTAAAGTTTAAAAAACATTTAAATGAATTCATCAATGGTAATAATGAAAAATAACTGTCGCCAATCGTCAACAAGAACAAGTTGTTTCTCAAGCAGGTTGACTAGATAAAAAATTATTGATAGTCAATAATATGGCCAATTATATATCAAACCAATGAAATATTCATCATAATTAATAACACCACCACCATTATCATCATAATCACAAAAGCCTTCACCATCAACGACAAAAACCATCAAAATTTCAAATAAGTTCAAAATAAAGAAAAAAACGAATAATCATACCACAGAGTATTTCAGTTTATTCTGATAGAATACTATTTTCCTTCACAGTTATACATAAATATGGACATAAGAGAAGAGAACTCCAATCTGAAGAAATGTTATTGTTTGTACAGTTTAAAAAAATGACAATTAGAATAACTTGGATTCCAACAAGTTACCTGCTGTTCTTTAAACGTCATGCTACTTGGAATCATGTTTTGCGAAACGAGGGCCCAACATAATCATGTTAAAACTAGATTTACACTATTTAAAATATTATTTTTATTTGGGTGAAAAATCAATTTATTCGCATGCAACTAATTATTAGATGAAAAGTTTCATCGAAGGATATCTCAAAAAATTAGACAATATGAGATTTTGGTGAATTTGGAATTTGATAGCGGAAATCACACATTCAAGAAATATGTTGAAACTATATTGAAATATATGTTCAATGCATTTGAAATTAAAATTATAAATTATTATGGTTGATAGTGATTTCAAAAGTGGAAATAAATGTTTTGGCTGCTCAAAATGTTTAAGCAGCTGAAAACAAAATATAGAAAAATACTTTCAAATCCCATTATGCATTAGAAATAAATGATTTGTGATGATAATGATAATGATTGTGATAGTGAAAATGGGTAAATCATGGATCGAGGTCACCAATTCATGATGTATTCTAAAGTTTAAAAAACATTTAAATGAATTCATCAATGGTAATAATGGAAAATAACTGTCGCCAATCGTCAACAAGAACAAGTTGTTTCTCAAACAGGTTGATTAGATAAAAAATTTAGTATATAGTAAACAGTCGATGAATACAATAGAAGAATAAAGCTATATTTTAAGCTATATTAAGTGATATTTTCTAGCTCTGACATAATTTATTTTCATAATACACAGATCATTATGTAATAAATGGAACGATATTTAACAATTCAACTAATATTTATTGCTGAAGACCAATCTTCAATAAATTATGAAAGAAAACTAACTAGTTAATATAATATTTTGTTCCTGTGGAGTATAACAAATGATTGGAAAATATTCCCTAGCGCAAAGACAGCGTTATTAGTTGAACTAATTCTGAATAATGGTTTTGCAACAAATAAAGAGTAGAATTGAAAAACATTCTTGTATCCATATAATTGTGAGGGATTAACTACACTATTCTCAAAGGTTTGCTTGGGTAGAAATGTAAATACATCCAGTAATGATCGAGAGTGCCCTAAAATACTTCACTTATATAATTATATGATTTATATTAATTTACAACACTTTTCAAATAAGAACTCATAGAAATTTTGAATATTCGAAGGTGTAAAGATAAACAGTTATTATATAACCCTTCATTATAAATATTTGGAAGGCTTAAAACCATTTATTTTTATAAAACAACACTTATTTCTCATGGAAGTTTATTTTGTGAAAGCATAAAAACCGTTTGGCAAGTTTACAATGTTGAACCACTAACATCAACATTGATATCCGCAATATTCGTACTGTGAGTCTATATTCTGTACACTTCCCAATTATTCCATACATCTCCCCCAGTGAGCTCAACGAGTATTATTCAATAAATTTATTTGGTATTTTTATATAAATGTATTTGATAACTGACATAAATGCAAGTTACAAAGCTATTGTAATATATTTTAATAATATTTTTACAAAAGAACATTATTTTTTCATTCTTATAATACATTATTAATTTACATATTTTTTTATTACTCAGATCAGAGTATCGTAGCCACGAGACTCCAATATTTATGTAGATTCATAGCAGTTGTCCCACAGAAGAGTGAAATATTGATGCCGTGCATTTTGTTTTAAAAAAGTTGAACTTGGTCAACTCATATAATTATATATATGTTCGAAAAGATACGAAGTTGGTTTCAATGTAAAATCAAAGGTGTAAGTTAATCATCAACCATTATAACGCAATCAATGTACCGTATCTAGGATTGAAATCAATTTAAATTTTAGAAAACTTTGTTTATTCCCCTCAATTTTTTCAAAATATTTTAAGGAATTTTCTAAATTAATTTTGTTTTAAAATATTTATTACAAGATGAAACATTCATGAGACATAAATTATGTTATCTCTAAACCATCGAATATCTAAAATTTGTCTCGGCATTAACCTTTCAAGTTAGGCCAGGAGAGTTCATAAATAAGTCTTGAGCTAAATACAGTAATAATTATGTACATACACACAATATCGTGTGCGTGGAAGCTATATTGATTAGATTCTTTAGTAAAGAGTGCATTGCACTGGCGGCTCGTGCCCACGAAACAGGTGAAGAACTGTATAGTATAAGATACAGGCACTTCACCTGTTTCGTGGGTACGAGCCGCCAGTGGTGCATTGTACTAGGAGCCTGATTCTGCTGAGCATCACAGATGTGAAATCCTCCATGATTTTGCAGAACAAAACTGTTCTCCTAGTTCAAAACACGTCAAGGTCGATTTTATTCCATCAAGTATTTGTATTAAAAAAAGATTGAAGATAGATGACTTGAAAGTTTATACCCTCTATTATACTTATGCCTTATTCTTTTCTGGATATAATAAAATTTAAATAATTCAATGAATATCTTCTGAAAAATATTATAATTATTTTGTTTTATAAATCTTACATACAAAAATGTAAATTTTTCCTCTTCTTAGGGCCACTTTATTACTGTTTTAAATGTTAATCACAGTACCCTTTTTTAATTATTTTTATTCATGAATAACATGATTCGACTATTAATAGTGAAATGAATAATTAATAGATGCATGAATAAAAATAATTGAAAAAAGGTACTGTGATTAACATTTAAAACAAAAATGTGAATGTATGAACAATCATTAATGGAGGAGATGAAAAGAACAAAATTACTGTGAAATTGAACAAGCTTGTCACTGGTACCTGGTCACTGATTTTATTAATTCATCTCAAAAGAAGCTTATTTTATGTATTTTAGGCCCTTCCAGCATTAATTATGAATTGGATATAGGTTAAAAAGTTTTTTATTCCATCCACCAATAATAGTCAATCTATTTATTCATTAGTTTGGTGATGCACGAATAATAAATGATAGTAGCTGCAAGTGCTTACACCTAAACTGACTTTCAGAACAAGTTAGTATTATAAACTACTATTACAGTAGTACAGTGGTATATGTTTGAAATGGAGAAATAAAATTGAAACGATTTCTATCATTATTATAAGTTATTTCTTATGTTTTTGACCTTTTTGTATTTTTCATTAAAGCATGTTAACAGATGAAAATCAAAATCACAGTATTCTTTTAGAATTCCCTTTCAACATAACATATTTAGTAGGTTTAACAATATGAATTTATAGTTAAATTAGTTGTAATTTATGGGTAGTTTCAAGTCAACCGTTCAATCGTTTCGGATCGACCTGTGAGTGAGAGGGGTTCGTCCTAGTCTCGCCGATTCGTCGACTACAAATAGTTTTTGATTTGCTTACCTTTGTGCGGCGCGTTGAGTACCGACTCGGTAATGGGGGAACTGCCGAGGTCTTGCAAAAGTTTGCGGGATCGGGTGGGCATATCGGGGAGGAGGGGCATGGCATGGGGGGTGCTGTAGTCGGCTAGCGGCGAGAAATCGCTAAGACGTTGGTAGACGCCGCAGGTGTAATCGTCGGTGCGAAAAGTGGACGCAATGCGGTCCATGGAACGGTCTTCAGCGGTGCGGTTGGCGGTACCGCGACCGCGGAAAAGATCGTCGATAGAGCGTAGAACGCTGGAGACTGCATAACCACCACTGGAACGGTTATCTCCTCGGTTATCCGACCAGACCCCTGAACCCATTTCTGCACTCTCTCGCAACCTTGCTAATCTCAACAACTCCTCATGCAACCTGGCGTTCTCCTCGATCTGCTGCCTCCTCCTGGCGATCTCCGCCTTGATCTTGGCCTTTTTCTCTTCTCGAGTGCACCGATCGTTGTCCTCGTCGCTTTCGTAGGGCGACGGTTGCCATGATCGTGGCTTACAAATGTTTTGCGAGTCGTGGTGGCGCCTAGTGTCTAGACAATCGCTGTAGCGTCTCGTCTCGTACCTAGGGGGGCGATGCACAATTCAACGTAACTCGTTAACTGGAGTATACTCTAACAAGCTTCCGTATCACTAACATAGCATTAACCTCTCTCTAGACCCTATTTGAATGTGGAGAGAAATAGTTTTGGAATTAATTCAATGATTTGAGTAGAGAATATGCTAATTACCTCTCTCTAGACCCTATTTGAATGTGATTCTTCCAAGGAAGAAAATAGTTTTGGAATGAATTAAATGTTTTGGGTTGAGAATATGTTAATTTCTCTTCCAAATATTGAAATGTTTGAAGATATCATTGAACTATCTTTGAACCATATTTGGATGTAAGATATTCAAGGAGAAGAAATCGTTTGGGGTTTAAAGCATGCTACTACTCAATTAGCTCTTTTCATTAGTACACATATTTTCAAACTACCTTAGAACTTTAATTGTATAACAAATAACCCCTTTATGGAGATAGGATTAGTTCATTCAACTAATCAGACAATTAGAAGATGGAAGATAGGATTAGTTGTTTGGTTCAGAATTTTTTACTAGATGGCTTTTTAATACATAAATTATTTTTTCCATTTTATTATTTTTGCATGGATGGATGAACTTACTTTTATTATTTTGAGAGGGATCTAGTCATGTATTATCATCAGAATTTATTTAATAAGGATGGTAATTTATGATTTCCTACTAACTGGTTAGATCGAGTCCAGTAGAAGTGACACTATTCAAGGGTTCAATAAAGGCCTACTTCAGTATTACTTTATTTTGTTTGATGTATTTGAAAAATGTTGTTAAAAATTAAAGTGAAGACTACCATTCATTATTATTAATCAATTGAAGACTTTTGAATATGGAATATGAGAGAATGAGAACTCAAAAGTCCATCCTCTTAAGTTGTCAATGAAGACAAGTTATTCAAATTTCTATACCTTGAGAAGTTCTTCAGTTTGATAATTGCTACATTAAAGTGTAATTCACACATATGAATGAAAATGTTGAACAGTCTTACGAACGAGAGAAGCGAATTTTCACTTTCTGAGACCATAATTTTCATTTTGAAATCAAGATACTTTTGAAATTCGTTACAAATTGTTATCAGTTAAGCGGAATGTAAATCCGTTAGCCTATGCTGAATAGCTGATTCCACAATAGACATTCAACATGCTATGAAAACAATGTTTGAAGAATGATGAAAAACATTCAATGAACCAGATTTAGCAGAAACCATTTGAAAATTCATTCCACATTTGGAAATCCTAAAGGAACATGATTTTTAAAGAACACGAGCACCCAAGATTGATTTTATCAAATATTGTTAGAGTTCAATCAAATTTCATCAAATTTTTTCAGACTATTCAAACTTTTCAATACTGTAAATTTTATTCTACTTATAAGATTCAAGATTTTTTAAATTCAAATTCTGAATTAAGATTGTCCCTTCTGTTCAAATTTATATTCTTACAAAGACAATCTGGCTGGATCTAGACAATTTCTAATATTAAATTTAAATCTTTCAAAATCTAGAGGAAGGGAAGTTGAAATTAATTTGTTTTAAAGTTTTTTCCAAAATTATTATTTAGCTTCCATTTATATTTAGTTTAAGAAAATTTTAAGCTCTTATTTTGTTGAGAAGTGATTGACTTCAGTAGATTATGAAAAGGTTTGTATCATTAAAATGTATTTTATCAAAGGGACATTAGTAGAATAAAAATGAGAATCACATCATTGGCGAAGGTGGGAATAATCTTGTTCCAGTCGATTACATCAATTCACGGCAGCCCAAACTCTTATCTAATATATTTATTCAATTTCCAAATCACATTTCACAATATTAGTTAAATTTGAATAAGTAATCCAACAAAATATACTAGTAATGTGAATAAATTCTACAAGTATAAATAAACTCTGATAGTGGAGCCTAAATGAGTTTTGATTTTCTACCGCTTTCATAAATTCTTGATAATGAAAGGGAAGGCAAGCAACCCTCTGAGAAACATAATTTGATTTTTTTATTGTTCGCTCATCGTAACACAATGTTTGTTGGGGAAGTAATGCTTGTGATGTCTTGGTTTTTTTAATGATAGTAACAAGAGAAAATGCAGAAAAAAGTAATGTTTTTACTAGAAACAAGGAATGGAAATTATTTTGAGTAAGACTTCCAACATGAAGAGGATATTGGATCTATAGAATAAGTCAAGTTTCAGAGGCATGTATTTATGAACGTGTTACTGTGTTTATTATTTATACAAATGATCATTCTAATCTTCGTGAACTATTATCTTCATAATAATCTTACATCATATATTATTATCTCACTGCACCTTCACTATTACACAACTAATCTATCTGTTCTCTTTACTATTTATTAAATTTTCTAAATTTCTAAAACGAATTTTTGTGATTTTTTGTTATCAATAAACAACCTCACATGGAAAAAATATTTGATATCATAATGGAAAAACCCTCTTAATCAGCAATTAAAAAAGCTTGATGATATTGTAATGTTCAAGAGGCTAGATTGTTATATCAAAGTTAACATTGAAGAGTACTAAAAGTTTACTATTGTTGCATTATTAATCGTATTATACATGTAAAAGTAGGTACTAATAAATCTATTTAAAAAATACTCATCAGTTTAAAATATATAAACCAATATTAAGTGTAAAGAATTTATTCAAATTACAATTTTGTGTTACTTTTACAATATTAAACATCGAAGTACGATGAAGATGAAGTTAGATATTTACAAGATAGCCGACTATTCGAGAAAAATACCAAATAACTCAAGTATATTTCAATTTCATCCCAATAAATAAATTTAACCACTAGTCTTGGGTAAAGTATGCTAGTTAAACATCTTGAAAATGAAATAACATGGAGAAAGTATACTAATACACATGATTTTTGTAATAATTCAAGTTGAAAGGAAATACTTAGGGAGTTCCTATATTTTAGTAATGTTAGTCATTATATTCTTTTCGTCATGGAGTATTCAATGATGAATTTCAAATTCTAGTAAACAAACAAACAATAATATCATATTTAGTTCAACGTTGAGAATCAAGTATTAAACCCGTTTCAACATTGTTGTAGGTACGTCAATTGCAATCTTTTTTATTAATCCGTAAATCGATCAAAATTCAAATAAACCCCAAAAAACTAACTAGGGAATTACTGTTTTCTAGGGAATTATTTTTGGTTTCAACACCAAATGCTAATGGATATTATGAAGCAGCAATACTAATTGTTATGAATTGGATTTAAATGAGATGTCCTAAGTTCATAGATACAAGCCTGCATGATAACTTTCAAAACCAAATAAAATTCCATTATCAACTTCATTTTGGATTTTGTTTAGTAATACTGTCTTACTAACAGCCTAACAGCTTCACTGCAAGCTACGGCATTCCAAAAAAGCGGCTAAAGCAAACTATCAACTAACTACGTGAGAATAACATTTAGAATATTGGATATTGAAAATTTATCAAGTTTTTCTACAAAAGTATACATAGTTGAGGTTATTTTCAACCATAGATGAAATTTATTCAAACTTTGGATTGAAAATGATTTCAGAGTCATTACCAAGACTCTAATTCAGATTAATTTATTAATGAAGTTTATAAATTCATTAATGAGAAACACAAGGACTAAAAATAACACCGAAGAATGCAGAGTAGCTTTTCGTTGGAAATTTTATTTTAAATTGTTTGTTCAATAGTTCCCAAATTTGCCAGTGAATTTTATTCGATTCCAGTTTTTCCATTTTCAAATTTAATCGTGAAATCAGTGAGAATATTGCAACCGAAATAAACACCAATTCTATTTAGATTGACGAACTTCCAGAACAATTGTGTGTTCAGATAAACGAGAACATTGTTGAATTAAGAATGTACACTGTACAATCCTCTGACGAGCAGAGCATAATAAAAATCCTAATAAGAACACTATCAATATTATGATTAGGTTTAAAATTTTCCATGATGAGTGATCTAATTCTAATAGCTGAGAAGAAGGGGGATCGCGAATGAAATTATAACCTGAAAGAATACTATTGGAGATTGGTCAGTTTTCTAAATGTCACGATCTCGGATACTATACTGTAGTTGTGAGTACTTACCAGAAAATTCTAAACCATACAAATAATTTTTTTAAAGTAAACTACCAAAAGTCAAGCTTTTATGAATGTTTGAATATTTTAATCTAGTGGTTTGCTTTCAGCAAAAGATTCTAATTTCACGCTATATCATGATGAGGAGATTCTTCAATAATCTTTAAAAGTACAATACACTTTTCTCCTGAATTGAATTATAGTACGACTATTAGAAGTATAATTGAAAAAAAAATCAGGCAAAAACCAAGTGCAACCGGATCTAAGTAGTGAAAATTCTGCATAAGCAATTTTTTCAATAGAAAGTAGTTTTTTAATTAATAAAACTTGCTGAAAAGTTTTCAACATGCCGAAGAGGTGAGAGAGAGAGGAAAACAGGAAATAGACATTCTAGTTTCGATATTGTAATAAATGATAATTGGTAAATTTTTTCTCGATATTCTTTCAAAATAATTATTGAGGAAAATTGTTACAAAACTTAACATTGTTAATTGAACATCTATTTGAATAGATGTTTGTGCAACAAGAAAATTAGTTCTTAGTGAATGAGTCTGTTAAGTGGTAGCTGCTTAGCGCTCTCACACAAATTGTTTATTATTTAGTTGTGGATCAATATAGGGGTGTTTGGATGTGGAAAAATATTTTGGGCAAAACCAGGTGTAGGAATTACAGTTCTTCGAAATATTCATCTGAGATATATGTATTTAATACTCAGGTGAGTTTAATGGAACCTTTTTAATGAATAATTGAGTTTATATAAAAAAGTTGGGTTTTTACGTCAGCTTTGATTTTTTTTCCTAATTAAAATTCATTTCGTCAAGTAAACATTGTATTCATGTTGTTATTAGAATATGAAAATTGTTATTAGAATCTGAAATATATGAATATTTCAGGAGAGGGGGGGTTCATGATAATCGGGTTCTCAGAAACTCAGTTTCTAAATGCTTGAATTTGAGTAGCCTATGCTTGAAATAATGCGATCTTCGGATCGGCATGTTGCAAATGCACTGTGAAACTGTAGTCTATTATTCAATTTTCTACTAAAAATTTTACATGATCTCGCGTGAACACTCTCGATTTGTACTAGAAATTATTTAGCACTTCATCACTAAAACCAATCAAACATTTATTGATTGGCATAACATTATTCAATAATAAACTTCAATAGATTCCATTAATGAGCCAAAAAACCTCGCTTTCCGGGGGGTTCGGAACCTGTTTGTGACGTAAATTTTTTTAGTAGGTAGTTCTATAAAGACTGGGTATACGCGGCATCCACCATTCCGTTGAAAATAATAGCGCCAAATTTGAATTCATTCAAGTTGACAGTCGAAAATCTGATTATGATTGTAAGATAATATCAACTCTACTTATGGCGGGAAAGTTTGTGTGTTTATTATAAGGCACTGGTTTTTCAACGTCTCTATCATAAGAAATATTTGACTGCCGAATATAAATATGAGTTGATCTATCTATTGGGTTTAAATCTACATGGTCTTCATACAACCCTATTTTTAAGTGTTTGTATGACTATTATTCCACTAAACCAAGCTTAGTACGTTTCCTACATTCCAATTATTGCTCTATAACTCACGAACCCGCTTTAGAATTTACAGTAGACTTTCTTATTTAGAGACATACTCTTTAGAAAAAATTAAGTTGTCCTTGAAAGCTTGAATATTTCTGCAGTATTCAATTGTAAAACTGTATTTTTTAACACCTATTTGAAAATTGATAAAAAAACTGTTAATAAAACTGTTAACTGTTAAAAAAAACTGGTTAACCTGGGAATTTTCAGATTAATCAATCACGCTAGAGATGGATCCTAATCAAGGTTTCAAGCCTTTGAATGCCATTTTTTAATATATTCATAGTATTAAATTAATTTCATATTTATAGTGATCGCCATTGAGGTATGGTGAATAAATCCCTTTTAGCTATTCTCATGATGAAATATTATTCCTTTGAAACGGCATCGAATAAATCTTAATAGAGTTTAGTCGTCTGTAGAAATTTGAAAGTACTGTTTCAAAAACTTTATACAGTACATCATTTTCCCATAAGCAAAACTCTATCGAGAATTATTATTTACTTCACTCTGAACTATCTATTGGGTTTTAATCTACCTGGTCTTCATACAACATAGATGAGTATTATTTACTATTATAAATAACATTCAGATACTGTTTATGTGGTATTTTTCCCTTCAATACTTCTTTAATATTGGATTAAATATGACAGCTAATTTTACATGATAAAAAAACATCCTAGAGATACATGAGTTTTTTTTCTTTATTATTATAGCACAGTCTAGTAAGAGAAATATGAGTTGATGGGAAAAAATCTAACATTGGTTTTCAGCGAGTTTGTTCGTTTTTAGGATTTCCAATACACGTGACAGAACTTGCGGCATATTAAAAAATGGATGCCTTTCTTACTGGTTGCATTTGAAATATGAAAAAGTAAGTGTGGAAACAGTAAATAGCATATGCTTCACGATAATAATTGGATTTTGCATTCGACTTATCGATAAAACTAAATGAATTGAAGTAATGAAAGTGCTTGTGATGAATGCACTGAACTGAGTCGATAAGTGTTCATGCGAGTGATCGATTAGCGATTTATCGATTAATAGAATTATTGAAGCTTACCGGCCATGTTCTGGTAAATAATGGTGATCACTATCGATTACACTATTAATGGCGGTTTCTCGGAGTGCCCCAGTCATGGTGCGGTAAGGCGTTGAAGGCTGGAGGTAAGACTGAGATGGGTCCCACGAAGACTCCGCCCCAAACCGTTTTGAGTCATCTATCGATTCGTACTCATACGATTTGTGTGGAGGTCGCAAAGACGGGTGCAAAAAGCTTAGGTGACCCTAAAAACGCCACACATATTAGTCATCTCACCAATTCAGGAATATTTTCTGACAAAGAATAAATCTAGAAAATGGTAAAAATATTGATATTTTATTCGAAATTTTACCATAAAGTTTGAGGTAGCATTCCTTAGCGACGGCTCGAGCTGCACAGCTCTAGCTGCGCGTCTCGATCTGTCACACTTCTATACTTGTAACTATATATCATATAAATAATAATAATGAAAACTTTAAAATATTTCAAATCAAAGTAGGCCTACCCTTTTTACAATATTTTTATTTTTCACAACACGTTTCGGCGTTCTAGAGCCATTTTCAAGTGTAATGATTATTATGTATGTATTTGTGTGTGAGAAAATAAATTTCATAATTAAAAAAATCTTAATATTATATAATCTGCAAAGCTACCGACGTGCAGTTAGAGCCGTCGCTTAGGAATGCTACCTCTAGGTAACCCTTCAAAAGCCACTCACATTAATAGTCTCATCAACACTGAAACTCAGCTAAACAAATATTTTCTGATATAGATAGACATGGAAATAATGTAAAATCTTGATAAAATCTGATAATATATTGATAATGAACAAAAAATATAGATTAAATAATAGAGGAAGGATATAAGAATATACTTCAACTATCCTTTCTCTATGATTAAATCGATTGAAATGATCAGAAACAATTGGATAATATCGAGTATGTACGCACTCTATTGTAATCGTCGAAAGACGACTCGTCCTTCATGGGGTCGTAGTCGAGATGGATTTTAGGATCGGAAAGTTGTCTTCTGTGCGCTCGTAATTTTCTCGACTTGCCTAATCCCGACAGTGCCATTTTTCTCTGCATATCCGCCCTGAAAATACTTCACTATTGAAATTTACATTCACAGTAGATCACATTCAGAAATAAATTGATAAAGTATGACAAAAATACATTAATTTGAATCAATATAGTACGTAGTTAAGGATTCGTGAATTGTGGGTTAATACTAGTTTCATTCACAATATTCCAGAATAGGCTAAGCCAATAAGAAATATATAATTATATTCATGTATATAAAAATATATGGGATAAGCCCTTTTTGAATAAGCAGTGTCCGATAAGGTTCTAAGTTTCTAAGATCAAGACAACAAGACAGCATCATAGAGGATGAATTCATATACACTTTAAGCATTGTGAAATGCTGCAAAGAGGTAATCCATTGTTAGACCAGGCAAGACCAACTAGATATTACTAGAAGACCCTAAGGTTGGGATCTAAGATGGCCACGATGGTTCGAGTGGAATAGGAAATCCCATGTAAATCAGCGTGATTTCTAATAAATCAATGGTTTGACAACACCTTGTCTTTTCATTCAATCCCTTGTAAATTGGTGCAGACGACAAATTCACGATCGCTGTTCAAATTCGACTACCTTCTGTCGTCTGCAATTAACATTGGATTTCCCATTCCACTCGAACAATCGCGGCCATCTTAGATCCCAACCTTAGGGTCTTCTAGTAATATCTAAATGGTCTTGGACCAGTTATAGCAGGCATCAATAATCTAGGCGGTTGGAGAATGACTCTTTATCAATGGTCAGCACTGTCCGAACAGTCTGAAAGCTGTCTGCAAGAGAGAAACGGTTTGCTGCGGCTGCTCTCGACATGCTCTTCAAGACCGCTCGTCGACTGACCTAACAGAGCTAAGCTTTGGTTACAGTCATTCGTCTCAATTTTTGGCATTAGCTATATCTTAAAGAAGAAGAAGAAGAAGAAGAAGGAGGATATAAGTCTCTATTCTATGCAACAATGAACCAGCTAAATTCGACATAAAATTCAATTAAAGCACTAGCAAAATATTTGCATAAGGAAAAAATAATTTTACAATCACTTAAGTAATTATCATCATCAATATGACCTCTTATAATCATGCTCCCCATTACCATAAATTAAAGAGCTTAAGTGAAGCAATTACCTGAAAAATTCGTTCTTGACCTCTCAACATCATTCTCGCTATAGCAGCAAACTATATCATTGTAGGCTGGTCGAGCAAAGAAGACATTCTGGCACAATGGAAAAATGATTCCAGCTTGGTCAAAAATGGTTAGAAAATTATACATTTGGTCTCAAATTGTGGAGCGAAATGCTTTCTAAGATTAATGATTCAAAAATTATAAATTTTGTCTCAAATTGTGGAGCAGAATGCTTTCAACAATTCAAGACCAAATATCATTAATTTATCATTTTCAAACCAATATTGACCGAGCTGGAGTCATATCCCCATCTTGCCAGAATGTGTTCTTTGCTCGATCATAATCCACGACTATACCACAACCCAAGCACTTGAAAGGACTTCTGTGGGCACGTACACAGTAAAAATAACCATTCTTGGATTCAAGAAGTGTTAAAAAGTTTACCTGCTCTTAGGGCTTCGTAGAAGGTCACTTGCTCTCTCGAAAATCGATCGGTCGTCGCTACCAAATCGACTTCCAAGTAAACGACGGTCTGAAGCCGACAATTTACTATCATCTCCAAAATGATCTTTGAAACTTCTAATGGAGGAGATCTGAAAAACATTCAACATTTTACAAGGTGGCAGAGACCACATCGATCAAGTTTTCAATAGAAATGTTCAGATAGCTCAACAATCAAATATCAAACATCCAAATATCATTTAACATTTTTAAACAATATTGACCGAGCTGGAGTCATTTCCCCATCTTACCAGAATGAATTCTTTTTCTTATTGCGGATAATGCCCACATAAGCATTTTAGCTTGTGCGAGGGTAATGGATATTGATTTCGAACGTGATTGATGAGGTGAAAAACAGCCATGCCACTGGGATTCGAACCCAGACCAGGCAGTGCTAGCGGACTGAAGCTTGTGATCCCCTAGCCCACTGCGCCAACCAGGCCGGCAAACTTCTTTGATATTAGGTATCAACATCCAAATAATCTCAACAAGCAATTATAAAAAAACAATCATTTACTGAATTGTAATTTTTAGAAATGAATTGATTGGAATCATCAACAGGACAATTTATCAACCCATGCGGAAGGAGAAAGAAAAGTCTTAGAAAAATAATGAAAAAATAAAATTGTTGTCTTTAAATTCTTCTAGCATAGTATGGCACGGTTTCAAGTCTTAGGGTGCATGAATTTATTGTAATGGTGAGAATACAGGAGGTTAATTTTTCTATGTTACCTGATGCAAAACAGTTAATTTAACAGCCTCATAAACTCACTAGGCAGTCATGTTAATATTGTAATGTGCATAGGTTATGTATCATTGCATTTATCTCGCAACACAACTAACTAGCACGAAACGAACATAAACAGAGTGTTTCAGGAGGAATGTGCTATACTTCTCAGGCTGATTCCTTACACTAAGTAGACCAAAAAGTTCCATGGGACAAACCCCCAAGAACTTGGTGTAAGGAATCAACCTGAGCAGTATTGCTTATTCCTCCTGAAACCCTGTATAACATGATATCAGTAAATCTCTTGATGAGTATAATTTGCAACACGCTTTTATGGAACAATCAAATGATACAGATTAGTATAACTCCTCAACGTTTTCATGCCATTCAAATTAATTTCATTTTGAATACGTTATAAGGCGTTTCAATAAATTCCACTTGGATTGTACTCAATTTGAAACAAATTATATAGAATTTGATACACTATAATATTGTATCTTCTTGAAATGCAAGTGAACCGTGAAAATACAGCTGAATGGCTTCCAGGACTTACCTGTTTCGAGTAGGATGATGAAGAATCGGATAATTTGTAAGAATTTAGAAGATGTCTAAGATCTGGTGGAAGACAGGAGACTAAATCGGCCAGCGGTGGATTGTGGCGCGTTTCATAATCGCTGGCTGAAACTCGTAACCCACTACTGCTCACAACACTCGAGCCTAAAAAAACGACAGTTTTGATCAAAGTTGAGCATTCATAGCTTTTTTTAATGCAAATTTATGTTTTATGATTTTCAATTATCAATTGGAATATGGTTAACGTGTTGAATAGCATATCAGTAATCAATGATGAAAAATAACATTTAAATAGTTATATTATATGTAGATGATACTACTCTGGTACATAATGATGTTGATGTAAAAACTGTTCAGGATTCACTTAGAAGAGCTATGGATGAGTCTAAGGTGTGGTTCAACGCAACTTACTTGAGGTGAATGAGAGCAAAACAGAGCAAATAATATTTTCTCTAAACAATAATGTAAGTACTGGTTATCTGAACTTGAATGATGATTTCTTCAAACCTGTAAAATTACTAGTTTAGATAGTAAACTCAGTTAGAGAATTTATGTAAAAAGCCTTCTATAAGAGAAGTATCTTCTAGGTGAGTAACTAATAACCAACAGACGGTAAGATTTCTGACCTAAAATTGAAGTTCTTGACATTTAGTAGCTTGCCTTGTGAGAAACTTGAACCTACTGCACACGGGATAAGTAGTGTCAGAAAGAAAGACCAAGTAGCCATTTAGCCTGGTACTGACCTGCGTACGGTAAGCTGATGTGAGAGTTCTCTTCAAATTTACGTCAAATAGTCGAGTGAAATAATATTTTCTCATAGCGAATTTCATTCACTACAAATATTGACCTATAACATTAACGATATCTTCAAAGCAAATCTATAATTTTGAATATAATGATCGGGATTTTAGTTACATTTTCCGCCGCTTACTTCCGTAGGCTACTGGCCGCTTCAATGTTAACTAGCTAATGAACGACAACGACAAATCAATCTAGTTTGAAAACTAGAATCGAGAGCGTTTAGCCGAGTGATAGAATGTTTCAACAAATATTTCTCAAAGTTCACTCAGCCAATGATGGAACTTTTCAACTCTTGAAAACCTTCATAAAATCTGATTGGAATAGAATTGATAGCCGCTGTAGTGCCTTTACAAAATTTGATTATAACTTCAATTACTAATTAAAATTTCGTTTTAATTTGAGGATAACTCAAGTGAGGCACTGGCAGCTCGTGCCCACGAAACAGGTGAAGTGTTGTACAGTAAAAGATACGGGCACTTCACCTATTTCGTGGGTACGAGCCGCCAGTGAAGTGAGGTTTACCTTGAAGTAGTCCTAAAGCTGATCCTGGTCTTGGAACAGGGTCGGCACCAAGAACTATTTTCCTCAAATTTGTTTCACTAGCACTTGGCCTCTGAAGTGTGAGATTTGAAGTTCCCAGTGAATAACTACCATCTCCAATGTACTGTCGTAGAGGTGAATAAGCTCTGAAAATAACCATCTCAATTAAGTGTCTTAATACAAACTTTTATCAATAACAATATATCTTCATTGCCATAATTTCAAGGCCAAGTGTGAGAGAATTAGAAATACAATTTAATGATTGCATATCCGGTTATAAAACCCGTAAGTGTTAGAAAAGGGTGATTTTGAATATTTTCTCGATTATCTCAATAACCGTTCAAGTTACAAATAGGTTTCATTGAATTTGTCAGCTAATTTTACATAGGAAATTGTTATTTTTGTACCTGCCTGAAGCATCTGAAAAATCATCAGGCTGAAAAATCTCAGTAACAAAGCTTTTTCAAGGGTATGTCTTATGGAACTTTTTTCTCTGCTTGGTGTAAGGAATCAGCCTGAGATGTATTGCACATTTTCCTTACAAAATCTGTATACTGCGATCATAACCTGTGTACTGTATGTTTGACTTTAGTTATGTGTAATCGATAAACGAATTTTTTTTCCACTTTGTACATTATAAAAAGAGTTGTGGGCGAAGTTGAGGCACAAGAGCCCCATTCACTAAGCTCTTTCACATAACCCACAAATGTGATAGGAGGTTGATTAAAAAATGACACAAGTAGTTTTTTGCAATGAAGAAACTTTGTCTGCCTGTCAGTCATCCTCGCTAAAAAACAGTTCTCACCTGAAACGATCCTGGGTTGTTTTTCCGGATTTATTTCTGTCTCGCTTTTTACTGGAAGGTAGCGGAGCGGCCTCCTGGTCGGGAGGGATTGAGGGCAGTTTTCGCCTCATTCTCAGCGATTTTTGAGAGTCGGTTTCGCTGAGAGTGTCCGATGAGTCGCCCCCCGTGTCTCTAGGACCGCGAGGGGTGCCGACTGGAGTACTCTGGGGCGTCGTTATCGGTGTTACTGCAATAAGATCAGAAATATTAGTTATCAGTCTATAATTGGATTGAGTATTGGGTAAACTACCAGGTAGCCCATCAGTGAGTTTTTCTTGGAAATAGCTGTTCTTGGGAGTTAATGTTTTCATTTCATATTTCTATTTATGACAACTGGGTTAATGGACACTCTGTTTATGGATCTGCATATGCTAATCAGAAGTCTTCATCGAACTGAAAGTATGTTATTGAATTGAGTCCCTTCATGAAGAAATCCATTGTATTTGATGAGATATAAGGAACTTTAAAACTTAGGGCTGTTTAAAATAATTGAAAAATAAATAAAAATCAAACACCCTTTTTTTGAAAACAGTTTTTTAAAGTTTTCAAAAAAAGGGTGTTTGATTTTTATCTATTTTTCAATTGATGAGATATTGTGGTATTTCTCCATAATGAAAAAAAAATACTTTTTACAATTGTACCATGATTTCAAGGAAAAACTGCCCCATAGTCAGCTAGACTGATTAAACTCATGTAGGTTTTGTAAGGTAGGTTTTGCCTTGGAACCATGGTGTGATGGTAAAAAGTATCCAACAGAAGTAACATTGACATCATCTGTGTATTTTTATCACCTATATACATTTTTATAAAATCAGGTGTTCTTTTTCTACCAGAGAGTGATCATGATACAGCAACCTAACCCAATATCTCGATATTTTAATAAATAGATGCTTATCACAATTTCTGGACTTTTAAGCGATTTATAAGAATGAACTGTCCTCCATGTCTAGAATAAAGTATACAGGTAGGTGTATTATATACAGGTATTACCTGTATTAGTATATAGAATAATAACTGCACACAGTATACCTGTATGAGTAAATACAGTAATACCTCCTTTTTGAGTGGGGTTACTTATCAGTGTATATTATTCAATAAAAATTTGAATAACACATTACCCTTAAAGGGTATCTTTATAAGATCCTAGGGTAAATCACAAGTATACCCTTAAAGAATACTGTGATTGAGATTTTTATTCAATAATATACAGTAATACCTGCACACAGTATACATGTATTAGTGTATGTGGTAATTCCTGTATACCTGTATACTTTATTCTAGATGAGTAGGTACTAAAGTATTCTAAAATAGATGAGCTTTATTCTAGACATGGGGTACATGTTATTCTAATAAATCTCTTCAAAGTATAGAAATTTTGTTACTATATGATATCTGTATTTTAGAGCAGCTATGAGAAAATAAATAATATCTAGTAGAATCACCTGGAAGTAAATTGGATGAGGCAACAGGAATGCCACTACACAGCATGGCTTGAGAGCTGGGGTTGGCTAGCCTGGAATGAGCCGTTCCTGTAATGAACTGGTTGTTTAGGACAACGCCATACTGCCCTGATAATCCGGCTGCACCCACCGTTGGAATGTTAACGTTCATATCTCTTTTTTGTAACTGGAAACAGAGAAGCAAAGTTCAAGCGCAAATTTCCATTAAGAAGTGGAAACCATAAAATCATAGATCACAATAAAAAAACACAATATTAGAAATTTCTAATTCCACTTATTTATGACTACACGGGGCCGTGGTAACACCTAGCAACATTATTATAGTTTAGTCGAGCAAAGAAGACATTCTGGCAAGATGGGAAAATGACTCCAGCTCGTTCAATATTGGTACAAAAATTATTAATTAAGTCTCATTCTGTTCTACGATTTGAAACCACATTTACAATTTTTGAACCAATATTGACCGAGCTGGAGTCATTTTTCCTCCACCAGATTATAGCCGCTAGCATAACAGCTAATGGGAAGTAGCAAGACAGTGTAATATAGGAGAGTAGCTACCGACAGCAGCTACTACTTTACTTCCTATACCACGATTGCTATCTAGATAGGAGCGAGTAATGTAGCCTGGTGAGAGACACGCTTCTAGTGAGTTCGCCAGTCATATGTTCCAGTGGCGTAGCGAGGATTTTGGCGCCATGGGGTGAATCAACTGCTGGCTAATAGTACACTATTACTGTTGTAAAAATAGTAATTTTTCGTATTTTTCCATTGTATAAAGCAGATAATTTGGGATTATAAATTTCAGAGTAGAAAAACGATTATATACTTTGGAATAATGAAAATTACGCACCAAATTATAATTAGGAATTTATAATGTATTCAAGACTTTACAGTAATTATTCATTACTTATTTAAGTCTACATGGTTGAAAAATTCCTCAATTGATAAGGAAGAAGGATTAATTACTTGAGTGACTCATAAAGAATAAAATTGAGCAGGTATGTAAAGCATATGGTATTAAGTGGATCATTGAAATATCGGCTGTTTTACGTCTTTTTCAGTCTACACTAGAGGATTAACATAATATGAAGTTTTGATAAACTTCATAGTAACTAAAATAGATTCCAAAAAAAACTATTGAGTTTTGTAACACAGCATATTGTATATGATGGCAGCTGTCACTACATCCTTCATTGACATTGATAATGTACTATATATTTTACAAATACAGAGGAGATGAACTACTGAGCTATTGTCAACTTGAAAGTAGCTTGAACTTCAAAAAGAAACATAGTTTATGTAGGCTACGTTTTTTTCTACAGGAGTTACAAATGAAAATGAGCGTGTACTGATTGTGAAATCAGAATGTCAGAAGTACTGATTTCCATCTGCATTAATGATTTAGCAATGGCAGGGTTTTATACATTCAACCTGTTCTGTATTTTTATTTTTTTCAATTTCTTTCTTTACAAATACAAAACAATAGTAGCTATATTCAAGGTGTTGCTTTTTAGTTAATATAAAATGAACAAGTCATATAATGTTCCAATTGTTCACATCAATTTTCACCATCAATAAGTCTAAAAGCACAACAGGTCAAAAAATGCGTTCGCTAAAAATTTTCTACTTTCATTATCATTTTATTTTCCTATTGCAATGAAAGCAATAATTGTTTCAGTTATTAATCCATATCTATTGATTTTTCAACATATGGATTTCAAAACAATATTAGATATATTTTCAATATTTCAACCACACAAGTTATTTAATATATTCATACGTAATTGAATTGTTCAACAATATTTGAATTTATGTATTCGATTTTGTGACTGATATCAAATCAGAAGTAAATAAAAATAATGTTCTTGAATAGGAAAGAAATTCATCTCGATTGAGAACTGAGCAAATCTCAACTGAACAGCTGTTAACAGCTGGAGTTAATAATAAAATAATATTGTGAAGTGCATAAAAATGTTTATGAAATGGCGATGAGTAATTGATGATTGTTTCCACCAATACCCATTGATGCCATCTGTTAAGGATTACTGCTCATGATCAGCTGGGCAATGATCAATCAGTTAGGCATCCATCTTTTGTCCAGTCCTCCTGCATAAGGCAGCAACATTATTTATCGGATTAAAAGTTATTTTGAAACCAATTCAGAAATAACATCTCTACTATATAATTATCGAAATATTTTATTCAATAAAGCAGCACCATGAAAATGATGTTAGCAAGCTTGATAGTATGGAAAAATGCGTTTTTTATAAAGTTATCAACAAATAAAAACATGAACTGCCAAGATTTGTATGGACTCAGATTTGAAATTTGTAAAAAAAGTTTGATGAGTATTTTATAGGTTAAAAATACTAGAAAATTGATGGTTATGAGTTCGATGGTACCTTGGTCTATAACAATATTTACATAGATTTAGTTTTAATTCAAGGGAATTGTATTGAGCTGAAGAACTTGTATATTCAATTCTCAGGTAGAAACAGAATTTTTTAACGATTTTGGGAATTAATATCCAAACTTAAAAACCTGTTTATTTCAAATTTGGTTGAATGGAGATGAAATTATAAATTTCACCTATTTTTCCCTGAAAGTAGTTGAAATTCAATCTTTTATAGGCTGAAACGAATTTAATTGGCATATGAATGATGATTTTCAATAGTGGATTGCTGAAAACGGTACAGACAAAATATTTGGAGGGAATTATTAGAATAGAATAACTATAGTTTCGAGCTGCACCATTTTCAGATTCAATTCATTTTCATGACAGGGTTGTGATTAATAATCAAGCAAATCTCAATTTGTAAATTTATATCATGTATCTGATGATGAAGCGCACATTCATTCAGTTATGTCAATGGATTCAAGTTTATGAATGAAATGATGACAGTTGAGATAAAATAGCTTTAAGCTTATGAAAAGATAACAAGATCTGGATCATGGTAACTAGGTTATGGAGGGTGTGACTCAAAACGTTCAAGATTTATTTTAACCAAGAACTAAATAATTTAAAATTTTTATTATACCAATGAACATAATTTGAAGAACATCCAAAATCTATGAAAATTTTCTTACCAACCATCCCAAGGATTTGATTTCATTCCGAAACATACTTTAAGAAAAACGTTCCGATAGAGTGAAAATTGAGAAAGTGTTCAAAGGTGTGAAGTTTCAAAGAGTAGAAAAAATACTCTGATAGAATTATCAAGCATAGAAAAATTTCAGTTTGTCACTGGTGATATCGATAAATTTATTTAAAAGTGATATTCAAAGATAAAAACATGGTGATAATAATGTTACCATGAAAAGTGAATAGTACAATTTGTGCGAGAGAGTAAGATAATAAAATAGTGAGTTAATTAGACGTGATAAAGTACTACAATTATTAATCAAAGAAGTTGAAAGTCTCTAATAATAATGAGAGATATTAATACTCCCTTGACTACCATCTGTTCTTGACTGGCTCCAAGAGTACTAAGTGAGCATCTTTAATAAGCTTGTTTCAGCAACTGTAAGATGAAATCTACCATACAGCTATTATGAATATTATCTACTTGAAATATCCCTTATCATTAAAAATACAGTACAAATCTTGCAAAAATAAATTAAATATTAAAGGGATATTATTATCAATACTTTAGCAATAACAAAGGCAACTAAGTGTTAGAGCACCAGCTTTAAAAATGGATTTAATTTAAATTGCAATTACTTTCAAGAGTAACTGAGGTAACTTTAAAATCATTAGAACTTAGAGCAACTAGAGTAACTTAGAGTAACTTTTAATCATTCACGATTAAAACATTACCTGTTTTTACATGAGAATTTGTTTGGTTTGTTTCAGAAACGAGTTACTACTAGATAGCCGCTAGAATCTTATAAAGCTGTATCTATAAGCTGTTCTAGCGAAGCTATTCTAAGCGAGAAATAACCATACTTGTACATTATACTAATATTCATTAATTATATAAAATGTATTCAAATAGATAGATAAATCATCGATTACTTGTGAATCTGCAAAAGGTTGAGGCCTTTCACCGTTAATGCTCTATTTATTATGATGAATACACTATATAAATCCTTCATTATTAAAAATATTTTCTTTGATAGAGTAAACGAAATTGTAAACTGCCTTTTGCAACCCCTTAACGATTGTATTGATCAAATAAGGGAATTCAAGTGTCAACCACTTATAATATTATTGGTTTTAAGATAATTTGGTTTTCTATAAGATTTGTCAATCAGATTTTCTCGAATTTCTAAAAAAATCTTGATTTTCAAAAACTGGAACGCAAAATTCATAATTTTGTTGGAATTTTCAAGTTACAACAAGTGAGCAATCAAATATTTAACCAGTAGTTACAAAATACTAAGGATATGTTATATGTTATAGAACATTACAAAACATCTGAATTGTTTTCAGGATTTTTTTTTCAGAGTTTTTCTTTTCTGTATGCAACGTATATCTTATTTAGTCATCAAATTTAAAAACTCAAGTTTTTAGGTTTTAAAACTCACTAAATTTAAGAACATGAGTCTAAACACTCTTTTCAAAAAGTTTAAAGTGATTCTATTACTTCCAGTCCAGTTGTTGTTCTAGAACAGGGCTTGATTTCGGGGGGATCGGCGTTCCCATACATTTTTTCCAAAGAAAAAACAAATGATCAAATAATAAATTTAGAAACAACAATTTCTTTTATGTTCGTTTTTATTTTATCTTCTTATTGTTACTACTTTGAAAATAATTAATAAGTAGAATATAATATTGCTAGTATGCTAGAATTTTGTTCAGAATTATAGGTGGATGCTATCGCATAAATTACTGTTCTTAAGCCTCGGCTGGATTCTTATAAGTCGCGTCAGCGCGATGCACTGATTGTCTAAAAAATTCAGTCAATATTTTTAGAATGAAACACATTGCGATTTCACAGTGTTTTTAAAATGTTAAAAATCATACCTGATCCAAAAAGGCTTTGTGATTTTCATTTAGTCTTCAGTCTTTTAGTCAAACAGCTACAAAACATCGCTCAGGTTTGCTAAAAACGCTCCAATTCGTGTGATTTTTTTAATCTTCTGTGAGAGGGCCCCCGGTATTTCATACCCCCCGTGAACCAGTTCCCCCACAGTTCCTTTTCTAGAAATCAAGCACTGTTCTAGAATATTCTTGAATAATGCAGAAAATACAAATTATTGTCTTTTTCTAAACTGATTCTGGGATGAAAAATTTATATAAGGAAAAACTTGGTATCAATCAAGTATACGAAATATTGTTTCCTTTATCTCAGGGCTACTTTTATCACTAATTTCTATTTGAAATAATATCACAGTACCTATTAATAGTCGAAACATGTAATGCTTTAGTAGAAAATAATTGAAAAGGGTACTGTGATATTATTTAAAATGGAAAATACGAAATATGGTATCAAAATGCATAGTTTTATGAGAATTTGAAACCATATTTTTTAACCATCCTACCTACCTACAAGGCTGTGCAAATGAGCACTCAATTATAGAACCGTCAAATCTGTGTGAAATTATTTTTAGTAGTTGAACTCATGTTATTGACAAATATTGATTGATGATCATGTTTCAGAATTTATAGAAAGTTGATGAATATCATCCAAGAGTTTCAATCAAACAACCGAAGGCTACTCGAATAGAATGTTTAAGGTAAGACAGGACCTGCTGGTCCTAACTTCGCCTTATTATAATAAAAGACAACAAATAAAAACAAATTTCGAGTCTCAAGTGCCACACAACTCGCCAACTGTTTGCATCAACTTCAAACTGGTTAATTAGTCAACTGTTTAGTGAGCATCATAGAAGTGCGAAAAAGTCGTTCCATTCTTACATATTTTTTAAAAATATTATAGTCTGGTCAAGAAGAGAAGACATTATGGCAAGAAGGGAAATTGACTCCGTTAATAATAAAATTATCAATTTAATCTTAAATTATAGAAAACATTCGGCTCTACCAATATTGACCGAGCTGGATTTATTTTCCTATCTTTCCAGAATTTCTTCTTTACAGACTATGAATAAAACGTACAAAAGTCGCCCAAGCGTAAGACAGGTCACCATCAAGTGTATTGTAATGGCTTGTCTTCGCAGCTTATGTGGACAACATATTCAGCAAATTGATTTTTTTCAAATGTATTATGAGTCAATGATGTCCACTTTCATCCCAGAATCAATTTAGATAGACAATAGAATTGAACTTTTATACAAGCTAGACGAAAAATGACAAGTGTGATTATAAAAGCAATTACCTGAGTGGCTCCTTTGTGTGCAAGCGTGGCCTGTTCTAAGGCAGCGGTGGAGGAGTGAGGCAGAGATCTCCTGATCTTCTTGAGGTGTTGCGCATGGTGTTGTAGCTGCATATGCTGTTGATACATTTGCTGCTGTTGAGGGGTAAGGTTTTGTGCAAAGGTCGGTTGGTATTCGGGAAGTTTCTGCAGCCTTAACTGAGCTTGTTGTTGCCTCACCTTCTGTTCCTGATCGATTTGTGCCAACTGCTGTTGCAACATGGTCTGATGCTGCATCAGCATCTGAATCTGATGACGCTGCTGCGACGGCTGCTGCAGATGATGCTGCAGCTGATCCTGTAGCTGCTGCAGTTGCTGTTGAATCTGTTGATGTTTTTGTTGTTGATTCAGGTGTAAACCTTGCTGTTGAATTCTCATTTGCAACTGTTGCTGTTGAAACTGTTGTAACTGCTTACTATCCAACTGCATCTGTTGTTGAAACTGTTGATTGAATTGCTGGTCTACCAAGTCATTACTCTGTCCAGTCAGTCCTAACTGCTGTAGGAAACTCTGGCCTTGGCCTTGGTTCATTTGCTCGTTCTCTCTCAGCTGTTGAGAATTCATTGATCTGGAGAACAGTCGATGGTCGTCGGTTGTTTGATGGAGATCTTGAGTGTGGTACTGAGCGTGTTCTGATTCCAGCTTGTCATCAGTTGGAGATGGTCTGGACGAAGAATTTCCACCCAAACCTGTATGCAATTCAAACCGTTTCATCAGCAAACTTTACAACAAAATGTATAAATTTTTATACATGAACTTTTGTACTTGACAGTGCAGAATGGACAGAAAAATTTGTAATTACTGATATAAAAATAAATAACTTTAAATTGAATAATAAGAGGACTTATCTAAATTGAACTGTAAGAAGAAGTTCATTATAATTTGATGATACATATCAAACGTTTGAAAGTGGTTACATGCCTTTCAATCGAATATGAAAGAGAGGAAAGCGGTTTTCTTTTGAATAATTCACGTTTCATATTCAATTCTCTTACTCAAATCGTCTGTAATTTGTCCCTGTGTTTCTATCTCATAACATAAATGTATTTGTAATTACGATAATGAATGATGAAATAAAAGAAGGTGAATTGCTAAGAGTGTATATCTGACGCCAGGAAGTTGGATGGTTTCGTCTGTCTCTTGTTTTGCTTTGGGAGCAGCTGATGTAAAGCATCTATTGTCTCCTCTTTTGATTTTAAAAAACATCATCTAGGTATATCTTAATGACAACTCAAAATTTGTAATTACAGATATTTTCGTCAGTAAATTGTACGTGATATATTCTACTAACAGCTGATGTAGAACAACTCTTTTGATTGATCAAACATCATCCAGGCATAGCTATATGACAACTCTAATTGACAAACAATTATTATTTCATAGCTGACGCCAAAAAGTTGGGCGGTTTCGTCTGTCTCTTGTACACGACTAACAGCTGATGTAAAGCATCTACTGCCTCTTTCGAATTGAAAAAACATAATCAAGATGACAATTCTATTTGATAACATCAGCTGTTGAAGCGCACAAGGAGCAGACGAAACCACCCAATTTTTTGTTTTCAGCTAAATCTAATGTGAATGTGTATCTAAATCTAATGTAAATAAATGTGTCAGCTAAAAATACATGTGCTCACCTAAAGCTCGGCTGAAGTCAGCAAGCATGCCGCTGATGGTACCTGTTGCTGGTTTATTCTGACCCTGTCCATGCACATTCATTTGCTGTTGCTGCTGTTGTTGTTGTTGTTGATGCTGTTGTTGCTGAAGCTGATGCTGTTGTTGATGAAGCTGATGCTGTTGTTGAGGATTCTTCTGCAGGTTCATCGAGTGCGGAAACTTGGTGCCTGTTTCATCCATTAGGTCGCCCTAAATCAAGTTGATTGAATCAGATTGGAATGATGTATGCGACAGGTTCAAAGCTCAAAAATCTTCTCAACATGCATTATATGAAAAAGCACGGTGAAACATAGTACAAGACTACATAAACTCATTACAAGTCTAATAAACTCAGTATAAATCTTGTAAATTCGATTCAACCTGATTGATATTATGTGTGGTATATAATTTTTATTTATCTATCAGAGTACAAATACAGGATGAAAACCTCAAAGTGGCACACCTGGATATAATGCAAACGGCATGCGATATCGAAGCGAGACCTTGACCATACCTCATATAACACTTTTCTTTACTTTTTCAGGTGGTAAAACTTTTTTCCGCCATCTTGGATCCGCCATACTGAATCCAACTTCACTTTTTTTTAATGGGAAAGTGGACATATTATACATGATTTCAATGCAGTTTTTCAAGAGAAATCGAATGCCGGAAACCGTCATCGGATGTCCCCGTTTAGAAGTAATTTAATTTTTTAAATCAGAGATCTTCACTATAAATCTGTTAATAGGTTAAACGGTTCAACGTATCAAAGTGCGGGTTTCGCCATTCATTCTGTCTTGAAATTCTGCATCGAAATCATGTACCACATGACGATCTTACATTTTAAAAATTATGAAAAATCCAATATGACGGACTAAATTCGTAAAATAACCGATGTGGTCATGTTATGTTACTATTTTCTTCTAGGAAAAAGTAGTATTATTTATATGTAGTATTTGGAATATGAATTATCGTTGGAATTTAAAATTTTTTGGTTTAAAGTCTTAAATGAATTTATCACATTGCAGGGTTGAAAAGGAAGTTTAAAAGTACCAACGGAGCTCTAATGTATGAGGAGTGGATTAAATAGGTTATACATACCTGAAACTCAGGCATTCTTTGTCTCCCATCTTGTCCAAAATAGCTGTTCATTGAGTTATCCCCACCGTGCTTCAAATAACCAAACTGTCTACTCTCCATTGTGTATTCGTGCTCCAATTGGCGTTCAATTTGCATGGCTTTCTGCTGCTCGATCATTTGCTGGTCTTGATGGAACTGGGTGCCTGACTTCTGCATCGAAGCATCCATGCCTTGCTGCGACTGCGCCCAGTGTTGCTGGCCGTTTTGAAACACATCTTGCTGCTGAACATCCAACGGTTTGTTTTGAATGGTTGATCTATTCTGAAACATTTGCCCCTGTTGTTGATTTTGTTGCTGAAGATTCTGCTGTTGTAAGTTCTGTTGTTGGAGGTTCTGTTGCTGTAGATTCTGTTGTTGTAAGTTCTGTTGTAAGCTCTGCTGTTGTAGGGTTTGTTGTTGCATATGTTGTTGTTGCTGCAAATTTTGTTGCTGTTGTTGATTTAGTTGTTGTTGTTGCTGTTGTTGTCGCAACGAAGTATTCTGTTCAAGATTCTGTTGCTGATTTGTGAGAGAAGTTTGTGAAGGCTGCTGGGTGAATGGTTGGTTCTGCTGTAGCAAACCACGCTGTGAAGTTTGTTGATTCAGTTGATCTTTCATTGTCAACATTGACTGTCTTCCCTGAGACTGTTGATTGGATTGTGACTGTTGGCTATTCGATTGTAGCTGTTGACTTGTGATATTCTGTCCCAGCTTTTGACTGGACTGCTGCGAGCTGTCAAGGCTGGAGAGCAGGGATGATTTTGTTGGCTGCTCCTGGAATTCCTGGTCCCTCAACTGTTGCATGGTATTGGTGATGTGTATCGCCTGTTGTTGCAATTGTTGTTGGAACTGTTGTTCTTGCTGTTTTTGTTGCAGTTGATGTTGTGTCAGCTCATTTACAAGCTGTTGTTGCAAGTGATCCTGTTGTTTTTGTTGTTGTTTCGTTAATATACCTCCAAGCTCCGAGTTTTTCTGTGCCAACATCTGGAATATAGAGGAATTTATTGATAATTGTAGTTGAATATCAGAAGTAAATAAAACAAGAATCAATCAATAATTCAACAATTAATAATAAATCAGATTCAATGATCAATAAATAATTCAGAATTAAATTGGAGAAAGAACGGCAAAAATTTTGTTTATATTACATACATGAGCACTTCACCGGCAATCAAGGAACAAATACTGATATTTCAAGGCTAATATTGATAAAAATGACCCATATTACAGCTTAAATTGACTTGACCAATCCTTGAACCCCTTCAACAGGACGTCACTGGATGTTTTCAGTAGTTATCAAATATAAAAATTAGTGTTGATTCTTCTTCAAAACTGAACACTTAACCGAATCAAAAAGGAGCTATTCTTATGAACGTCACTTTGGAATTAGAACACACTTTGGAAAATATATATTTTTTATTCCTTTCATGAGTCATCAAAATCAGTTTACCATCAATCAACGTTTATTAATACGGCCCTAAATTCTTCATTGACTATTCAAAGAGATTTTAGTGGTATTGTTGTATTGAATCGATTCTTAACAGTATATGAATATATCTAATAATATCCAGATATCCTAACTAGATATTTGAACTTACTAGTTTTTTCCAACTGTAGCTTAGAAATAATATAAACTTCATAGTATCAGGTCGAACAAATATTCGAATAATCACTTGAACTTGAACAGGCTCAATATCAATAAAGTACTTATTACTTCCTAATGATCACTTACTTCCTTATATCTATTTTCATCGAGATCGAGTCCGTTCCGCTTCTCCAGTTCACAAAGCACCGCATCTTCCGCCCTGAAATAGACATCATAGAAACCTCTTCATTAAGCTAGCATTTGTGGAATTCTCCAGCAAATAAACTTGTTTTGGCCTAGTAGCAGCACAAGCTCAAGACTGAATTCTATCAGACATTAACTTAGTAGTTTATCTACAGATGATGTAAAGTTTATGGAGTAAATTTTTTGTGAATCAATTACCTGTTCTATAAAAGTAATGCTAAACAGGAAAACAACATACAGTGGCATCCGGATATGGCCAGCTCCACATATAGCCAATGCTTTTTCCGAACAGGGGATATAGAGAGTTCCACATATAGCGAACTAATGCAACTCAAATATGGACACTAAAGAGTTTATTGCTAAGTATGACTAGTGTATTAGTTTATCAATTTTATTGTGATGCATTCCTAGAATTGCTTTTTCAGTTTACATTTTAAATATTGCAACATGCAATTAAATTATTAGGAATAAATAGGCTACCCTGAACCTAATGTAACATATATTAGTTTATAACATACATTTTACACATTAGTTTATAACCTAGTGTAACATACATAATAGTTTAGGCTATATTATGTAAATTGTAAACACTTTCAATGCAACCTATCTTCATGGTTACTGCAAAAATAAGCAGAATTTAGAGCATGGATAGTGGATAGGTCTATTTCAATTAATAACCAAAGTATTAACATATTACTGTTCAATGTAAACCTGATCAAAATATATTTTATTCATATTCGTGATAATATGAGGTACAAGTTGTATTCAGTGCAGTTTAAAAAGATAATAATTATATAGACTTTATGAAATGTATTTTAGAATAATGTAGACTGTACTGGAGTAAACAAAGATATAAAACTAACCTGAATCGATTTCTAATAAGCTGCTGTTCCGAAATTATTGAGGATGATGTCTCCCCTTGAACGTTTCCTTCCCTATCGTAGCTTCCTGAAAATTCAATTGAAATCTATTATTTATAGAGGAACGGACGAAGAACATTTTTGACTTATTACAGGACAATAATATCAACCAATCAACAATATGGAGATGATCACGTGAATCGATCAGCTGTTTTTAACCTCGATAATAAATTCGAATTGAAATTTTCTAGTCTTTTTAACAACCCAATTGAACAATCGTTGATTATTTATTCAATAACTCAAGATGTAACTGATTTATTTGATTGATCGATTGGGTATTTTATTGGTAAGATGAACCCCAAAAGACAGTAATCACTTAACAATATTTTGGACAATACAAAAATTAACCATAAGCAGTATTCAAATGTTTTTTAAGCATGTATGAAATATTAATAGCCTATTGTATATATATCATAATTCGAGACTTCCAATGTTAGTTTAATATTAAACGTTTGCATAATCCCAAATACTTTTATTCCATCCTCTGTCATCTTCTCAGCTAAAGTCACTATAGTTCATTCACGATCACTTGAAACGAAATAAACAAACCTTTCGCGTGTGTGTGCGTGTAATGGTCTTCTTCTATGCGAAAAAATTGGCTGCAGTCGAACAGCTGACTCTTGTCTGGAGCTGTGATTGGCTACACTCCAATTGTCTCTAGACTGTTGTCTTGAGCTGTGGTTGGCTACAGCTGTTGGTCTGTGGCCGAAAGTTTCGCATTGAAGAAGACCTTCCATTACACGCACACACACTCAAAAAGTTTGTTTATTCCGTCTCAAGTGATCGTGAATAGAGTATAGTTACGAAAAAATATAGTATAGTATAGTACCGTTATTCAGAAAAATTCCTGGGAAAATGTTGCCTACCTAATGCATTTGTGGTGGGTGATTTTGGATGGGAAAGTAATCCCTGGAAATAGGGACTTCGAGAATAGAGGCTCGGTCTCTGATCGATACTCGAAACTGAAGGAGTAATCGATGTAACTCCAGAATGACCTGAAAAATAGCAAAAAAAAGATTACCACTATGACATAAGAAATTCAAAGTACCAAATGAATAAGTGTATTGATAAGTTCCTGACATCAAATTTATTTTATTCAACAATATTAGTGACCAAATTGAGGTAACAATTTGTCTTGAAAGCTAAAACTTGAAATAAATATAATTATGAACGATGAATGAGTAATGATTAGAGTGATTGGGTTGAAATTTTAAATAATGTTATCAATAAAAGTATGTTTAATGAGGGAGGAGATATTAAACTTCAATTTCAAATTTAGATATGCTGTAAATCAAGAAGTACCATTACCGAATTGAAAGAAATGGTTACAACTCAATATTTTAATCTGAAATGAGTTCATAATAATGACAAGGAAAGAGATTAAAGAAGTATATGTAGTTGTAGTAGATGTAGGTAATGTAGGTAGTTGATTTGAAATTAGATTACTAGATTTCTAGATTTGATTTGAACGAAATCCTCACAGAATGAACAATAGATATGATTCCAGACATATGAAATTCAAATAGATGGAAGAGCATTGATGGTGTACAGTGAATCAAAAGAGAATGATTAATGGAACTAAACATGAATATACATCGAAGTAGCTTGAAGTTTACTTGCATACGAATTATCGAATACCTACCGCTAGTAAACTATAAATGAATTATGGAAAAACTCAAACAACAATAAATTATTGACTGAACTTCGAGAAATAAAGTAGGGATCACATGAAAAGCAAAGACTAATATTGAGGAAGCTTGGCAAACAAAATGAAGTAAAATAACTGGGAGAACTTATAAAAGTAATAATTTGAAAAATTAGTTCAAATCATGTTAAATGAATCGCCCTGGGATCTAAAAATGGGGAAAATAATAATGTAGATCTTTTGAAAGCCTTTGGAAACATTTACATGAAATATTGAGCATTCAGCATTCATTCCTCTTGAAGGACTAGCTAGAACTCATGACATAGTATAATCTGTCTATGAGCAAAGAAGACATTCTGGCTTGTTAAAAAACGACTTCAGCTCGGTCAATATTTGTTCAAAAATTATAAATTTGCTTCCCAATTCTAGGAATTATTCTGATCTACAATTTGGGACTAAATTGATAATTTTTGAAACAATATTGACCGAGCTGGAGTCATTTTCACATCTTGCCAGGGTGTCTTCTTTGGTTGGACAGACTATACCTTATGACTTGCAACACGTATAAGCAGACAATGAAAAGAGCACTATGCATTTTTGAACTAATCTACATCACACCTACTATAATGTTTATATTTCAAAAGCAATGTTCATCATGAAAATTGTTCATGAATAGAAGAGTTTCCAACATAAAATTCAATACACACACGCACACATTTATATTATCTATGTAAATGACGAAATAAATATGTATAAAGGAGCAAGAACTACTATAACCAAGAATATAATTTTGAAACATTGAACAATGTAGCTATATCTATATAAATACAGAAATTTATTGTTGTTGTTTCTGACGATTATACTCAGTTTATCGCCATGCATAGTTACACGGTTACCATGAGAGTTATCAGCTTGAAAGGTTCTATTGGTTAGAAGCAGATGAGGATTCCGTGCTCCTGTAAAGATTTTTAGAACATATTAAGTCGTGACTACTTGTTGTACGAATATCTAAGCTACGAGAACTTTTAATAATCAGTATCTTCAGTGCTGTTCATGAGATTCTTGATACAAAATTGACCTATTTATAAATTTACTGTGAAGAATGGGTGTAATTTTGATGATATTTCAAAGGTAGACTTTTACTAGAAGCTTTTTTATGTTGATGAACAACTAACTAAAATTCACTTTCATGCATAAAAAATAAATAGTGGTCGGCTATATTAATGGTGTAAAATATTCCAAACATATAGACTGTCCAAGCGTAGAAGACATTCTGGCAATATGGGAAAATGATTCCAGCTCGGACAATATTGGTTCATAAATTATAGATTTGGTCGAAAACATTCTGATCTACAATTTGAGACTGGATTTATAATTTTTGAACCAATATTGACCAAACTGGAGTCATTTTACATCTTGCCAGAATGTCTTCTCTGCTCGACCAGACTACAGGAATTCGTGCCATCCATCAATAATGTATTTTGTTGATTGCGCTTGAATCTTATTTGTCAGCAAAGATTATACACCTAGATAAACGTGAAAGATTATTACATTATGAGTAAAAAATGAGAAAAATATGATGGAGTTTTTTCTAATAAGGGAATTTCTGTCAGGTATTGGCTGTTGTGAAGGATGAAGAGTGATAAAGAAAGGAAATTGTGGTGTAAAGATTGGTTAAGCGAATGAGCGTTCACGTATTATGTTTTGTCCGTACATACTGTGACGGTACCGTAGGTTTAAAGTATTGTATATTTTATGTCATGTAATGTTGATTTACGACTTCAATTATTATGTTCCGGTTTCTTTGTGCATCCATCGTGAGTTTCCTTCTCAGAGCGCCATAGAGAAGAAACTTTCTTGAAAAGTTTTCCATGAATTCTTCACGGAGCAGCAAATTTTTCGAAGAATTCTTCAATGGAAATAATCTGGAGATTTTCGTTGTTCAAAAACCTTTAAACTTTCATCAAAAAATTATTTTTTAGAAGTCCATTTTCTTTAAAACTTTCAATGACGCCACATTTAATATTAGCGTCAGATTTCATTGGTCACAGAGCAAGTTTCTTGAAGAACTCCTCAATGAAGACGTTTGTGAATTGTTTAAAAGCCTTCTAAACTTCCATCAAACAATTATTTTTTTCCGAATCTATATTTTCTACAACAGTTTATTTCAATAGATGACAGGTCATGCTGAAGAAAAGTTTCTGTCCCGATTCGAGAGAATGAGTCTTGAATACGACGTTCACTTTTTAAATCACCATCACTCACTTACACCAGTCTTATTCGACAACTTCATATTTTGATCACTTTCAAGAAAGAAGGGATGTGATTGAATTCCCATAACTATTTTGTAGTCTGCTACAGAGTAGTATTTTGTATTCTTCTACTAGCTTGCAGTCATTTGGACACTTCAAGGATTTTGATATACAGTAATCACAAAAGTTCGATCCATGAGTTTGTGACTGTTCTTAAGTTTACTTTTTTTGATAACTCTTATTAAAAGCGATTACTCATCACAGCACTTCTTGCTCCACATCACTTTTCACTGTTTCACAGTCACTTCTGCTTCATATGCGTGGAATATATTCCAAGAAAGCTCCACAAAGTTGGTAAATAACCATAATTACAGAATAATTTAAGTCGGCTTCTGACATATAATATTGATGAGTATTTCATGAGAAAGAATACATACATTTTCCAGTTGATATCTGGAGATAATATGGCATCAGTTAGTATCTGGAAATGGTTTCATAGCTGTAAGACTGAAGTCTTAATTCAAAAGTTTGGGTACAGATGCGGTCTGCTCCAAGAGTAACAGTTTTCGAATAGGTTGAATAGATTTTGAATATTAGTATATGATTATAAATCAGCATAGATTATCTTCTTCAATACTAAGTTCAAATTCTGAACAGTTTCAATCAGGCAATATATTCTGTTCAAACTTCAGGAGCTTCAATTTTCATGTTGATTTATTGTTAACAAGTTTCTCAATTCATCAACAAACTCCTCTTGTTAGCAAATTCCTCTTACAAACTCTTTGAAAGTTTTGGAAAGAACAGATGAGTGAAGAACGGTTTACTGTGAAACGAAAACAATTTAAACAAAGTATGATGGGTTAAGTTCGATAGGAGAGTGTGAGAAATGCAAGTTTCCCAGTATAATCCTTTCATTCTAGTATTACTTTCAATAATCAATTTCGTCAAAGATTGTGATTGTATTGTTACACTTTCGTCCAATTTCAGAAGCTTGCAAAGTTTTAACTGGTGAGTGAAGAGGCACATGCCAGCACTAGGTGTTTATGTTTGTTTTTATACTGAAAAATATGAAGAAGAACACAACATAACTAAATAAAAGGAGAGGAAGAGAATGCTTATCCTAGTTGGATAATCACGTTCTGGAATCACTGCATAAGTCCTTGATTGTAAGGACAGTATAATCATAGACTCACACTTGCTTGAGTTTGTTTTGAGAGAAAAATAGTTTAAAATGAACACATTGAAATAAAGAAGTGAAAATCACACAGCTCAGTAAGAAAAGAGTGAAAGTATATGTTCGCAATATAGTATCACTGCGAATGTTCACTATTGTAGTAGTATTTGCTGCATGTATTCAAAAATACAGTTTTGAAAGAATGAAGTTCAGAGATAGCACACAACACACAAGTAAGAAAGGAGAGATTTTTTCTTTTAGCTTGATTTTTGAGCTGTTGAGACTAATGTTCATAATTGTAAGAACATTATAAATGCCGTTTTTATAGAATGTAGGATACACATAGCACACAACACACTCAGAAAAGAAGAAGAGAAAGAAATTGGTTCTCCTAGGAATAGGTTCACGTTTAAATGTTTCTTTTGACTAGATTTTAACGTTGTTGATTCAAATGCTTATAATTTTGAGAACATGGCGTTTGTGTATAAGAAACAACTTTTGATAGAACTGAGGATAGAGATGACACACAACACATGCAAGAAAGGAGAGAGCACAAATGTTTCTCTTAGCTGTTTTAACGCTGTAAAATCATCATTAATGTTCATGATTGTGTTTAAGAAATTAGTTTTGATATAATTTAGAATAGAGATAGCACACAGCAGAGTAGGAAATAAGAAGAATATATATTTTTCTCAGCTACTTTCACGTTGTTGAAACACCATATTGTGTTTTAGAAATCAGTTTTTAAAGAATGTAGAAAAGATATAGCACACAACACATGTAAAAAAGGAGGGAGAATATTATGTTTCTCTTTGTTAGATTTTCACGTTGTTCAATCACCGCAAATGTTCATAATATAGTATGAAAGGTCAAGTATTTTAAGTACACAAAGTAAGTAAGAAAGAAAAGAGAATAAATGTTACGAGTTTTCACGTTGTTGAGTCACCATAAATGTTCATGATTGTGTTCAAGAAACCAGTTTTGATAGAATGTAGGATAGAGATAGCACACAGCACAGTAAGAAATGAGAGGAGAGGTCCGTTGCGGTCGTCCAGCACCGCACCCTCGGTCGGTGAGGGGAGCTACGTTAAAGTGGTGTGAGTTGGTGTGGGTGGCCAAATAGTGGCATCGCTGCCACTTACCTCCGGCTAGACGTCTTTTGCGAAGACTAGTGACCCCATCGCCCCCGGTCGGACTGCCGGCCTCATCCTCCTCCTCGGGAATAGTGTACACGTCAGCCGAGCTGCGCTCGAAATACGATTCTAGCGGCGCAGCTGCAGCTGCAGCGACCACCGTCGACTGCACGGTCTTCGGCTGCTCATCGCTAGCGGTAGCGGTTGCGGTTGCGGTAGTGGTGGCGGTGGTGATGGCGGTAGGGGTGCAGGAGAACGGAGAGGTGGGGGACAGTCTAATATCGGGACTGTAACATTCGGACGTCACAGGACTGCTCGACCCATACTCACTGTCGATTCCGTCTAGGCGTCCCGCCTCGCCCGTCTTACGCAGTTGGTTTTTATCCGCCTCGCTTCCCCGGCTCTGAAACAGAAAAATCGTTTAAAACGTGCACTAATACATACATTTCATCTCAATTCACTTATTTGATTCTTACACTGTTAATAATAATATTCGTGTAACCTGGCTGGCTCAGGTCTGGTGTCAGAGTTTTCAGGTCGCTCCTGATCAATTTACGGGGCTCTGACATGACATGACAACTTACAATGTTGAATTGTGATTAAAAAAAAAAAATGAAATTCAGTTTTTTTACACATGAATTGAAAATAAATTCGTTTTCCCCGGCTCTGGAACTTAATACATGCAATACTTTCATCTCTGTTAACTTATTTCATTCTTACAATGTTAAATCATGATAAATTCAGAAACATGATCAATTTTGTTGAGTATTGTGTTAGTTATCCATATTAGATGAATAGACAACATATATTCAAACGCCAAATAAGTCAGATAGAACTGAGGTTTGACAATACCTTCTCTTTCCATGTATGTATAGTCTGGTCGAGCAAAGAAGACATTCTGGCAAGATGGGGAATTCAAAAATTATAAATTCGGTCTCAAATTGCAGAGCAGAATGTTTTCTACAATTTGAGATGGAATTAGTAATTTTCGAGTCAATATTGACCGAACTGGGGTCATTTTTTCACCTTGCCAGAATATCTTCTTTGTTCTACCAGACTATAGTTACACCCAGCAAATTTTGTTAATGGAATATGTATTCATCATCATTTGAAACTTGATAATGACTATACTTTTCTTATTTGTGAATTTATATTTCTTACTTTAACTATGGTAGACAATAACTGGTTGAATACTACAATTCGATGTATTGTATTGGTTAGTATATAAACCGTTTTTTACACAAAAATATAGAACAGTAGTAGAATATACAATTTTATCTGCAATATACAATTGTATATACAACTGCATATATACAATTTTATACAGTATTTTATCTGCAATATCTAAAGAGTTCATGAAAGAGCTGAGAGTAAAATAGCAATTAAAGTTATTACTTGACAGATGAGTAACACAATTCATGAAAGACAAGAGAGGCATAAAGAAATAAGATTGAGAACAATTTATTATCTACAATTATAAGGTTACAGAAGATTTCCCCCCTAAGTCATGAAAATTCCCCCCTAATCAATGAATTGTGAGAGAAAGAGCAGTTATAAAGAGCGATTGAGAAAGAGAAATATTTCAACAACATTGTCAACTGGGGTTTCAACTGGGAAGCGTATAAAAGCGAATGTGTTATTTCAAATATAATTTTCCATAGAATAAATTGAACTAGAAATTTCTACCAAACGCATTTCAATTAAATATCAATAAAGCTATATGAATAGAACTTCTATCACTACATAAATCTCATTATAGTTTTGAAATTGGATAGCGAAAATATATAAAATTATTACATTTACAGTTTTTAACTCACAAAGCTTCAATGATTCAAAAGTTGACTGTAATTCTAAAAAGGGTTGGAAAACTGCTGATATTTAACTCAGCGGTATTCAAATCCGGGAATTCAGCGGAGTTCAGGACTAAGGGAATGAAACATCCCAATCGATCGATCGTTACCATGTTGAATTCTAGTAAAAGATTAAAATATTATTTTATGCTTTTACAATGTGAATTTCCATCACTAACTGGTCTGCTATGGATAAAACACTTTTTATAACAACAGAAACTCAAGCTAAACTTTAAAGATTGGCTTTATAACTAGTGGAGCTCCACAAAGCATCTAGGTAGCTGAGTATTTTCTATGTTTTTCGTCGATAGTACGCACACTATGCTACAATACTATTCAGAGACAGTCTTTCCGGCTGGCGATCATGTGATCAAGCCGTAAATGTGTGTTTATAATATTTTTGTATTCATAATGTGAAGAAGAATAAAAGCATTTCTGTATTCTATTCTATTCAAAATCAGTCTACTGTGATACAAAATTTATTTTAAATGGAAGGATCTGTATCATGTGAAGTTTCAAATACAGGAGAAATCGCTACACTTGGAGACAAATAAATTTACCTTTCTCAAGATCGATGAACGAAATTTAATCGCTTTCATACATGATACATTAAGCAGAGTATAGACAGTTTATGAAAATAAGTAAAAACAGCAAAGTAATACTGCAGGCGAGTATTCCTGGACCTCTACCAAAATGAGGACTGTAAGTGGATATGTCCAGCAATATACAAGAAAGAGTATTGAAAAAAAAACAATCAACGAATTTGGAGAGAGCCCAAATGTTGTATACTATCATGGCATACAATCAGTTTCAATATTAAGAAATTGTGGAAATGCATACAGCGGCTATCAAGTTTGAGAATATAAATTCATTTTCAGAAATAGAAGATAGTTTTCTTGGATCCAAAAGTTGAGAAAGATTTCAATTATTTTCAGGAAATACTCACAAAATAGGAGAATCCGTACAGCTGAATGATAATAAAATTATTGAAAGTAAGTGATAGTGATGGAAGAATAGGTCTACTTATATATTTCAAAAAAGGTAATTAGTAGATCAGACAAAGTACGAAATATCACAGATGAAGGAATAGAAATCCATTATGGAAGTAAGATGTTTTATTTCTGAAATTGAAATCTATTTTGTGAAATTAATCTAATAAATCTGCCATTACTTCTATTATGGAAGTAAGATAATATATTTGTTTATCAATTTCACCCTCCCAGGAGAAATAAATTCGATTCAATTCTGGAATTGGAATCTACTTTGTGAAATTAATCTAAAAAATCTTTGGTTTGACAAAACCTTATCTTTTCATTTAATTTCTGAAATAATTTGAGATAATTCGGGAATAGGGATATGCATATACTAATATTATTGATTTGATTCAGAATGTGATTAATAAAGAACCTAGAGTTAAATAATTGAAGTTATTAATTTTTTAAGATCAAATAGTAGAATGAAAAGTAGTAGCAATGTACTAGTAATATTATTGTTCTTGATAATACTTATTTCCCTCCTGCATTGAAAAATGTACCACCAGATTGTCAACTTGTAATGGATGCAACAAATGAAATATCCATTCTACTTTTCTTTCAATATTGTCAATAGCCTGACAACTATGAATTCAATTATTTCTTAAACAATTTATATTAATCATACTAATCACTACAGTACCTTCAACATTTTTAATCTTATTCGAGAACCTGATATTGCTTGGAATAAACTTCTTTCTTTATAAACTTGATTATATTTTCACTCCATGAAAACAATTTTCGGCATCTGACAAGTCTATCTGAATCTGATGTCAGCTCCAGTAATGTGGCATTTAGCAAACATTAATATTCCCAATAAGGTAACAATCATTTTCTAACTACCGCATGTCTTAAACTGGAAGGAGTATATTTTTTACTTGAGTGAATTGTGCTCATTCCAATAGAGACACTATTCTGGAATTTAATCAACTCCGTCTAAGGAATCGATTATGCTAATCTTGCCAGGAGACGCACCTAAATGTTCATCCTATCTCAAAAACATCTCATGCTAGAGAAGGTTCAGCTGCAAAACATTAAGGGTGTCGATATTGATTCAGTCATCTAAATTTGTTATTTGTTGAGTAGAAATTGTGATCATCCTGTATAAGAAACATATGTTAACAAATAGTACGAATTAACTGGACAACTCCATGAATATACTCAGATCAAGCAATCTGGCAAAATGGGAAAATGACTCCAGGTCGTTAATATTGGTCTCAAATTGTAGATCAGAATGTTTCCTACAATTTGATACCAAATTTATAAACTTTTAACCAATATTGACCGAGCTTGAGTCATTTTCCCATCTAGCCAGAATGTCTCCTTTGCTTGTACAGACTATAGTTGTAAAGATGATATTGTGGTAGTTATCCATATTAAATGAAGAGACAAGATATTGTGAAACCACCGATTTATAAGAAAATTTAAATACCGGTTTCGGTTCCTATACCATTATCAATCTCTGGTAAACCGGAGGAGTTTACCACAGATTGATAATGGTGTAGCAACCGAAACCGGTATCTCGATTTTCTTATAAATCTGTGGTTTGACAATATTTTGTTTCTAAATTTAACTCAAAATGGAGTAATCATGCATGATTAATAACAAATTGAATGTTGGTGCAAATTGAATGTAAAACACTGGCGGCTCGTGCCCATGAAACAGGTGAAGTGCCGTGCAGTAAAATATACGTGCCCTTCACCTGCTTCGTGGGTACGAGCCGCCAGTGATGTAAAAATGAATTAATACCCACATTATTCATGACGAAGGAATCGTTTTGATCCAAGCAGTCTTTTTTCTGTTGGCCAAATGCACTGTCAAACTGTAGAGCATCCTGGCGCTGATTCACAGATGATGGAAAGCTGTCTTGACGTGTATACCGAGAACTAGTGAAGCTGTCTTGTGGCTTTTGGTTCTGCATCATCTGTTTCTGTATTTGTTGTTGTTGTTGCTGTTGTTGTAAGTGCTGCTGTTGCTGCTGAATCTGCTGTTGTTGCTGAATTTGCTGTTGCTGTTGTTGCAACTGCAGCTGTTGCTGCTGTTTTTGCTGCATCTGTTGCTGGTGCATTTGCTGTTGTTGTTGAAGCTGCTGTTGCTGATGTAACTGTTGTTGTTGCTGTTGTTGTTGCTGCTGCATTTGAAGTTGATGCAGCTGTTGCTGTCTTTGTTGTATTTGTTGTTGTGGAGTGGGAAAATTGAGACTAGAGTGACTGGAAGATCTGAAAAATAATATTGTTCAATTTTAAATAATTTACTTCCCATAAGACACAGAGCTCTCTGAAAATACTTCATGTTCTGGACTAACTCTAGTTGAATACTATACATTACTTTTTAGATTTTTTGTACAAGATATTTAGAAAATTCAAATTTGATATAGCCAAAACAATTAGAAGTAGTCGTCATCTCTCATCATCATCATCATCCCTCCCATTACCCACAAACAGGCCTAGTAGCCCATGTGGGTATATCATCCTTAGAAAATGCTCTTTTTTCAACAGGTCATGTCACAACAAAACAAGAACGACGCTTTCAATCACGAATTTTCACATCTAAACAGATTTCTTTTTTTTTTTGCTTATTTATGATGTATGATTAATGTTTCAAGTTTCACTTTAAATTTACTTGGACTTTCAATTAAAGAGATCAGACGTATACAAGTGAAGTGGATATTGAGATGATGGACAGCATAATTATGCTACTGAAGTCATGTTTTAAGCTCAAAATTATGTGAATGAATTATCTGGTACACAAACTAGTTCTTCGTATGAGTCTAAATAGTCTTTGAGGAAAATGAAACATTTTCAGTCATAAGCTACCCAATAGTCTAAAATTTACCAAACCTCTTGAGTCTCAAATTTTATTAAATTAAACACACACTTTTAACATCTTTCACTGCTGATTTCTTAAGAATTTTTTACATTTTAGATGATTGGGCAATTGCACGTTTATCTTCAGAGCTCAATTCTCTACAATACTGTATCTACCATTTGACCATGTATATTTTATCATAAGAGTTAGAGGGTGAATGATGTCTAGATTAAAGAAATAATACATTCATACAGATGTATTCTATTGTAAAAATATATTCTTACAGAAATCATAGTAGGTTTCTATATTTTCTTATAAATAATACTAATGCCCAGATCATTGAAATACCGTATAATTGGTTGGTTTGTTGGAGTAAGTGATCTGATAATCAAAAAGACTTGAGTTCGAATAATATTATTACGATCCAAATCAAACCAATAACGTTTTCTTGTGAATTCATTGATTTAAGACAGAAAAAGAATTCTATGAAACGAAGGAAAATATTGTCATATGATTATACCGTAATAATGCAAATAGGATTGAACAATTGATTAATGCATCAGTGAACAATTCAACTTGGGGTCGGTTTATCAAAAAATAGTGGAACTGAATTTTAGTTTAAGCCATCAGCTCAATTGAAACACATGATAATGGATGTTACCATAAACTGACAACTAATAGTTTTGACTAAGATTTCAGGTGAACTTTTTTAGAGAGACCGACCGATAAAGAGAGAAATCCCCCACATTGATGAGGTTATTAATCTATTGATCGCTCATAAGTTCTCACGCTACACTTGAAGAAATGCCTGCTCTACTTTTCAAGTGGAATAATTCCAGTTATGACTATCGTTTCCGGTTTCCGACCAGTATTTGTGAAAGGTGGTATAAATTTCTCTTTTCTACACATGCTGGAGAAATTTAACATAGGGTAGCAACATAGAGTGCCCTGTTCTAACCTATTCTGGTATACTTACAACAGAAATGATCCACGCATAAACTATAAGTTTCTATCACTCTATGCTGCAATTTGGTTCTCAGTGAGAGTGTGTGCCTGGTGTAAGTTACTTGTACCTGATGTACTTATACTTGGTGTACTTATACATGGTGTACTTGTACCTGGTGTACTTGTAACTGGCGTACTTATACTTGGTGTACTTGTACCTGGTGTACTTGTAACTGGTGTACTTATACTTGGTGTACTTGTACCTGGTGTACTTGTAACTGGTGTACTTATACTTGGTGTACTTGTACCTGGTGTACTTGTACCTGGTCTACTTGTACCTGGTGTACTTGTACCTGGTGTACTTATACTTGGTGTACTTGTAACTGGTGTACTTGTAACTGGTGTACTTGTACCTGGTGTACTTATTTTTGGTGTACTTGTACCTGGTGTACTTGTAACTGATGTACTTATACTTGGTGTACTTGTTTATTTCAATTAGAATTGTATTAGAAATGCTAAGGGCTATGCTTGTCCTTTCTAACACTATGTATGTTTGTCATTAGATATATGAATAAATGAATTTCACTAGTAGCCTGTAATAAAGTTTAACAAACTCATAATGAAACTTGCTATTTGCCTGAAATTTTATGATGATGAACAATCAGCAGATTGAAATTCCTATGAATACTGAATGATCCACATTGGAAGTTGAAAGTTGTTTTAAATTTTCACCCGCATTCTAACATGAGGTATAAACATTTATGAATGAGTTCCAGCAAAAATTTTCTCCTCTGTTAATTTTTTTCTAGTTTTCAAACAATCCAAGCCTGTGCCTGTGCTAGTTCACCCTTGACCTTAACAAGAAGTTTTCTTTTTTGACACTCACAGCGCTGATGTGGCTATAAAATCTATTGATTTCATTCACATTCTCATTTCTTTACAAATAGCAGCACATATATGACTACAGTACTTCCCCAATCGACCAGTTTCTCGCGTTTCGACAAGAGTTTTCCAGTTCATCAGATTCTTCGATTTTTATAAGAAGTTTTTCAACCAATAAATGAACTAGAAACTTATTTTTAAATTATTATAGTTTGATATATGGGAAAGATAGCCAAGATTATTCAACTCAATCATCAAGAATAATAAATGTAACATTACTCCGTTTGTACGATGAAAGCATTAGTAATTTTACTGGATGTTGTCAATGTCAACACTTGCTTAACACTAATGTAGTTCGAATAAATGCGAACAAAATTAGCTAATAATCTAAGAAATGTGCATGGCATGCCTTCGGTATTAAACAGAGTCAACTTGAAGAATGATAGAAGAACATTTATTTTATTAATAGAAAATGTAGCCTATATCTTCTTTGAGTACCTATATGAACTTTTACAAACTTAAATAAAGAAATTTTTCAATTGATTTAGTTTATTGAAACTATGTATAACGAGTTGTGTGATTGGCGGTCTCTCCTATGGTATTTTTGGCAAGTTAAGTGAAAATTTTCTTTCTTCTAATTAATTTTTAGATGATCAAGTTATTAGCGCTTGAATAATAATGTTTTTAAGAGTAGAAATTTGTCAACATAGAAAATGAAAGACTAAAGGAATGTTGGTATAAAGTGCATCAACATGAAAAATTAAAAAATTAGGTTCAAAGTACACCAATATGGAAAAAGAAGGACTAAAAAATGAAGGCTGAACTTACAAAGTTTGTACTGGTTCTGGTTTGTCAAGATCTTTTGCTTTAGCCATGACATTTTGAATGAGGGCACGCTCCTCTTCGCTAAGGTGGCTAAGATCCAGACTGGGTTCTTCACCTACAACAAAGCCAATAATCAATTATTTCCAATGAATAAATACGTATTTCAAACATTTCGATTTCATACACATTCAGAAAAATGCATTGAAGATTTGGAATTCACGTTTATATCACTTTTATCAGTCAAACACTGATAAAATGTAGTGAGTATGTCCGCTCTTTTCCTATATTCACGACAGACTTCTAATTTTTTATGAAACAGGCCCTTAATATGGTTTCAACAGTGATTTGTACTTGATTCACAAGAATGATACAGTACATACGAGTTGTTCTATAATTGGAATACCTTAATATTAGGACATGAGTCACATGAGTACACATCCCTTATCACCTCCCTCAATAACATCAATTTGACTAGTTCATTTGAATGTTCCAGCAACAGCCCTCTTTGCAATGGTATTTATAGTAAAGTTATTATGTATGTGATAACAATATTTGTTCCAGAGCTAACCAATTGAATACCATACAGGGCCCTTAAAAAACAAGCCAATCGTTGAATAATTTCCTATTAAAAATCAGTAAACTACTGGGATTATTGATTTGTATTTTGTATCATACAATAGGCCTTGATGAGAAGAATAAATAGTGTATATATAGTTACAAGTTATATTGACTAAAATTGCCTAATAGTAATAGTGTAAAAACCCAAACCAGTATCTCGATATTTTATAAATCAGTGGTTGTGAGGATTTATAATTACAATCAGTTGATAGACAAGTCAGGTTGACCCCGAAAGGGGTAGATACTATATTTACTAGAAATTGTCTCCCAAGCAGGTTTCCGTAACCTTTGGGATTATTTTCCAGAATATGGATGTTTTAAGATATTTTTCACATTGCAAGGATATTCTATTGTAAGAGGAACACTATAGCAGTAAGATACATACAGTAACAATGGAATTATTCTTGTCATGTAAGTCATATATGTTTTGATTTGTGATTCTGGAGAATAAATTTTTTTTTTAATATTTTATTTTTTTAGTTTTGATTTTTTCCAATAGTAAAAGTGTAACGACCAAAACCAGTATCTAAATATTTAATAAATTAGTGATTGTAGCAATGTACTGTTTTTGATTCATCATTGTGATGTATTCACAGTTCACACTTATGAAAAATAAGGAAGAAAGACGCCGAGTTGAGATATCGGATGAAATCTGAAACGAAAGGAGCAGTCACACAGGCATTGATAACTCAATAAAATAGAGTTACCACTGATAGTATCAATAAAATGGCAAATTCCTCCTGGAAATGGGTTTTATAAATTTCCTCTCTTGGAATCATATCAATGAAGTTGCGTTTTACAGCATGATAAATGTGCGATTCAACTACACAGGCAATTCACCATGGAAAGGCGGCCGTAAGGCGAGTGATGTAATTGACTTTACGACAGCAGAGTAGAGCTTGGAGCATGCGCGTGACGTGACGCTAGTTGATAGCCAAGTCAGGTTGACCCCGACAGGGGTGGAGACTCACACAGTCTACACACAGGCGTCAGTGCGCAGGACTGAACGGAGCATGTTCAATGCGAGTAATAGCCAAAGGGTGAGGGATGCTCTGAAAGCAGTCCACAAGCTCAAAACCAGCAAACGATAACTAGACCTCTCTCATCGCTCCTCCCAGAGTCATTCACAGGCTCACATCTTATTTAGTACGGTAGTAAACTGTGTTGGAGGCAAATTCAATTTTGATCCACAGCAGTGGTCATGAATGAATGATCTTACTCAGACGACTCTCATTGATGAAGGTTGACATTGATGACAGATGCTGGATTGACAGCTGGGTGACGTAGGGTAACTTACTTGAAAGTTGAATGACATACTAGACAGTCAATTGACAGTTGGATGACATACTAGATGGTATAATTGACAGTTCGATGGCATTGAATAGTTAGTACCTGGATCAATTACCTACTGTAAGTTATTTCGATTAATGGTGCAGATTTTTTCATCTACAGGAGACAGTTTTGAAGCAAATGGTTATTTTTTAAATATTTATATTCTACTAAAGTGCGCCAGCGAATGTAGTAATATTATTTTTCAAATGGAATGACCAAATATTTCTAAATAAAACAGGATAGCCTGTATATAAGACTGGAGTTCATCCAGTTGAAAGAAAAGTTTTCCAGAAATCAATAACTTTGTAACAAAATAAACCAGTACTTTGATTTTTAATAAGTTAACTATTATGGTTTTACATTCCCTAGTCTTCTTATTCAATTACACAAAAATATTATTATTCTCTTTTAATAACAATGAACTAGCAAGCATTGCTAGAAGCAAGTGTGTTTATTATAGCGTTTTACTGGCTATATCGTATTATTTATGAACCAATTTCAGAATCAGAAGTAACGATAAATAATTTGACATTTCAAGGAAATTTTCTACCAAAAGTTTAAGACTGATTCAATTATTTGTTGGTGCATTATGGTCCAGTATTTATTGAAGGATTATTATTGTACCATGATAATGGAGGGGTTATTCGCCTATAGTGACAGAAATTCAGAATCTGAACAATTTTTGAAATGGAAGCCAGTTGCAAGCAATGACGATAAAGTTAGCGAGTGGTGAGCAGTCACTGTGAATTGAAGTAAGAGAGATAGAGAGGACTTTTGTGATGCTGACGTCAAAACTTCCTCCTACAGGAACACAACTACGGATGAAACTTTTCATTTCATATCAACCTTAACATGAAACAATGAAATATCAAACTTTGCAAGCATTCATTTCATAATTACTAGTCTACAGCGCTGAAAATGGTTGGACCGTGGTGCCGGTAATATTCGGGCGGAACACATCAAAAGTTTGTTATTCAGCGAATTTAACCGAGCTTAATTAAATTTCTCACCAAATAAGGTTCAATGTGTCGTCTATTTAATTACACATTGGAGTGCAAAGTTTTGTTTGAGTAAATATCGATAACCGCAGGTAGGTTGAACATCACTTGAATTTGAGTTTGATGTACCGGTATGAACAGAATCAGTCACCAAGCACATATTAACTTTACCAAGTGTAGTACTTCACTTATGTTACACTTATTACTCAACTTTATATTACACTTACTTATTCATCCCTGCTCGTTCATCTAGGATTGACGTTCATTCGGGTCAAACAATGTTGGGCCTGACGACTGATTAATTCAAATTCAAACTTTTTCATCCAAATCCAAAACTATATAACTTATTATATTTAGGAAACCTTTCTTCATCAGCTTAGCTTTGAATCTCAGCCCCTCCAAATGGTCCTCATCAGATTGTATCGAGTCCACACAATCATGATCGTCAAGTGAACCGCAATGAATAACGTATTTCATGCTGATATAAGTCGAATCTTCACAAGCCATAACTGAGGTTCTCTAGAATAAATTGTTTAGGCCTAGGCGATTTTTCCAACTTAATAGAAATTAACTCATGCCAAGCGTCACCCGAATAAATCTTAGATTTTATCTTATAAATGTGATTAATAATCGTATAGAATTGGAGAAGTTTACAGTGGTCACGTTCATCAAAACTATATTTCACATTTAAGCACAACTTGCTAAGTTTTACAATTCTCTTTATAATGGGAAAAGCACTATTATAATGACATATTAACAATATGTTATAATAATCTATTTACTACGGTAGTGATTCAGGGGTTGATCATCGACAGAGGTCAGAGACATGGACAGTAATAATATAATAATTATCCTATTTTTGAGGTTAGCTTTATCATAATAAACAAATAATCTATGAAAACAGCTGACTGACAAGCTGAATCAGCTGGTTCGAATTGGCTTTTCAATCACCAAAAAGTTAGGTTAGAAACTTGTTCATTATAAAGTTTGGATTCTCCATAATGTTTTTGACGATTTCTAATAAAAACAGGCACTCACCTACTTTAATGGAAAACAAATCCGAGTTGCTTTATTTAAATTTAAAGGTGCTCAATATTTACTCCATATAGTGTGATGGTTTTCATGTAATTAATTATTTTGAGTCATTTCACGTCCGGCTAATAATAATCTTGCGTCTTCGGAGTAAGTATAATAATCTCATATTCTTCATACAATACTTTTCTTGTAATAATCATAAGCTATTATGATTGGTGCTATTAAGCTATTATGTATTTTATAAGCAATTTACACAGCTTTATTGCATTACAAGGGTAGTGACACATCCGGCCGGATACGTTACAAACTGACAAAAAAATGCACTACCTAAGTTATTCACAAAATGTCCCGATCCCGATGGGACTGGTGTGGTGTGATATGGTTTCACGTGAATTTAGGAGTGCCACAGGGACTCTCCAAACTGGTCCAATAGGTTGCTGTTACCAATCCTGTTCATCATTATGATAGAGGGGAAGCCGTTTGTCCCAGTGGTAGAGAGCGTCTAATCGGTGAGATTAGTTAAGCGACGTGCCTCTACCACCACTGTAGTAACGGTGACCGGTTCCTCTGAATTCAATTCATGGGCCTCAAAAATCGCTTCCCGGTGGTACGGAGCCCACCTAAAGCAGTAGGTCCATTCATCTCTCATCATCATCCTTCCCATTACCCACGCACAGACCAAAGAGCCCATGTGGGCATCACCCTCAAAAAAAAAAAAAAAAAATGACCTGGGCAACAACGGCTCAACTCTATGTCTGCAGATGATACATCCATGCTGTCATCCGAAGTGGACCTTTAGCATGTGTTGGAATTGTCAGCGGAACATCCACAATCTTCAGCTGAACGAGAACAAGACACAAAATAGCATCTGCAGTTTGTCTAGCCTGCCAGGTAAACAGGAAGGACCCTGTAAAGCTATTAGGGTTTGCGTTGGACTCAAAACTGAACTGAGCTAGCCACATCCAGCAAGTGACCAGGAGGATGTCGCGAATTTCCTTCCTGTTGCTGAAGCTGAGGGAACACGTGAAGGAGGCATATCTGATCATGATATATTAGGCACTTTCCACTGCTATATCTCATGGTGGGGGCATTCAAGAAGGGTGGTGGACGTACTTAAGCTGCGTAAACTGCAAGTGAACATCGAGCACACTGCAGGCCCTTTTTTGTAAGGGTGGGTATTATGACAATTGTCGGTCACTTCCTTCTTCTCTGCCTGCTGGTTTGTTGACTCGGACTGGTTTGCACCATAATAACACCATACTTGAATGCTGCTTGACATTTGGAGGGTACGCCTCCAGAGGTCGCGGGTATGCTATGCGAGTTCAGCATTACGCTACTTTAATACACTGCCTGCAGCTCTGAAGCAGTTGAATTTACGTGTTTTTGAGTGGTAACCAGATTTATGAGAGACAGGGCCTACTATTGAGTGCGTTAATATATAAAATAGTACATATGAGTGATAATTTATAAATAATAAAAATTATTTATTTATGACCTGACTTAAATGTTAACTACTTACTCATTTTCTTGCCATCTTGATCATGACTTGAATATACTTGTTTTTGTAATGACGCCATAGATACCGTACCATAAATGTGGGTAATGCATGAAGAAGGTGTAGAAGGTACCTACTTCAATGCTGAAGCCTTCTCACTCATTCTGCCCGTTCGTGTCACCACAAGTATTAATTTGTTTGTTGGTTCTACTCATGTTTCCTCTATGAAATCGACATAGCAAGCTTTGCAATTCGCTTAACACATAAAGCTAAATATGTAGTTTACTTATATTGTTTTCAACATTTTATTTTAATCTCATTTGTTTATTTTGCATGACTCTATCGATCCCACACAAGAGAAGGTAATGGATGAAGCAGATGGATGGCAATGTTAATGCTATCATCCTGTTCAATTATATACCACACTTCATAGATTATAGTTTGTTTTTTTATATATAGATTATAGTTTGCACTTCAGAAATGTTTGAGCATGTACAAAGTGACGCACAATAGATCCGGATGGTTTTCAATGAAATAATATTCAGCCAATTTTGAAATTAATGAATATTTTTCACACAAAATTGAAGCTCATTCAAGATAACAAAGCTCATTACTTGCAATTCCAGTCATGTGTGAAAAATAATTTCGTCAAGATGATGTCCGTCATTTCGAATTCAGGACTCAACTTTCTTCTCAAGCAATTTTTTGCATTTTTCAACTCGTTCAAATTTCGTGGCTTGTGAGAGAAATTACTCCTATCATTGCAGAAATGTTAGTCCCTTTGATGGAGGATTTTGAGAAGAGAGTTAAGTCCTGCATTCGAAATTATTGACATTATTTCTCACACATGACTGAAATTACAGGTAACCAGCTCGGCCGGGCGGATTGGCCGAGTGGTCTGGGGCGTTACAACCTTCAGTCCTGGTCGTGGGTTCGAATCCCACCAAAGGCATGGCATGGTTGTTTAACCACCTCATTAATCACCCTCGCACTGTCCATTACCCACATACAAGTACAAACAAATGCTTATGTTGATATCATCCGAAATAAGAAAAAGCTTTCTTAACTTGAATGGCACATGATGAGCTTTGATTTCGTGTGAAAAATATGCAGTATCTTGAAAATTTGCTGACTTTCATTGAAAACAGTCCATCTCCCGTATGTCGTTTTGTATAATATCTCATTTCTGCAATTGGATAAGTAAATCAATAGATTCAGCTTTGCTCGTACTCATCACCGTGCTTTCCTTGTAGGTACCCCACGGATCAGCAATCATGATTGAGTAAAGCTCTACCTAAACGATCGCGTCATTTTGCATTGAAATGGCTTCACTAGACTCAAGTGTTTGAGTTTGTCCCTTGACAACAATTTTCGACCTCAGAGAAGAATGTAAGTTACCTCTTGAGGCTGAAGTCTCAAGTAACCATTCTTTATAATTTTATTTCAAGTCTCAGTTGCTGTTAATAAACCATTTTTAATGTTAATTAGTTATACTAACAAATAACATATACAAATAGCCTATAGGCTACTAACAAATTAACTGTAATACTGGTACGTGATATGATGATGTAATTGTGCACTGGCTGTGACAATAAAAATGTTTCAGATTTGAGTTTCAAAAGCTCATTTTAATTAAACCTTATTCGAAACTTCTCAGTATAAACTACAAAATTTAACCGACAATAATGTTTCAAAATCACATTTTAACCAAAGCCTTATTCCAAACTTCTCAGTATAAACTACAGTTCAAAATTTAACCAACATTGGATAATGAATCTTCACTCTCTCTACGCTTATCTTTAAATATTAAAGGCTGATTTTATTTGAAAACTGTATAATAAGTAACATAGATTTGAGACCTTGATGTAGTTTCAATAATAATGTATAAAATAATGAAAAAACACCAACAAGTTTCTTGATCCGGGCAAGGTTTTTGATACCATTCCGCATCACAAACTTCTCTAAAAACTAGAATATTATTTATTTATTTATATTAATATATAAGTATTCACTTGGCCCATTATACGCGACCTATACGCGACCTTCCACTAGGTCTCTAGAAAGGTTCTTAGAGGATAATATTTAAATAACAGAAAACAGCGTAAAGAAACTCTGTGTTTAGAATGCCTGAAGGGAACGATCTATCCTTAACATATTTTTTAAAATTATGTATATCCGTTGTTTGCAACACTTTCAAATAACTTGTTGGTTTTGTTCTGATTTTGACTGACTTGTTTATGTTCATACCACAGCATGTTACAAACTTTGATTGAATCTGTGTTCAAGTCTTATCGAAAAGTGAGCTAAATTTATTTATAATTTATTGAATAACTTATAATGGGTAGTACAACAGTATTTCCCCAAAAACTTCTCTTCCAATTTGTACAATCATCACATTTTCCATCGCCCAAGTACAAGCCTAGAACTCATGTGGTCATCTCCCTTGAAAAAATAATATGTGTGTGCATAATGCTATAGGTTCTTAAATCAAGCACACATAACCCGGCCCTCAAATTTATTATCCTAGTATTATGTGTGCTATGATTCTAGTATGGGAATGATATACATGATCAATCATAATAATTAATCAGTAATCTTATTATTGATCTAGTTATTTTTCCAGTACAGCTGAAGTCAAGAAATGGTCTGTCATTTTTTCAATTCTTCCAAAATTACGCGATAAATTGAGGCTTTGAATCTCCGCACATTTCAAAAACCGAATGACCAAATTAAGTTCATATCTGATACACGTTCAGCTAGAGTATTGAATGTTTAGGTTGATGGAAACATTTTCTTAAGTAGTATACTATATTTCTGTACGTTTGGAACTAATATTACGAAAGTCTCTATTCAAAGATTTACTTTCAATCTCAAGTTTAAATTTCAATCGAAGTTATTTATTTGTGTTGAAATATTCTTCAATCAAATGGTCAAATTAGGCTCTTAAAATATAGTGGAAAAAGTAAAGACTTGTACTCCCAGTTCATGTTGATTGCTGTTTCAAATTATAGTTATGCATTTTTGGAACACTTTTCAGAGTGAAAAGATTTATGAAGATGGATATACATAAGACCGGATTATCAATAGCAGTTTGAACCAAGTATGAATTAATCCAGGATTAAATCAAGCTATGGTCGCACTTATCATAATTTGATTAATTCGAGTCAGCTGATTGTTTTAACCAAAATTGTAAATGAACAGCTTTTGGTAATATGAACAATAATTTAAGTAAAAGTTTTCACTTTTCAAATTACTAGATTCATAGTTGCCAAGTTTTTCATTTCTATTTTCAATTGAAATAAAATTTGTTGTGCATGAAACTGGGGTTTGTTTTTTAAGCTTAGATCTTATAAATTGTGGAATTAATCGTGATCATCATCACTTGTTCCTTCATGGAATGACGACAAAAAAGTGAGAGAATAAATTTTCTACAACATTATGAGATGTGTTTTCTAAACATTATTGTTTTTATCCCTCCCTCCATATGTGATTCTAATTCACTATTTCAATAGATATTTTCAGCCCTGTTCCTCAAGTCGTATCAAGCAATAATATTCATATACTCTTGTAAGTAAGCATTCTTCACAACACAACGTCAATATTAAAATCAACAGAAAGACGTAGTAACATTATTGTTATTTATTCCTCCCTTCATATGAGATTCCAATTCACAATTTCAACTTCAATATGAAAAATATATGTTTGCTCTCTTATGAAAGTCGTATCAAGTATGAATATTGGTATATTCTTGTAAGTAAGCATTCTTCGCAACACATATCTTTGAGAGGTATGGAATATTAGAAGAGAAACCCACCCCACTGAGTTGTGTGAGCTTGCGCTTCGTGGCTCACTGCAAACTCCCACGACCTCTACCATATTTCTTCCCACTCATCAATAAAGTGCACTGTTCCCATTGTACATATTTCGTCGGTATCGATACTGAATCTTATCGAGAAGAAAGCAATTATGTTGTCAACTCCACTCAAAACTCAATAAGAGATCAATCTTAATTGAAATCGATTTTGTTATTAAAATCATGAATTTTAATAGAAATTATTTTGTCAAATCCACTCAACTCTAAATAATTAGTCTGGTCGTGCAAAGAAGACATTCTTTCAAGGTGGGGAAATGACTCCAGCTCGGTCAATATTGGTTCAAAAACTATAAATCTAGTCTCAAATTGTAGGAAACATTCTTCTTTACAATTTGAAACTAAATTTATAATTTTTGAATCAATATTGACCGAGCTTGTTTCATTTTCCCCATCTTGTCATAATGTCTTCTTTGCTCGACCAGACTCCCAATCATGTTTTCGTGATAACTACCCGTACCTAACGGATTCCCCACAAATAAAAGCCATACGTATACTACACAAAGATGTTCAGTTCAATACACATGTCTGTTCAATTTTTTTAAAGATAGCTGTATGAATAATGCTGAAGGCAAGACTTTGCAAATATTGAAAATATAATTAAATAGCAATATTGCAGATTCAATGAAGGCAACTTAACAAGAACTCTTCCATCAACTTGTTGGACAACAACAAATTAATAGATTTAATATTATATAGATGGGTTTTACAATATTAATACAATTTTCATCATATTAAATTTTATGGGAATCATCTTTTAAGATTCAAATACTCTTCAACTTATTTTCAATAACGCTAGAAATTCTTGTAAAACACCGATTAGGATAATTATTTTATCAGAATGTTTATAAGTATTCAAATGGTATAATTATAATTTTAAAATCCGAGGAAAGCAAAATCAATATCGTTTGGAGATCTTTGCCACTGCAAATATTGGCATCTGAACCGAATATTTTTAGCTAAAGCATTAGTAGATTTTTGTATTTTATTGCTGCAGCAATAGGAGATTCGATGAATACAACTAACTTATATAAAACATTTTTGTTTAAAGCTGGAAGAATTGTTAGACATTGCAGTAAGTTACACCAACTAACTTATATGGTAGTATAATAGTAGCATAATGGTAGTAAGTTATAACTTATAACTTAATTCTCATTAATAATTAATTAATTTTTTATTAATTATTTAAGTTAAATAATTAACTTAATTATTATTATAACATTTTTGTTCAGTTTATTCCATTTAATTTAGGAGTTGTTATTGGAAAGATGGACTTGGACTAGTTCCGACCTGAATGGTGGTCCTGCACCTAAGAGAAAAAAATGAAGCAAAATGAAAATAACATAAATCAAAGGATACTGTGTTTAACTATTGACTTATTATACAGTAGTAGCCTGAATAACAAAGCAAATAACAGGAAGGAATAATCACAAAAAACAATCAAAGAAATAATAACAAAGTTAAGAACAAAAAGGAATATTCACAAATTCAATTACTTAAAATGAATATGATAATAATATTAAATATTTATAAAATGTCGCATAGTGTGACTGACCTGGGACGGCCTGTCGCTTAGGAGGAAAGCCAGCACCAGGTTGATGCTGTAGCCTGAGCTGAGGAGGCTGATGAGGTTGATGAGGCTGGAACTGGTGCGCTTGTGGATGAGGCTGGGGCTGATGGTGTGGTTGAAATCGAGGACCCTGGCCCTGGCCCTGATTGTGTAGAGGTCTGATAACCTGGCCACACGCGCCTCCAGGTCCAGGACCAGGACCAGAGCCAGGATGGGCCGAGGGTGGTCGGTACTGCATCTGACCAGGGTATCCTTGAGCTCCTTGCTCACCCTCACCCTCCCCGATCAGGGTGTTCATGATCTTGCTGGCGAAACTGAACATGTCTTAGGTGGATATCACTCAACGAGCGGCACTAAGCTAACGTCTCGCATCTCCTCTCTCGACTGTCATCTGGAGCGAAGCGGGCGCGACCAAACCCCCGGCGGCCCGATCGATAACTTCACCCTTCCACCAAGGAACTAGTCGCGCCACCACCCGCCACGCATGCGCACGCACCGCATCGCCCAGCACATCTAATCCTAACCACAATCATTTCCAGATTGCAGCATGCTGGCTGCAAATGTCGATGCGTTCAATCAAATCAAACTTTATTAACATTTTCATATAATTGTTTTTTTTTTTCAATTTCATCTCTTTCCGGCTGACGATCATGTGATCAAGCCGTAAATGTGTGTTCAATAGTTCAATAATATTTTATTTATAATGGTCTGTCCAAGCAAAGAAGACCCTCTGGCAAGATGAGAAAATTACTCCAGCTCAGTCAATATTGGTTCAAAAATTATTTATTTCGTCTCAAATTGTAGATCAGAATGTTTCCTACTATTGAGAATAAATCGATAATTTTCTAACCAATATTGACCAATCTGGAGTCATTTTCTCATCTGTCCAGAGGGTCTTCTTTGCTTGGACAGACTATAACCGAGATTAAAAGCATTTTTATAAAGCATATAAAGCATTTTTATTAAAGTTTACATTGAACAAAACATATTACAATTAAAACATTCAACCTAAATATAAAACCCACAAGGAAAAATACTGTAAATTAACAAATCAAATATTCTGTATATTCCAAACAAATTATAAAATATATGGTACACGCAAATTGTTAATTGGAATAGCCTACCCACCCCTACAAGACTACATGCCTGTGTGTGAGTGTGGGCTGTGGGTGTAGGGGTGAATTTATTCTAGAAAAGACACAAAGCGGGGCTGTAACCAATATGGCTATTCGAGGTAATAATCTTGAAGACTTAATACTTTTATTTTTTGGGTCTACCAAATTTGATAGAGAAATATCCATCCATTATCAAGACATGGTGGAAAATTGGATAGCTAGAAAACTAATAAGAATTTGGCATTTTCCTAAAGTCATTTGTTGTTTCTTTCAGTTTGTAGTGGTGGTACTCGAATCAGTTCTTTTTTAAACACTATTCAAATTCTAAATGAAAGGTCTTGTGTTTTTTATACAAGACTTCTCAATGCAATTGTGCCGTTTGATTAATGTATGCTATCTATCACCTTGAAAATCTTCTGGAATGTATCATCTTAAAAATCTAGAATGTATCATCTTGGAAATCTTATGGAATGTATCATCTTGAAAATCTAGAATGTATCATCTTGAAAATCTTATGGAATGTATCATCTTGAAAATCTAGAATGTATCATCTTGAAAATCTTATGGAGTGTATCATCTTGAAAGTAAATTGAACCGTGTACACAACGCTTTATACGGTGCTTTACACCACCGATACGAAAGTTATATCTATGCAAGTATAATCACGTAACTAGCGCCTGTTACTCCTAATCTGCACCCAAATTTGAAGGGTCTTCTTATGATAGGGTTGAGAGTTTTAGCGGGGAAATGGGTGACTCAGTCATGTCTTTTAAAACCCATTTTTTGGTAATTCTTAATCAACCCAAGGAACTTACTTTTGTCGAAATAAGTGTATTTTTGGTAATCAAATTGATTATTTTCCAATAAAATTTTCAAATTATTAATCATATTTTATAATCAAATTGATACTTCAATCTGCAGGAACATCCATCTTCATGAATATCCGTACTATCATTTCATAATCATGATCATGATCATGATGATGATGATCATCATCATCATCATCATCATCGTCATCACGTGGTATTAGTCTTAGACTCATGTGAGCACCTACATGAAAAAGACTATGTCCAGTGACGCATTCTCTGTGATTGCATGAAAAAACCCTATGAGAGGTTGTCAGTTGCACTCATTTCCTATTGTTGAAAATATGACTGGTTAGGCAACATTGCCACGCTTCAGTGTTGTTAAAATAAATTAGTGTGGTTGACAACCTCTCTGAAGGCACATGTTATCAATAGGAGTTTAAGCTGATCATTAATCCAACATTAAAGCAAGCTATGATCGCATTCATTAATGTTATTAAATGTATTGATTCATTAATGTAATATGATTGCATTCATAAGTGTAAAAAACTAGCTACATAAGTTATATATGATAGCTGTATATAATATGATGTGATTATATACCGTTAATATATAGTGTATACATCATTCATTGTGATTATGATGTGTCTAATTTGAGTTGAAATAAAATTATAAAGCTACTACTACTAATATACTGCTAAAACTAAAATTAAACTGCTACTGATAATATGGGTCTTGTGTTTAATTTTATCAAAGAGTTCTGCAACATCTACCAAAATTTTATCTCATAAATTTTCTACAAAATTTTATCTCATAGTTCATACAAACAGTGATAATAATTTATAAAAAACTTTATACTGAACTCAGTTTCTTTTGATTTCGATTAAGAAAATGTCGATTCTTACTTACATAACTTCTAGCTGTGCGTTCTTCGAGTAGATACAAAGCTCCTTCAAAATCTGATACATGATAGATGAACACGATACAGAAGTTACAATAATGATACAAGACCTTACAATTCAATACTGTACCGTCTTTTGTGGGCTAGTCCTAACGTATCTTATTATTGGAAGTCTTGTTTCCAATTGAGTCTAACGTAATCCAAACGTATTAAGTATTTTACTTCGTATTTGAAAAAAATGGACTCAAATTTGATGGACTTATGTATCTTCTTGGTGGAAATCGAAGTTGGACACTGAACTTCAAAGTTAGTAGGAGTATGAGCATTAGTCCTAAGTCGTAAAGTTATACTTATTTCTCATCAATGGAAAAAATATATTGGAGACATCATCGTAATAGAGAAATTTACACTCCATTGATAAATTAATTTGAAAATTCTCTATAGCATCAGTTAAGTTATTGATTGAGCTCTGGATCGGTTTTGAGACTCCTCATCAAAATGGAACTGAATGTGCATTAGAATATTTCATAATCTGCTATTTCATAGGTATGGAGTTGAATCAGTTTATGAAAAGTTCTTTGATGCAGGTTTTTTTTTTGTGAGGGTGATGCCCACATGGCCTCTTGGGCCTGTGCGTGGGTAATGGGAAGGATGATGATGAGGGATGAATGGACGTACTGCTTTAGGTGGGTTCCGAACCACCGGGAAGCGATTTTAAGGCTCATAAATTGAATTCAGAGGAACCGGTCACCATTACAAAGGTGGTGGTAGAGGCACGTCGCTTATCTAATCTCACCGATTAGACGCTCTCTACCACTGGGACAAACCGCTTCCCTATTGTGTGTAGAAATCAGTCGTAACCACCTTCGTCATATGTCTTAACTTGTCATCATCTTCAACAGCGAAATAGCATCATTATTATCAGCCACCCACAACCCTAGAGCTCATGTGGTCATCACTTTCAGAAAAAACCCTTTAAATTATTTCAAATCCTCCAATTTTCATGCTTCATCGAATTGTCAAGGACTTCTATGGTTCTATAACATAACTTAATATGGAATGAGATGAAATTACAATTTCTCATTTAGCCACCAAATCGTATTTTTATATCATTATATACGAAATTAGTAGAACTATTTTGGTCTAAAACCGGTCTAATCTTCTTCAATTTTAAAAGACTTGGTCTTCTCAATATTATGTACAGTACTGGTAGCAATTCCTACATGTTGCAATTTATATGTAGTTGTTTGGATAGGTTATTCAAATTATTATAAGGAAGATTTTTTCTGAATGTATGCTTTATTAGACTATCAAACTACTGAAACACATGTTGTTATTAACTATTTACAAATCAATCCATTAAGGTTATTAATTATTCCTGACACATCTCTGTGGGATGTTCTTCTTGAATGTAGCATTGGACTGCTGCTGTTCAAGGTTAACAAATCTTCCTTTACGGATCTGTTCGGCCCAGTAAGCAGCGTTTTTACTGTGATTGATACAAACGTATTGGATTTCTTTCTCGGATGATCCAGCTGGAGAGCTGCCGTGCTGGCACCTTGGGACTGGGCGAATACTGAAGCAAACTTGGTCATTGATGTTCTTGATGTCCTGTACCAGTTCAATTGATGAGGAAGAGCTACGGTTCTTGTTGCTGTTGTTGTTGTTATTGTTGTTGTTGCTGCTTCTATCATAATCGTTAGAGGTGATGACATCAGCAAAGATTGTGTGGCGTTTGAAGCAGGTAACCTGTTCAGCTTGTCTCTTGAGCTGTTCAACGTTGCTGCTGCTGCTACCTGACAGAGCATAGGTGGCTGCAAACAGCTTGGCTTCCCTCAGGATGCACTTCTTGGGTGTGGTAAAGTCAGTGTACTTGTCACCAGAGTAGGTACCGCAGAGACCACGCACCTCACCACTGTAGTAGCTGTCAGCATCAATCATGAAGTTGGCACCATCATGGTTGACAGCAATACCGTGGGATGGAGATTGTACCTGGACCTCACCGTTGTCAGTGACAGAGATCTCAACAAGGGTCTCTCCATCAAAGTCATCAAAGCTGGCCAGCCTGTTGTTGGCAATGTTCATCTTGTTTCCATTGACCTGGACATTGACATTGGGGCTGTTGTTGTTGGAGTCAGAGCCAGAGGGGTTGATGTCAATGACATTGTCTCCCAACAGCATCTTGACAGCCTTGCGCTGAGATCCGGCATTCTTGGCGAGGATGGCAACCTTCTTGTACTTGTAGAAGCTGTTGGACTGGCTGTTGCTGACACTGTATCTGCCAGAGTTGTCATTGTAGTTCTTGGGAGTGGAGGCAAACATCACATGCCAGCCTTCAAGGTCAGCTGAGTAAGTCTTGTTGTCAAAGGTGCTGATGGAGTTCTTGCTCACAGAGCAGGTTGCTGAAAAATAGAAAAAATACATCAGTAAGAAAATTCTTAGCAAAGCAGTCCCATGTTTCAATGTTTCATGAAATGAACAGCATGCTCTCCTAATGTCCAATTCAGATAGAAGTGGAATAAAAAATATAGAATAAGACATGGATCAGGATATACTTAGATTATATAGAGCAAATATGGTAGTTCAATGTTTATTAAAGCCCATCTCTTTGATATGCATTAAGCTATTTGTTTTACACATTTTATATGATCAGCTGATCCATGTCTTGTCTCATCTTTTACATCTTCCTTTCTGTCTGAAGTGGGTATAATTGAGTATACTGATTAGAATGATTACTGGCATTTGTCACTCACAAAGTGCTAATATTTACAGTGTGCTTGGAACATAAGCTCAAGGTTCTTTGATTTCAAGAGTATCACCAACAGTGATTAAAACAGAAATATCAAGTCCCAGCCACTAAATTATAGCTATCCCTAGTTGAACAATTTGCAGTTGCCAAAATTGAAATCATTTTTCTTTGTTTTACAAATTAACATTTGTATTGAAACATGTTTCAAGTAAAAGCAATGGTTTTTAACGTCAGGTTGGAAAAAATTCTTTAAAAGTCACAATCCATATAAAAAATTAAATAATTACTAGACTACTTGATAATAGTTGTGTACTCACGGTAATCATAGTTCTCATTGTAGGACATGAGCTCAAATGAGTTCAATGAAGGGTGGAAGATAACCAGTGGTCTGAAAGCTGGGTCCACTTCAACATTCTTGAAGTTGGCAGTGAAGAATGGAGAGTTGATTGAGGCATTGAAGTAATGGAGGTTGTAGTTGAATCTGGCATTGAGATCAATCTTGCCTGAAGGATTGCTGTGCTGGCTGAACATGTTCTCACTAAGGTATGGGAAAGCAACCTGAGCCAGGGCAGAGTAGACATTGTAGGTGACATTCTTGAAAGCATTTGGTACTCTGTCGTACTTGATAGAGACATCGTACTTGTTAAGCATGTTGGCGACCTTGGTGGCATTCTGGCAAGCATATTCAAGAGCCTGGCCCTTCTGCATCAACTGGAAGCATTTCTTGGCCATTGGACGGTTCTTAGCAAAGTCCTGGAATTCCTGGGTCTGTGACAGCTTGGCATCAGCACGGATGTGTCCTCCAGCATTGCAGTTTGATCCAAAAGCAACTTCAGCAGTGATGTGGGAATCTGGGTTTGCCTTGAGGGCATCGTTGAAGTTCATCAGTGGCACATTGGGGAAGTGGCTGGCAGCTGCAGCACACACCTGAGCCTTGGATAGCGATGATGAACCAGAGTTGGCTGGGTCCATTGATGCAAAGAACAGCATGCGGGCATTTGGAGAAGCATCACTGTTGGCCAAAGCTAGAGTAGCCACATACTGAGCACTGGATTGACCATGATTAGTCTTGGAATTTGGCAGACACATCAACAACCATTGCATTAGCACCTGAGATGCCAGAAGCAACCTTGTGCAGGAATTCATTCTGTCTGGATTCACTGTTGGCAGCAGTGGAGGATGGGTGAGCAGCAGAGGAGTCTGCCCTGTTGTTGTTGCTGTCATGTGAGTTGTTGTCGTTGTGGTTGTTGCTGTTGTTGTTAGAGTTAGAGTTGTCACTGTAGGAGAAAGTGAACTTGGCAACCTTTGAGCTTGATTGGCTGGGCTTGAAGGCAACAGTAATGTTGTTGGGGTTGAGGGAGCTCTGAGCCCAGGGGGATGTCAAAGCAGACTGGACATCAAACTTGCTGACTTCTTCATAGAGGCTGGCAAGATCTCCAAAGCCCTTCTCACTCCAGTAACTGGCCTCAAATGCAAATCCAGTGCTGTCCTTGCCAAAGTTCTGCTGGATCTGTTTAGCTTTGCCAACATGCACTCTCTCAGTGCCTTCCTCCTGCAGAGCTGGGTTGAAGTTGAGGATGTTTGACTTGGTGGTGAAGAGCACTGTGCTGTACTGGAACACATTCTGTTTGTCTTCCTTGTTGAGTGGCTGGACTCTCAATTCAACTGCCTTGTTATCAATGTCAATGTTAGCATCCATCTGCACAGCAGTATAGAACTGGATGTTCCTCTCAACACTGGCATAGTACTCATGGTGGTTGAATGGAGCAACAGTACCAAACTTGCTGTTGGCCTGCATTGAGTAGACTGCTTCAATGTCAGCTGACATGTTGACATATTGAGGAATGTTGACAAAGTTGTTGTTGCCATTGGCCAGATCTGGGTGAGAGTTGACCTTGGTCTCTCCACCGACATACACCATGGTGGGTACACTTGAGGCGTAGACAAAAGGCAGACCCATTGGAGTGGGGAAGGCTACCTTCATTGTGTTCTTGCTGTAGAACTGGGTCAGGTTGAATGAAGTGTGCTTCAATTTCTGAGCTGCTTCCTTGAAAACTGTAAATTAGAAAAATTCAATCCATTAATAGCCAAATTGAGAAAATGAAAAGACTTAGTAATATGTATCACTCAAAATGGATCAATAATGAAAATCTCAAAAAACTAATGTGAAATAATGAAGCATTGATGCAAATAACTTGAGGGTACCTATACATTATGACCACTATGAAAGTTGACCTCACTGAAAGGTCCTTAGAATGACTGTTCAAAATGATCAGTATTATTGCTTCAAAATGAAAATATTGGTATTCTGTGAAATATCTCTCTTTACACAACAAATGTATTATAGAGTTGAATTAGATTTTTATATCACACTTACTGGCTGGGATCTTCTCAATGGTGTGGTTGTTGATGGCAAAAGCACGCTTTCCTCCAAGCATGGTGAGGAAGATGTTTCCTTCAAGCTGTTCAGCCTGGTCCTTCTGGATGTTGAGGGCTTTGAAAACGTTCTCAGCTGTCCATTCATTGTTTGAGTTCCTGTTGCTATGGTTTTCTTCATTGTCATGAGATCCAGACCTGTTGTTGTTTCTGCGGTTGCTGTTGTTGTTGTTGTTGTTCTTGAATTGGGTGTTGACAAGCTCCAGAAGGTCATTGACACTGGAGAACATAGCAGAGTGATGGAAAACTTGGTGTTTGTATCCACCATCATTGGCCATGAAGTTGACAAAGACACTGCTTGGGAAAATACTGTCAAAACTGCCAATGGAGCTGATCTGGCTTTCATAGCTCTTGTCAATGTTGTCAATGACATATGAGCTGAGGTAGTTCTTGGACATTGAGTATCCATAGTCAGCAGGGTTAAGCATATCAACAGCTGATTGGGCATTCCTTGCAAATTCAACAGAGTCTGGGTTCTGATCCATGTTGGCAGCACTCCTGATGAAGGATTGGGTAGCTGAGATGACTTGCTTGCTTTGCTCCCAGTTGGTCTGCTGGGCAATCCTTTGGAGCATAGCTGCAGGTGGGTTTGTGTTGGCCAGAAGGTGCAGGGCAGCTACTCTGAGTTCAGGAGCTTCACCAGGGTTCTTGTAGATTCTGTAGAGCACAGCACGGGCAGTTGTTGGGTGGACACGGGTCATCTGGTAAAGGCTGGCAACCATCAAAAGGCGCTGGAAGCGGGATGCTGATTTCTTTCCTTCCAGGTAGGGCTCAAAGGTCTTCAATAGTCTTGGGTGTGCAGTGTTTCCAAGAGCCTGGATGTAGACAATGATTTTCTGGCTGTCTCCCTTTTCAAAGGCACTCTTGAGTTTCTCTTCCAAGTAGGGCAAGTACTCCTGCTGTAGAGACTGGTCATTCTTGGATGTCAGGTGACCAAAGCTGTGAACTCCATAGCGCATGTGTTTGTTGTCTGAGTCAACTTGAGCTTTCCTCAGGATCTCTGAGAATCCAATGATGATGGTAGAGTTCAGGTACTTCTGGTTGACCACATTTGATGAGGTGGCAAATTGGAAGAAAGTCTTGATGTACTTGTCAGTTGGCAGTCTGGCGGTTCTTGGGAGAACTGCAACAAGTTCAGCTGCCTTCTCATTCCTCACATCACCCTTCTCAACCCAGTTCTTGATGGCTTCCAATGCTGGTCCAGTTCCTGCATTTGCTGTGGCATGTTTGAATGCCTCCCTGAAATAAAAAAAATTACATCCTTATTATCTCACAAACAATATGTCACTGTACTAATAATATTACTTCTTCATATTTCTCAGTACTGGATTCTCTTAATCTAACTAACACTATTTGATGATTCTCCAATCAAGTGGCATAACATATTCACGCCCATTGTTAATCTCTTAATCCTTGTTTCTTAGCAAGTCTATGCAATCAATTATTATACAAACACCCACTCATAATATCAATTAAAAAGCTTTAAGCCTCAAGAAAATATTATTTACTTATAGACAATGATATTCAGCTTACTGTCATGACTGTCATCTAATATTGTAAAATCCCAACTGCTCAAATATCACATTTCAAATTGCTATAATTCTCTACTCTGTTGTTTCAGATGAAGTACTCACCAGCTCTGGAGTTTCTTGGCATCAGCAGAACTCTTGCCGTTGGCGTTGTTCCTGTCAATGAAGAGTCTCTGTTTGACTTCCTGGATCTGCTTGGCGGACATGGTCTGGATCATCCTGGTGAGGATAGTGAAGGAGGTGAGTGTGTTCTGTCCTGGAATGGCACTGGGCTTCTGGACCTGGGCGCCAATTCTCATGGCTACCTTCTGGGCCTCATTGACAATGTCGATCTGCTTGTCAGCCTGGATTGAGTTTCCTTTCACTCCAACAAAGTGTGGCAAGAAAGGAGTGCTTGGTGCATCATTCATGTCTGGCTTCTGCTGCCAGTTTTCCTCACTGCTGTCAAGGTCAGAGGATGATGATGAGGAAGAGGAAGAAGAGGAAGAGGAGCTGGATGATGAGCTGGAGCTTGAGCTGGAGTCTGAGCTAGAGCTGGATGAAGAGTCATCATTATTATTCCTGTTCTTGTTAATGTAGTATCTGTTGTTGTTGTCATTCTCATTGTTTCTGATCTGTTTGTTGAAATTCATATTTCTCTGATTTTCATCATCATCATTGTCATTGTTGAAGTTCTTCAAGATACTTCTGCGTGACCTGGATTTGGTTTTCTGCTGGCTTCTCCAGTAAGCATCATCATTATTGTCATTGTTCTGGTGTCTGTTGTTGTTTGAGTTGTTACGATTGTTGTTGTTCCTGTTGTTGTTGTTCTTTCCATTCTTGTTGTAGTTCTCTTCTGAGCTGCTTGATGAAGATGAAGAATCGCTGCTGGAAGAACTGCTGCTGCTGCTACTTGATGAGCTTGATGAGTCATTGTCATTCTGCCTGTTGTAGTTGCTGGATCTACGGTTGTTGGCTCCATTGTTGTCACTGTTTGATGCAGGGTTGAACTCGTAGACAAGGTCATTGATTTTCTGTGCATTCTGGACTGACTGAGGAGAACCAGAGGCATGTGACATAGAGACAAGGGTGGCATTCATGAGTGTGCCAACTACTCCCTTCTGCTGGTTGTAGCCAAATGGACTGATGGCAATCTCATTCTGAGTAACTGATGACTGGATGGTGAAACTGTTTGGTTGTCCACTCAAAATGATACGGCTTGTTGAGGCACGGTTGACAAGGTTGCCCATCTGGTTGCTGGCTGGCTCCCAGTTGGTTTCCTGAGTGAATCCAAAGTGGTAGGTGACTGGGTTATCACAGTTGCTAAAGTTCCTTGACTTGACCACCTGAATAAGGTTATGTAGTTGTTGCTGCTGCTGATGGACTGCAAATGGTGCAATCTCTGGGTGCTCCTGCACAACTCTCATTGGCAGCAGATCAACATCGTAGTGGGTTTCACACTTGCCGGTGACAGAGTCTTCCATGGTCTTGAATGAGCCACTCACCTGGTTGGAGTTGGGCACAATGTTGCGCCTAGACTTGATGACATTCTGGCCGGTCACATCAACCTGGAACAAGCTGACAAATCCCTTGATCATGTTCAGTTCCCAGGTGGGTATGTTCTTGTTGACCTGCAGGCTTCTCACTGATCCCTGCTTGTAGTTGACTTCAAAGGCTTGGTTTGCTTGCGACAAGGGCAACTGCTTGTACTGCAGCTCATTGCTGCGCAGCTCTTGTTGCCAGCCTCCGGTCAGGTTCTGGTGCACATCGGCGTACTGTGCGTTGGAGATCTTGAACACGGCCTGGTTCTCATTCTTGGCCTGAACTGTCAAGTCTGCTTTGATGTGGATACCCACCATCTGGGGCGATCCTGCCTGGTGCATGGCTGACAGAGTTCTGCCTTGCACGCGGTAGTGGTACAACTGGTTGCTGTTCCATGCTGAAACATCACAATCACATTTACATTACACTCTGCTCATACAAACCAATACATTGTTACAAGAAACTCATCAGTTCATTTCAAATCATATTATTCATAGAATCAACAATCAAAATGTCTCATTCAGCATAGATTAGTTACTGCATATTTTGTTGTCAATGTAACTAATTTGCAATATGAATATTCTATCAAGTAATGCTCTGCAAAGCTAGAAAAATATTCTGTATGTTTAACAAATTAATCCACTTCTATTCAATTATTAAGACCCAATTAGTATAGGTAGTTCAAGATCTTTCAAAACCACAGACTAGCTGTCTTCACAGAATCTCACTTTAAATTTCTAGCTTCCATAAAGCTGTTATTGTAAATTATAATACTCAATACTAAAACAAAATCAGTGTAGTTGAATTTTCTCAATCTTTACTGTAAGTGGATGTTCTTAGAATACTTACCATGTATATTTTAATCTAGAACAAGGTATACAGTGAATTATTGTATAATCTCAGTTACATACTGTCTTGTCTTGAGATGGAATGTTATTGGAGATATTAAAAAAAGTTCAAGATGGTGAAAATTTTTAACAATATGTTGAGTGATAATGTGGATATTTCAAGTAATTTGAGTGAATTTTCTTATGAATATCTTGACCCTTATACTTGCTTCAGTGGGCTCATCTAAAAATTAAGGGATGTTAAAAATTATATAAATATAATTCACAAAAACTGTTTGCCTGTAATAATACGGTTACTGTACTCACGTCCGCTTCCGCTGGCAGAAACTCCGGCAACCGCTGAAACAAATAAAACTCATCTTAATAATAGTATTGTCTTGAAATTTATATTAAAAGTATTGAATTCACATGGAATTTCCACAACAATTATAACAGGAAACTATCCACAAAAAAAATGTTGCAATCGAAGGATCTCAATCTAGAAAAGTGAATCAGGCTCAGTAGAGGAAACTTTCTATTCATTCATTTAATTTCCTTTTCATTCATAATTCTTCTCTAACGTGAAATTTCATTTTAAAAGTTTATAAACTAATAATATTTTGATTGCATAAATAGCATATAATAGTTTCTCATTGCCATTCATCAAAATTTAATCACACAGCAAAAAAATGTTTTATCCTTATTTTCATGTTTATGCTTCAATAAACTTCTCAAATGTATTGAAACCAGTCTTGGTCGATGTTTTTTTTAAAAAATCATGTATTCAAGCAAATAAAATTAAAATTAAAATCATAAATCCAGACAGAGGAAACTCAACTTTCCAGTCTAGGATTAACCTAATCGATTTATCTTTTTCTCAACTCTGAAGATGATTGATCTACTGTTGGCAATAGTATAAACGAAAATACTGTATGCTTTATTCTATCTGATGTGAATTTTTCCGAATATTGTTATTGTAAATCCAAATCTATTGCAATAGCTCAAATTAATTTATCTTTAATTAACTTATCACAGCACGATCACATTAAATTGGCCACCCCGTCTTTTGGAGGAGACTATAAGCAGTCGGTCCCCACTGTCTAAAAAGTAGTCGTCATCCCTCATTATCATTCCTCTCATTACTCATGCACGGGCCTCGGAACCCATGGGGGCATCACCCCCAGAAAAATTATTTTTTTCAAAACAGATGCCGTATCAAATAAAATTTAAGCTTTTATTTTCTTAAATGTAAAAATTCTCTATGAATTTTGACGTTATTGATTGATTGAATAGAGAAATGAATTGTTTTTTAACCAAACCACACAATGTATTACTCAAATTTCATTACTATACGGAAATTAGAATGGGAGAAGAACCTTATCGAACTATTAAACAATGATCATATAATACTTGTATAACACATTAGCATAACTTGTCATGGCAATGTCTCTTGGAATAATGAAGGGCTGGATTATATTTATAATATTTTAGGACTAAGTACTACTGTAGGTACTTGTCCTTGTGCCCGGTGAGATCCAGTGGTCTTAACAAAAAGGAAAAATATTGGGAATATTACAAATTCATTGGAAACAGGATACAAACATGTTTCAGCACTATTATTGTCATCTCCAGTGTGTATGTGTAATGACTTATCCATCAGACTGTAACATACTAACATGTTAAATGAAAAGACAAGACGTTGTCAAACCACTGATTTAATAAAAAATCGAGGTACCGGTTTCGATTGTTACACCATTATCAATCTCGTTTTCAGAGATTAATGATGGTGTAACAACCGAAACCGGTATCTCGATTTTTTAATAAATCAGTGGTTTGACAACGTCTTGTCTTTTTATTTAATATGGATAACTACCACAATATCATCTTCACAACTACTCAATAAGTGAAAGATACTAACATGTTCATATTCTTTCAATAAATTTAATTATAACTAACAATATTTTTTGGTTTTCATAGTTTACAAGATAATTTTCGATTTGTATGATAGATGATCAAGTTCGAATAAGTAAATATGCATTACTATTTTCATAATGCTCCGGTATCGAGTGTAACTGGGAAATTTGGATGACAGCAGATATCTCAAGTGTAACGTTGCATATTGATCCTACCAATATGATGGTAATCATACAGTGATATTGGTAATATAATGAGCAGAAGAACCGGTGAATGATATATAAATTGAAAGGTTTTGTTAAATAGACAAGAAATGGTGTATAATGTTTCTGTTTAATGTGTATGAATTTGAATTTGTTATCTTACAGCTCATCTCAACATGCATATCTTATATGTCAACATGCATACATGTTTCTTATGTTTCTTGCATATTTAATGTCTTTGATAGCTTATTGAATAATATGCTCATTTTAATTAATTATTTCGACTCGACTGTGATATAAGTTATAATCAGATTAGTGACTACGACCTATTGTACACTAGTATAAGATAAACTTGTACTGTACTTAATGGCGAATAAAAATCTTGAATCTTGAATCTCTACTCTTCAACTGTGCAATGAAAAATAATTTACGATTTTAACATTGACTTTATCACGATGCTTGCCAGACGCGTTTCGAGGCATTGGTCCTTATCTTTAGCGTACAAAGCATAGCCAGATACTCCCAGCTGCTTATAACCAGTAAGGGTATCCAACTACTCCTTATTCACTGAAGATTGGGCACAGAGTCTCAAAAAGCGTCCAAAAAGTATCAAAACCGTGCGTAGGCCTACCGTTATTAAAGTGAAAATTATGTTTATATGGTAAATATATATTTTTCTATCCAAGTAGGATGAAGATTTCCGTATTAATTGAATAATAATTATTGTGATCTTCTATTTATTTGATTCTGAACATTTCTATCGGACTACAAAGTTTGAATATTCTCAATGGATTACCGTGGTTCGAGAATAGTTTTCTTGAGAAAATTTAGTAGAATGAGTAAAGTAATAGTACTCACCGATGACGCAGAAGAGCAGAGTTAGTCCGTTCATGTTGAGTCTAGCTGTGCTGAACTCAAGCAGACGAATGTGATTGCTGAAGAGGATCGGACTGCTTTTATAGTGGACTGTAATCATTTTCCACGACATCAGTATGACCTCTCACACAGATCCACATGCTGCTCAAATCTCTAATAATTGCACCGTCAGCTTATTTCATTCATTCATTCATACAGAAAATTACTCATCGTTCATTCATATCTTCATAACTATGCGTCTTTGTCTTCACGTTTTGTTTCAAACCAACTTCTTTTTTCATTCTAAAATTTTATTTTAAAGAATTCATTAGTTTCCAATTGCCCATTTAGAAAGTGTAATGCAATTGAATTAATTAATTTTATTCACCATAAGAAACATATTTTTGATCACGTACCAAAAAATATTGATCTAGAAATAAAGATTGAGAGCTTAAATAAGTTTTGCATTGTCAAAAATAAAAACTTTCCAAATCAATTGAGTTGAAGTACGAAATTGTATCTTAAATAATGTAAGCTTTTAAAAACTAAATTACAATAATTTTACTAAATATACTTCAACTAGAGGGCTGATACATGAAACAGTTTTGTAACTCAATACAGCGACAAATGTATTCCATTATTGGTCCATTTGTTAATTCCATTGGTCCATTCCACAAAAGATCTGTATGATAATTAAATTTCAATAATAAATTTTAATGAGACTAGTGATTTATTGAATGAGATGACAAGATATAGTATAAACAAGGATTTATCAAAAATCGAGAAGTCTAGATTTTCAATAAATCTGTAGCCTGACAATATCTTGTCTCACATTGAATATGGATAACTACCACAATATCACCTTCACAACTACTAAACAACTCATAATTCATATGAAGCAGGCTTCTACCCAACTTCTATTTCTGCCATCAACCATATTTATTTCTGCTAGAAATTTCATTAGCATGCATTGAAGAAGGATTTCAAATTCATACTTTATTTTTTCAATTGGACGCATCTATTCATATTCTTCTTCATCCTCTGTATAAATACTTCTTCAAATAATAAATTATTGAACTGTTTGGAATAATTTACTCGAATATTGGATTTTTTTGTTAAATATTATCTTCACAACCTATTTGATACTGTTTTTATCCTCTACACTTTTGCTGATCAATGATCGTTCTTCTGTATCAAAAGATATGATGTATTTGAAGGAGGAAGTTGAATCTATAGGAGCTAGTGAAATTACAATGTTTGAATTAAGCTTTTTATTAACCTTTATTATTATTAACTCCCATGTGCGGTCAAGCTTGACAAAAAATTTGCATATGCGTAATTACATGAAAAGATTAGACTATTTCAAATAAAACCTGAAAATCGCAGTACCTTTGATTTGTTGACAGCATTTGATTTGCACCTGGGTCTCATGATACTGAAACATATCGTGCTAAAACCAATACTTCAAGGGTACTATAATTTCTGATTTTAATTTTATATTATTATTGTAGCCCTTAACAACATATTATGAGAATAAGAATGTTTTTATTCCTTTAAGCATTGTTTAAATTGCAATTGGAATCGCCAAATAAATATACAATCAACAGATCAAATATTCCTAAGACTATACATGAGTTCAGTATAATATTTAACAGTTATTATGACGAATATTTATCAGTATAATATATTGAACATTCAAGACTATTATGTATGTTTTTCTATAAGATTTATAAAAATTCGAAGTACAGTACTGCTTTTTTATTCAGTTGTGTGTTATACTATTGCTTTTCTAAATTTATAGCCTACAATAATTGTATTGAATTGTTTATTTTATGAATAAATCATTATTTCATTATTATTAATCTGCAGATTGGAGGACGAGCTAGCCGAGAACTTACTGATACAAATTATTTTTTGTTTTGGAAAGAATACTCTCCACCATCCTCGCCATACATTTCCGGCCAATCTCTGAAAAGATGAACGGTATGTATGTCTTTATTTCTCAAATCTTTTTATGCTATTACTGCATATCACTTCAACTTTTTGACAATTTTTCTAACAAACTCATCGTATTTTAATATGATTTCCTATCTTCCCAGATAAACAAAAGTTGGTAGAATTAAATACTCGTAGGTTATTTTAATTTGAAGAAACTCATGAATTCTATCAATACATTCCATAATATGCTTACACCTTTCTGAAATGTTATAAATCTAGCATGAATTTTGCTCTGCATGTGTACATTACGTATTAAATTGTGATTTTTTCGGATATCGTTCAAATTTGATAAAAAAATCAACAATTGCTACTCAGAAGAAAATTATCAGAAAAAAGCACCTGTTCCAAAAAAAGTTTTCAACTATTTAGCATATTTTTCAAAGTATTGAGATATATTTATTAGATGGGAAATGAAGCTATAAAGTTCACGGTACTGTAGTAGTTTAAGATTGAAAAGTAAGTTACACGAAACATTAAGTAGTAATAGAAGTTTTATGCTTTAGAATATCTCATTTACCACTAATCTATTATCTCCAACAATTATCAACCTTGAAGAGTTTCAGAGGGTAATTCATTTTTGAAATAAGCAACAAAAATACTTACCAGACTTGAACATGAGTTGTATTGAAATCGATGAGAAAGTCAGAAAAGTGTTTTAGACTAGCTAGCAAAAGAACTACGAGAACTGAGAAAGAAAGAATTGAAAGACAAACTCCAATTCGGGAGTAATTTTTAAAAAATTTATATTCTTGAATAATTTTTAAAATGTTATACTTTTGAACTATATAATGTAGTCTAGATTGAGTTGAATAATAGATTTTCAACCCGCAACATCACCATTCACTCAAGTAACCTTTAGGACTCATGTATGTAGACCAATTTTAATTAATTATCGAATTCATAATTGGAAGACTGTCTGGATTTTAATTTTGATTGAATTTAATAATCATAACAATTTATTCCCTAGCCACGTATAATTAGGCATCCTATATTCTCTATTCAATCCATTTGTAGTATATTGAATTAAAACCATTTCATTAATGAAAATTTAGAATAATATTTAAAGCTGATATTCCTTTAAAGGCGAACCAATATTGATTTGCAATATATAATCCAAGATTCGAGGTCTCAAACTAGTGTGGATGAAACTCTTTTGTCAAAATCAAAATACATCACATACATTATCATAATTACAAATAAGAACAGTCTGCTAAGGTCTGTCTGAGCTCAAAGTTCTAATGGCAGGTAAAAACGATTTAGATGATATTATAGGGGAAAAAGATGACAGAAAACAAATAACCGATAATACCATACTAAACCTCACAAACGCTATAAATATCCCAAATTTGTTTTTATAGAAAACAAATAACAATTATACCATACTGAACCTCACAAACTCTATAATTATCCCAAACTATATTTATGCATCGCAATATATTTTTCATCAATACATTAGTAAAAAGGTTTTTCAAAACATCATCCGACCCTCGAGTTGAATCATTAGTTATCACATTGTTTTGACTTCTTATATAGAAAATAAAAATTTTATTATATCGGTGAATGAATAGAATGATTTATTCATTTTAATGAAGTCATTAGACGTCATTTCTTTCATTGTAAAGGAAAGTAGATCTGGAAGGATCTTTGAATTTCATGTTTTTCAACACAAAAGAAATTCTACTTGTGAATAACATTGAAAAATCAATCAGATTTTGTCCTGTGCTACTTATCATGATGTACGTTTGAATGGAACATTCTGTACCTAACACATTCTAATGATACAATATAACGTATGATTTATGACTACAATAATTAATGATAGTCAGGCACTTTGAGCATTACGACGTTTCAAGATGTCTACCAAACATCTCTACCTAAGATACGTGTTGTGGATCCAATTTATCAAAATAATGCGAGTGCATGGAATTAGCTCCAAACCGATTTGGACCAAATTTGAGTAAATTTTATTTATCTGATTTTCAAACTTTCAATTGTTGATTTCTATGTCTACATTACTTTGAAAAGTAGGCCTGTATCTATGCGGAAAAGTTGTAGATCAGAATGTTTCCACCAATTTGAAATGAAATTTACTGTTTTTGAACAATATTGACCGAGCTGGAGTCATTTTTCAATCTTACCAGAATGTCTTCTTTGCTTGGACAGACTAGAGCATAAATTGAAAAAAATCATGTATTATTTATATCACATGTATTTTGTTCTGAAAGGGCTTATTTGTACAACATAGTTGGAGAATTACTTTGTCGATTATTAGTGAAAAGTTGAATTTTCAGTCATTGTTAAATAATTTTATCGTCTATCATGTATTATGTTGAGTCAGTAAATTTACTCGCCGAATCTGAATGCACGAGCCAACGAGAGGAAGATATTGAGAAGAAAGAGAGAGATGATGAAGAAAGAGAGAGTATTGAGTTTGGTACAGCAGTGCCAAAAATGAGTGTGATGAGACAATAGAAATGATAATGACCAAACTATAATTGCCCAGTTATCAGAAGTTATGAAATTATTGTTTGAATGATCTCTAATTTGCTAAAATGAAAGTATGTATATTCCAATCTGAGAGTCTAAGGTACAATTTCTTCTCAACAACTTACATAAGTCCTCTATTTTTAGTAAAGTTATAACACTTTGGTGGCACAAAGTCCTTTATATAAATATGATACATTATAAAACAATAAATACAATTCGATGGGATACAAGAATTTTCAATATTGATACAATTCGATGGTTTCAATTGTATCATTATTATAGTCTTATGTATCTTATTGAGAAATCATGAAACATCTCGTTTCGCATTGAGTAATATTTATCGTGTCATGTATCAAATGTGTTGTACAGGGTGACACAGAAAAACGGGAACTCTTGAAGTAACACGTATGTAAATAAAGGAAATGAAATTATTGTTTTTTTTCTGAAAATGTGAATAGAATAGTTGCCATTTATAGTGTTTTAATAAGAAAAAATCCAATTTATGTAGATAATGTTCTTGAGATGACGATCATTCAAACTTATGTATAGATTCCTGGGAGCGAACAGTGAGATTTTGCACGGCAAGTTGAAGCACTGCAATGCGAATCTCAGCGATTTCTTCGTGAATCCTTGTTTCCAACTCATCAATTATTTTTGAGCGTGAAGCGTATACTTTACTTTTTAAATGCCCCCACAAGAAAAAGTTACACACAATGTGCTTCAACATTCCATGCTTACATGGAAATGTAACTGCCCAAATCTCACCGTTTGATTCCAGAAATGTATACGTTTGAATGGTCGTCATCTCAAAGACATCATCCATGAATATTGGCATTTTTTTGTTTAAACTATAAATGGCAACGATTCTACTTCACATTTTCAGCAATAAAACTAATGATTACATTTCCTTTATTTACATACGTGTTACTTCAAAAGTTCCCGTTTTTCTGTGTCACTCTGTACTTTTGTATCTTCTTGAATATAAGTACCTATACTTTGTTGAGCTATGAACTCACATATTTTAACACCAAAAAATATTTTATTCATTGATAGCTAACCGGTTTATCAACTATGGGCATATATAGCATATTAGGCTATATCAGGCCTAAATAGACTGAATTAATAATTAATAGCAGTTGTTTTTACTCATTTACCAGCTTACTTAAATATAACCAGAAAGTTACGTTCACGCTTCAACATGTATGAGATACATGTGTCAGTGATATGTTCAATTATAGAAATATTTCTGTGAGCTTTAACAATTTTATTGAATAAACAAAATTTTATCTATAAAAGGGGCAAGTAAGTCAGTTGAATTAACAAAAAATTATCTTACAAGTTATCTTACAAGCTGCAAAATTTTGCAAGTAGGCTAAGTTACGTGACACATTTCTCATTAATGCTTGTATCCAACTTTCAACGTTAAAATAAATGTATTGACAAAGATTTTTATATTCTAAATGTTATATTGATGAAGAAAAAATCCATTTTAACTAGAATACTATAATAATACACCTGTTACTGCCTGATGCCTGCAATCCAAGATCAAATCAAGTGGCTAAGCCTATTATTTTGCCATATATCAGCTCCAATCTTTGAATATTTATTGAAGTTTTTCAGTTCATCTGTAGATGATTTTGACATTGAATTGAATTGCTGCCTTTATTTTTCCTTGGAGGACGAAGTTGAGGCGCAGCCGGCCCCCTCTTACACTCAACCCTCAAACACTCAACTTTGAGAGATCGGACTACACAATTTCGACTGTCACAGAATAATACAGTAAATATTTATTAGGAATAATGTCTAAAAATTTGTTTAAAAAATTGTGTTGGACTGTGTTATCCTTTTACCTTCAATCTAACTATGCCTTTACAATTTTCAACTGTTAAAACGGTCCCGTAGAATTATCATTATTCAAACGTTGTATAAATTATATTTCATCAAAATCCATCATAAAAAGTGTGAATATAAAATTGGCCGAAAGCTAAGTACAGGGTTCGCCAATGAAGTGGGACGATTTGAATGAGTAACAGATTGTTTAAGAAATTGTATTTTTGTAATTTTTTTATCACAAATAAAAAGTAGAAATGTAGCCATTTAGTGTACAATGAGTAAAAAATCATTTTTTCAATATATCATCTTCCAAATGTCCTCCATTGGGATCTATGCACTTTTGTAGCCGGGCCTGAAAGTTTCCCATGACATTTCGCAGCATATTGAGTGGTATTCATGGGCGTACGCAGGCAGCTAAATTCAAAAATAAAATGAATGAAATAAAAAAATGATGAATAATTATTGTGAAATAAAATAAAAATAAGTTATTTTTATTATCATCATAGAATGAAATAAATTCACAACTCAATTATTGTAGGCTGAAGATTGCGAAGTCACAGGCTCACAGAGGTAAAACTTCCATCTGAGTCTCCAATTTAATACTGAAGAAGATCATTAATAATTCCTCATCTTGACTCTCTTTAAATGTCATTAAGAAGTCAGATTTTCAAATGAGAATGAGAATTTGTTTTCTCTCTATCACTTCTTCATCCTTTGTAGGGTTGACCAATGAAACGAAAAAATTTAAAGAAGTCACTAATATGGAAAAATCAGCCAGTTACTGTACAATGAGAGAAATTAAATATTTTTTCTAGAAATCAATTGTTCAATTCTAAACATCAATTTCTCGTGTTTTTAGAGGTTTGAATGACATTTGCACCATCGCCTCCTTTTTAGACATGTAAGTTAAACAACATTGGACAAACTGGAGAAATCTCTAAAAACCAAGATGATAGTGCAAAAACCTTCAAACTCTTTTGCTCAACAGACAATACTCCAAAGTTCACGCAAATCTGTCCAAGATGCTCTATGCCTTGGAATGGAGGACGATTCGCAAATTTTATATTCAGAAATTAATCTTTTTCAATTATTGTCCAGTAGAATACATTTAGCACTTGAAGAACATTTTTTCTTCGTATTAATAAATGATGAAATTGATTTTATTGAAGAGTTGGTGACTTATTCAAATCTTTCCGTTTTACTAGCTAACTCTCTTTATGCTCAAATGAGAGATAAAAAAAAACATTTTTAATCTTCGATGGAGTTTTATGAGCTAGAATCCATTACTGCGAAGTTAGAGCTGTGGTGAAATGTATTTGAATGAAATAAAAATTGAAGAGTTGAAGGTAATTGGAGCAGCTGATAATTTTAATAATTAAGGTAATTTTTTTGAAGCTGAATAGCCATACAATAGTGTTTCAGAACTCCCTACCAATATTCTAGGGCATTGTTGCTGGGTGAGAAACATTTTCAAACTGTCCACGAAGTTTAGAATACATTATTGTTGACTGGTATCTCGAATCAAGTAATATTGTAGAGAATTAAATTTTTATGAATCAGCTCAGTTACTGTTTCTTCTAGGACGCACCCAAACCTCATAAATCAGGATTTCAAGGAGACAAAACAGACAAACAGTCAGTTTTGAATAGATTGCTTGTCCTTTGAAGGATTGCTTGATTGTTTACGTCTCCTTCAAATCCTTATTTTTGAGGTTTCGGTACGTTTTAGACGAGAAAATAAATGAATATTCCTTATGATATGAATCCAATTCAAGCTATTTGTGAGACAATCAACAGGACTTTAAAGAATAAAGCGAGGGGTGAGACCAAATTGAAATTTTACAAAGTGATGGCCATCTCAGCTCTCCTATATGACTATGAAACCTGGGTACCGATAAATAAAGAATGGAGCAAGTTAGAAGCGGCTAAAATCCAATTTTTTGGGCAGTAAAGGGGTGTACCAGAGAGGATGGAATTCGGAATGTTCAAATAAGACAGGAACTCAACATATTCTCCATGAGGCAGAATATTGTAGACAACAAGCAGACCTGGAAAAATCATATTCAATGGATGGAACCAGTCCACAATAAGATATCCTATTTATATCCCTTAGAAGTTGAAAAATTGAGTTTTCTTAGCTTATTTTGATCATTATCTCAATAACCATCAAATTGAATTTCTCAGCTGATTTTACTTAAGGATTGACCACTTTAGTACTCTCTCAAGGCCATTATAAAAATTAAAATTCATAGAGAAATGTGAAAAACTAAATTAGGCTGTGTGAGTAATTGAGAACTTTGGGACACTTTGAAAATAATATTTAGATATGTTTCTTAACCAGGAACAATGCCCCACAATATTGATAGGGAGTTCTGAAGCACCCTTTATAAATTTATTTATCTAAAACTAGTTTTTACGTTAGTTAGGGTACTTCTATACTTTAGCGTATCCAGCACCCATCCACCGAGTGTTTGGAGAAGATTGAATCTTTTAGGTAGGCTACCTATTATAACGTGGTACCATACTTATAGATTTTGGTATTGAAACATTTTTGAGGAAAAACTCTTAATATGCAATGCTTTCTAAAACGGGAAATACTGTTGAACTTGATCCAACCAGGGTTCAAGGAATTACAAACACCTGAAAGATTAAACTTACTTTGAACACTCAGTGAACAGAGAAATTGGATCACAATCAAACTTTGTGATGAAATTATTCAAAACAAAATGAGGGGCTTGTTAGTACAAAAGACCTAATCTCATATAACTTCATGGAAAATTAATAATTTAAATCAAAAATCATCCATATTATTAGCAATATTATGCCTAATTTCTTTTTATTTTCAATTTTCATGTTAGAATTTATTGAACTGAACAATATTATGACTGACAATGAGGGAGGACCTTGGAAGAGAGGGGTGGTGGTGAGGGGGGTGATCAACGTGAACGGGAATATGGCTTGCCCCCCCCCTGGAAAAAATCCTGTGTACACCCTTGGTCGTATTCCTCCAATTTGATCTTGAATCCGTTGTTTTAGAGCTCGGATAGTTGTGAGTGGATCGCTTTGAAAAACTCTCGTTTCTAAGTAGCCCTATAGAAAAAAGTCACAAGTTGATGAATCTGGAGCGTGAGGGGGCCAAGGGATATCCGCTTCGAGAAATGACGCGGCTTGGAAACTAAACATTCACAGCATTCATGGCAATACTCGCAGTGTGGCTTGTGGTTCCATATTGTTTGTTCATTCAATAGAAAACGGGCGAGTTCTAGTGTAAGAAAGTTATAAATCATTTCGATGTAACGCACAAAGTTGAAAGTCACAGCAAATCTACCCGTTTCTTCCAGGCCTAGCTGCAAAAGTGCATAGATTTCAATGGAGGACATTTGGAAGATGTTATATATTAAAAAAAGATTTTTCACTTATTGTACACTAAATGGCTATATTTCTACTTAAAAAATAACAAAAATACAATTTCTTGAACAACCTGTTGCTTATTGAAATCGTCCCACTTCGTTAGCGAACCCTGTATAATAAATATTCAAGTAAAAACTTCAAAGATCAAAGTCAGTCCTTTTTTTAGTGGGAGCCTATTACTCTTAGGTAGCCCTACTAAATGCTTTTATGGTACCTAGTTAATATGATTACGCAGTACAAAAAATGTTATGGATATAGCTGACGCCAAAAAGTTGGGAGGTTTCGTCTGTCTCTTGTAGGTGATGTGACCTAAGTAAAAGTTAAATGGCAGCGATTGTGTAAATCCTACCCAAATCTCAGAAATGGCGATCAATAATCGCAAAATTGACAAAACATAGCGATTTGTGTTTAGTAGTGATTTTGCAATTTTTGATCGCTAATTCTGAGATTTGGGTAAGATTAACACAATCGCCGCCATTTAACTTTTTATTTAGAATCCGACTCCCTTCAACTTCCATTGATAAAAAATATAATTTTATGATTCCTTACCCAGATATAGCCCTTATTGTTGAGAAATGGCGTTTTTTAGCATATTTTCCCAATTATCTATAATAGTTATAATAACCGTTAAAGTTACAAACTTGGAACTGGTTTCATTGAATTCCTCAGCTAGTTTTACATAAGAATTGATTATTTTAGAACCTCACTAGAGCCTTTAAAAAAATTAGAAAAATTGATATATTTTGGAAAATCTAAATTTTCCACCATTGTTATCTAGGTAACAAAGCGTTTTTGGGAGTTGGTCCCATGGAACTTTTTTGTCTACTTGGTGTAAGGAATCAGTCTGAGAAGTATTGCACAATGCACATTCCTCCTGAAACACCTTTATTTTGAGTCTGAAACCTTTCCTCCTGAAACCTTCCTTTATTTTTGAGTCTATAAAAGTATTAACGGTTTCTACAATTTTTTGTTGATTTCTAATACTGTAATCTCTATGATCAGTAAGTGAAAGTATAAAGTAAGTAAGTAGAAATCATTGAATAAATTACCTATTCGCATACTTATCTATTTCTATTCATTAATTTTTACCCTTAGTAACAATACAATAATATTATATGAATGAGTGCTTCTAATGGCTAATAATTGAATTGTGTTTCTGATAAATTTAAATTGACTTTGTAAGTAATCATTTTCTCCTTTTTTTAGGGTGATGCCTACATGAGCTCCAGGCCTGCACGTGGGTAATAAGATGAGAAATTATGATAAGAGATTACTTTTTTGCCAGTCGAGACTGACGGCCTACAGTCTCCTCCGAAAGACGGGATGGCCGTATCTGTGATCTGTGTTCTGAGGGTGATGCCTACATGAGCTCCAGGCCTGCACGTGGGTAATAAGATGAGAAATTATGATAAGAGATTACTTTTTTGCCAGTCGAGACTATGCGATTGTGCTGTTGTAAAAATTTGTTCCCCGGTCAAGAATCGAACCTGGAACCTCTGGTTATCAGACCGGCGCGTTACCACTTTCTCCATCGAGTCACCCTTCTGTTTTAAATGAAGAAGTTATTTCTTTCTTTGAAGCCTATTGCTTAGGAAGAATTCCAGTAATGTTAAGGTAGCATTCCCAAGCTTGAGCTGCGCTGCTAAGTGAATTTCACTTGAAAATGAATTGAAAGGGTACTTCGATCATTTAATATTATTAATAATTACTATATTATATATTATTAATTTACTATACATTAGTAGCCATGATAACAATAAAGTGAACATTTAGGTAAGTGAAAACAAAGGTTGTCAGATCCACAAAGTTCATTTAAAATACAATACATTAGTTTTAATGCTCAGGGCATCATCATCAGTGGAAAATGATGATGCCACTGATGATGATGATGATGATGCCCTGAGCATTGAAACTTAAGTATGGTATTTTAAATTAAATTTGTGGATCTGACAAACTCTGAATAGTTTGTGAGAATATTATTTTGAAATGTCAGAGAAAACATTCTATTAGAAACTGTCTATTCATACATTGAGATGAACAGTCCAAACAATGTCATCACTTTCCCACCACTAGCTTATGTATTGATATATTCTTGCGGATTCTCCTATTCTGGTGAACCTCAACTGCTTTGGATTACATGCAATGACGAATAGTTTGTCGTGATTTCCAGTCAGTTGTACTGTTCTATGTATTGTGATGTGTAAGTCACATGTTTACATGTTCACATGATTTTTTCTGTTCTCCTTTTATACTTTCAATAATAATAGTAGTTATGAATGCATAGCAATAGTATAATATTTGGAATGTGTTCATCCTCTTATACTCATAGAACAGCGTTCATGAATATATTAACTTTATTGTGATAAGATCTAATCATAGACATGACTCCATAGATCAATAACTCCAGCTCGGTCAAAAATTATGAAATTGGTATCAAATCGGAGATCAGAATGTTTCCTACAATTTGAGATCGAATTTATACTTTTTGAACAATTATTGACTGAGCTGGAGTCATTCTTCCATCTTACCAGAATGTCTTCTTTGCTTGGACAGACTATAACACCAAATCAGTAGACAGATCAGAACACTATTGTTCTTGGAGTCTTTAATGATCTGGATTCAAATGAGAATGTAATCATATGAATAAAACAAAGGAATAATTTTCTGAATGCATAATTTATTATACTAACTACTTTTCTAACTACTTTATCACATGATGTTTCTAACTATTTACAAATTAATCAGTTTAAATGATTAGTTCTCCCTGACACATCTCTGTGGGATGTTCTTCTTGAATGTAGCATTGGGCTGCTTCTGTTCAAAGTTGACATATGCACCCCTACGGATCTCTCCACTCCAGTAGGCAGCGTTCTTGCCATGACTAATGCACAAATATTGGACTTCTTTCTCAGATGATCCAACTGGGGAGCTGCCTTGCTGGCACCTGGGGATTGGGCGAATACTGAAGCATACTTGGTCATCAATGTTTTTGATGTCCTGCACAAGTTCAATTGATGAGGAAGAGTCAGACACCTGGTATTTCATTGAGGAAATCTTGCTATTACGGTTCCTGTTATTGCTGTTGTTGTTGTTGTTGCTCCTGTCATAATCGTTGGAGGTAATGACATCAGCAAAGATTGGGTGACGCTTGAAGCAGGTGACCTGTTCAGCCTGTCTCTTGAGCTGTTCAACGTTGCTGCTGCTACCTGACAGAGCATAGGTGGCTGCAAACAGCTTGGCTTCCCTCAGGATGCACTTCTTGGGTGTGGTAAAGTCAGTGTACTTGTCACCAGAGTAGGTACCGCAGAGACCACGCACCTCACCACTGTAGTAGCTGTCAGCATCAATCATGAAGTTGGCACCATCATGGTTGACAGCAATACCGTGGGATGGAGATTGTACCTGGACCTCACCGTTGTCAGTGACAGAGATCTCAACAAGGGTCTCTCCATCAAAGTCATCAAAGCTGGCCAGCCTGTTGTTGGCAATGTTCATCTTGTTTCCATTGACCTGGACATTGACATTGGGGCTGTTGTTGTTGGAGTCAGAGCCAGAGGGGTTGATGTCAATGACATTGTCTCCCAACAGCATCTTGACAGCCTTGCGCTGAGATCCGGCATTCTTGGCGAGGATGGCAACCTTCTTGTACTTGTAGAAGCTGTTGGACTGGCTGTTGCTGACACTGTATCTGCCAGAGTTGTCATTGTAGTTCTTGGGAGTGGAGGCAAACATCACATGCCAGCCTTCAAGGTCAGCTGAGTAAGTCTTGTTGTCAAAGGTACTGATAGAGTTCTTGCTCACAGAGCAGGTTGCTGAAAAATAGAGGAACATATCAGTATCTAAATTAATTACATTACAATTTGATATTCCAATTGGTATAAGACTCTAAAATGTCAAAAACAAGCCATCTATCAGGAAAAAAGAAATCATTAATAGTCCACTCTCCTCTTATTCATCAATAGTTTGATGAAAACTATAATACTGAGAATTGTATAATCTCTTATCAGTAAATTGATTCTTATTTTTCAATATCATGCACTTGATAAGAAAATTTCTTGTATGAAGACAATTAAATGAGTAGGAAAGATCATTTCACTTGGAATGATTTAGCAGAGATGTGAATAAATTATTATGAAAACTTGGAAGTGAACCATATATGAACAGTGATTTCTCCACCCCTACTGCTCATTGTAGGATAAGGGAACAAAGATCTTGGAATTTGATAGAATTTTACTTATTTGAATAGCAGTAATAGTTTTTAATGGGAATATCAAATCCCAAATGTCACTCATTAAAATCTCTACATGGTAGTTGTACAATTTTCAGTTGTGACAATTATTGCTTGTAATAAGATTGATTCAATTTGTTAAAAAATATGTACAAATCATTTTCTATATTGAATCAATGGTTATCAAATCAAAAGTATGCTATTATTCTAATGGTTGCCGGATCTGTAGAATTTTTAATAAATCAGTATACATTATGATTATTATGCTATAGGTATATTACAATGGATAGGGCTAAAAGAAAGATACTCACAGTAATCATAGTTCTCGTTGTAGGACATGAGCTCAAGTGAGTTCAATGAAGGGTGGAAGATGACCAGTGGTCTGACAGCTGGGTCCACTTCAACATTCTTGAAGTTGGCAGTGAAGAATGGAGAGTTGATTGAGGCATTGAAGTAATGGAGGTTGTAGTTGAATCTGGCATTGAGATCAATCTTGCCTGAAGGATTGCTGTGCTGGCTGAACATGTTCTCACTAAGGTATGGGAAAGCAACCTGAGCCAGGGCAGAGTAGACATTGTAGGTGACATTCTTGAAAGCATTTGGTACTCTGTCGTACTTGATAGAGACATCGTACTTGTTGAGCATGTTGGCGACCTTGGTGGCATTCTGGCAAGCATATTCAAGAGCCTGGCCCTTCTGCATCAACTGGAAGCATTTCTTGGCCATTGGACGGTTCTTAGCAAAGTCCTGGAATTCCTGGGTCTGTGACAGCTTGGCATCAGCACGGATGTGTCCTCCAGCATTGCAGTTTGATCCAAAAGCAACTTCAGCAGTGATGTGGGAATCTGGGTTTGCCTTGAGGGCATCGTTGAAGTTCATCAGTGGCACATTGGGGAAGTGGCTGGCAGCTGCAGCACACACCTGAGCCTTGGATAGCGATGATGAACCAGAGTTGGCTGGGTCCATTGATGCAAAGAACAGCATGCGGGCATTTGGAGAAGCATCACTGTTGGCCAAAGCTAGAGTAGCCACATACTGAGCACTGGATTGACCATGATTGTCTTGGAATTTGGCAGACACATCAACAACCATTGCATTAGCACCTGAGATGCCAGAAGCAACCTTGTGCAGGAATTCATTCTGTCTGGATTCACTGTTGGCAGCAGTGGAGGATGGGTGAGCAGCAGAGGAGTCTGCCCTGTTGTTGTTGCTGTCATGTGAGTTGTTGTCATTGTGGTTGTTGCTGTTGTTGTTGGAGTTGGAGTTGTTGCTGTAGGAGAAAGTGAACTTGGCAACCTTTGAGCTTGATTGGCTTGGCTTGAAGGCAACAGTAATGTTGTTGGGGTTGAGGGAGCTCTGAGCCCAGGGGGATGTCAAAGCAGACTTGACATCAAACTTGCTAACTTCTTCATAGAGGCTGGCAAGATCTCCAAAGCCCTTCTCACTCCAGTAACTGGCCTCAAATGCAAATCCAGTGCTGTCCTTGCCAAAGTTCTGCTGGATCTGTTTAGCTTTGCCAACATGCACTCTCTCAGTGCCTTCCTCCTGCAGAGCTGGGTTGAAGTTAAGGATGTTTGACTTGGTGGTGAAGAGCACTGTGCTGTACTGGAACACATTCTGTTTGTCTTCCTTGTTGAGTGGCTGGACTCTCAATTCAACTGCCTTGTTATCAATGTCAATGTTAGCATCCATCTGCACAGCAGTATAGAACTGGATGTTCCTCTCAACACTGGCATAGTACTCATGGTGGTTGAATGGAGCAACAGTACCAAACTTGCTGTTGGCCTGCATTGAGTAGACTGCTTCAATGTCAGCTGACATGTTGACGTATTGAGGAATGTTGACATAGTTGTTGTTGCCATTGGCCAAATCTGGGTGAGAGTTGACCTTGGTCTCTCCACCGACATACACCATGGTGGGTACACTTGAGGCGTAGACAAAAGGCAGACCCATTGGAGTGGGGAAGGCTACCTTCATTGTGTTCTTGCTGTAGAACTGGGTCAGGTTGAATGAAGTGTGCTTCAATTTCTGAGCTGCTTCCTTGAAAACTGTAAATTAGAAAAATTCAATCCATTAATAGCCAAATTGAGAAAATGAAAAGACTTGATAATATGTTTCACCAATTTCTCTGATTTTGAGTCTACTTTTAAAATAGGATCAATAAAGAAAATCTCAAAGAACTAATGTGAAATAATGAAGCATTGATGCAAATAACTAGAGGGTACCTATACATTATGACTACTATGAAAGTTATTCCTACTGAAAAGTCCTTAAAATGACTGAGCAAAATGATGAGTATTATTACCTAAAAATGAAAATATTAGTATTCTGTGAAATATCTCTCTTTACACAACAAATGTATTATAGAGTTGAATTAGATTTTTATATCACACTTACTGGCTGGGATCTTCTCAATGGTGTGGTTGTTGATGGCAAAAGCACGCTTTCCTCCTAGCATGGTGAGGAAGATGTTTCCTTCAAGCTGTTCAGCCTGGTCCTTCTGGATGTTGAGGGCTTTGAAAACGTTCTCAGCTGTCCATTCATTGTTTGAGTTCCTGTTGCTATGGTTTTCTTCATTGTCATGAGATCCAGACCTGTTGTTGTTTCTGCGGTTGCTGTTGTTGTTGTTGTTGTTCTTGAATTGGGTGTTGACAAGCTCCAGAAGGTCATTGACACTGGAGAACATAGCAGAGTGATGGAAAACTTGGTGTTTGTATCCACCATCATTGGCCATGAAGTTGACAAAGACACTGCTTGGGAAAATACTGTCAAAACTGCCAATGGAGCTGATCTGGCTTTCATAGCTCTTGTCAATGTTGTCAATGACATATGAGCTGAGGTAGTTCTTGGACATTGAGTATCCATAGTCAGCAGGGTTAAGCATATCAACAGCTGATTGGGCATTCCTTGCAAATTCAACAGAGTCTGGGTTCTGATCCATGTTGGCAGCACTCCTGATGAAGGATTGGGTAGCTGAGATGACTTGCTTGCTTTGCTCCCAGTTGGTCTGCTGTGCCATCCTCTGGAGCATGGCTGCGGGTGGGTTTGTGTTGGCCAGAAGGTGCAGGGCAGCTACTCTGAGTTCAGGAGCTTCACCAGGGTTCTTGTAGATTCTGTAGAGCACAGCACGGGCAGTTGTTGGGTGGACACGGGTCATCTGGTAAAGGCTGGCAACCATCAAAAGGCGCTGGAAGCGGGATGCTGATTTCTTTCCTTCCAGGTAGGGCTCAAAGGTCTTCAATAGTCTTGGGTGTGCAGTGTTTCCAAGAGCCTGGATGTAGACAATGATTTTCTGGCTGTCTCCCTTTTCAAAGGCACTCTTGAGTTTCTCTTCCAAGTAGGGCAAGTACTCCTGCTGTAGAGACTGGTCATTCTTGGATGTCAGGTGACCAAAGCTGTGAACTCCATAGCGCATGTGTTTGTTGTCTGAGTCAACTTGAGCTTTCCTCAGGATCTCTGAGAATCCAATGATGATGGTAGAGTTCAGGTACTTCTGGTTGACCACGTTTGATGAGGTGGCAAATTGGAAGAAAGTCTTGATGTACTTGTCAGTTGGCAGTCTGGCGGTTCTTGGGAGAACTGCAACAAGTTCAGCTGCCTTCTCATTCCTCACATCACCCTTCTCAACCCAGTTCTTGATGGCTTCCAATGCTGGTCCAGTTCCTGCATTTGCTGTGGCATGTTTGAATGCCTCCCTGAAATAAAAATAATTACATCCTTATTATCTCATGAATGATATGCTACTAATAATATCACTCATATCATTCTGTAATCAAATAACATTTTGAATTCTCCAATTTGTCTAATACTCTGTTCTACAGAAACCCTGCTTAATCAATCATTATGCATACACTCATGCAAATAGATCAATCTAGTGACTCTTAAGGTTTCTTTGTAAGGATTTGGGAGAATCTGGAAAGTTGAACTTTCACATTTCAAATTATAATAATTCTTCTTCCCTTATATTTCAGATGAGGTACTCACCAGCTCTGGAGTTTCTTGGCATCAGCAGAACTCTTGCCATTGGCGTTGTTCCTGTCAATGAAGAGTCTCTGTTTGACTTCCTGGATCTGCTTGGCTGACATGGTCTGGATCATTCTGGTGAGGATAGTGAAGGAGGTGAGTGTGTTCTGTCCTGGAATGGCACTGGGCTTCTGGACCTGGGCGCCAATTCTCATGGCTACCCTCTGTGCCTCATTGACAATGTCAATCTGCTTGTCAGCCTGGATTGAGTTTCCTCTCACTCCAACAAAGTGTGGCAAGAAAGGAGTGCTGGGTGCATCATTCATGTCTGGCTTCTGCTGCCAGTTTTCCTCACTGCTGTCAAGGTCAGAGGATGATGAGGAGGAGGAGGAAGAAGAAGAAGAAGAGCTGGATGATGAGCTGGAGCTTGAGCTGGAGTCTGAGCTAGAGCTGGATGAAGAGTCATCATTATCATTGTTATTCCTGTTCTTGTTGTTCTTGTTGTTGTAGTATTTGTTGTTGTCATTTTGTCTGTTGTTCCTGTTCTTGTTGTTCTGGTTATTATCATTGTTTTCCTCAGAAGAGTCATTCTCATTGTTTCTGTTCTGGTTGTTATAATTCCTGTTGTTCTGGCTGTCATCATCATCATCATCATCATTGCCATTGTTGAAGTTCTTCAAGATACTTCTGCGTGACCTGGATTTGGTTTTCTGCTGGCTTCTCCAGTAAGCATCATCATTATTGTCATTGTTCTGGTGTCTGTTGTTGTTTGAGTTGTTACGATTGTTGTTGTTCCTGTTGTTGTTGTTCTTTCCATTCTTGTTGTAGTTCTCTTCTGAGCTGCTTGATGAAGATGAAGAATCGCTGCTGGAAGAACTGCTGCTGCTGCTACTTGATGAGCTTGATGAGTCATTGTCATTCTGCCTGTTGTAGTTGCTGGATCTACGGTTGTTGGCTCCATTGTTGTCACTGTTTGATGCAGGGTTGAACTCGTAGACAAGGTCATTGATTTTCTGTGCATTCTGGACTGACTGAGGAGAACCAGAGGCATGTGACATAGAGACAAGGGTGGCATTCATGAGTGTGCCAACTACTCCCTTCTGCTGGTTGTAGCCAAATGGACTGATGGCAATCTCATTCTGAGTAACTGATGACTGGATGGTGAAACTGTTTGGTTGTCCACTCAAAATGATACGGCTTGTTGAGGCACGGTTGACAAGGTTGCCCATCTGGTTGCTGGCTGGCTCCCAGTTGGTTTCCTGAGTGAATCCAAAGTGGTAGTTGACTGGGTTATCACAGTTGCTAAAGTTCCTTGACTTGACCACCTGAATAAGGTTATGTAGTTGTTGCTGTTGCTGATGAACTGCAAATGGTGCAATCTCTGGGTGCTCCTGCACAACTCTCATTGGCAGCAGATCAACATCGTAGTGGGTCTCACACTTGCCGGTGACAGAGTCTTCCATGGCCTTGAATGAGCCACTCACCTGGTTGGAGTTGGGCACAATGTTGCGCCTAGACTTGATGACGTTCTGGCCGGTCACATCAACCTGGAACAAGCTGACAAATCCCTTGATCATGTTCAGTTCCCAGGTGGGTGTGTTCTTGTTGACCTGCAGGCTTCTCACTGATCCCTGCTTGTAGTTGACTTCAAAGGCTTGGTTTGCTTGCGACAAGGGCAACTGCTTGTACTGCAGCTCATTGCTGCGCAGCTCTTGTTGCCAGCCTCCGGTCAGGTTCTGGTGCACATCGGCGTACTGTGCGTTGGAGATCTTGAACACCGCCTGGTTCTCATTCTTGGCCTGAACCGACAAGTCTGCTTTGATGTGGATACCCACCATCTGGGGTGATCCTGCCTGGTGCATGGCTGACAGAGTTCTGCCTTGCACGCGGTAGTGGTACAACTGGTTGCTGTTCCATGCTGAAACATCACAATCACATTCACATTACACTCTGCTCATACAAATTGATTTATTGTTACAAGAAATTCATCAGTTGAGTTGAAATCATATCGTCTTCATTAATGAGTCATGTCACACTAATTCACATCATGAATATTTTGTTCATGTAATCCATTTTCCTATAAAAATTCATGGATAAGACTTACTTCTGGAATATTCTACTAAATATATTCAATTTCAAAATTATTGTGCTAAAGTATACTCTATTTATTCAAATTTGTAAATTTGTCAAATTCATGTATTTGAATCTTATTTTTAGCAAATAAGATTAATTTGAGTACATTATTTGAAATGATATAATGTAACTTAGTTGAAGAACTTTTAAAACGTTCAAAATGTTATAAAATGTTCACACTGGGTAGTGTGATAGTGCAGATTAGTTATTTTAAATCTTCAAAGCCAATCCAATTTTTATAACTTTGATTCCATTATTATCGTTGTGAATTGAAATACTCTATAGAAGAAAGCAGCAAGGGTACGGTAGCTGAAATGTTCCAATTAAAAAACCACACTGTACTCACGTCCGCTTCCACTGGCAGAAACTCCAGCAACCGCTGAAACAAATAGAATTATCATATGAATAATACTATATTTCCTCAAAGTTCGTATAAATTAATGAATTTCATCAATCGAGTTCAATCAATTGAAATCCTTTTGATGGTAATTGGACTGGATCTTTAAAAAAGGATTGTTCGCTTTATGTTTTTGTCACAATGAGAATATTAAAATTATACTATTAGAGGATTAAATTATACGCTACCGTACACGAAGTGTGGTTCGCTATAGCAGATATAAGAGTTATCACCCTGTGAAATCCTCATGAAAAAGGAGATTCATCATTAATATAATCAAATCTATATTATCATTTAAAGTTTCTTCAAGTTTAAAACTTCTATATAAAAGTAAATGCTAGTAAACTGTTGCTGAAGTGAATAACGAGCAGGTTATTTCCAGACCTTCATCTTGCTCTGTATAATATTCCAGATTAATATTGCTTGTATTGTATAATATTGCTTGCTCTGTATAATATTCTTAGATTAATTCTCGCAAATGTTGCATCAATAACATTTTTGCTATGCAACAAGAAAAACCCAATTTGAAATCAATCTAAACGACTGTAATACAGATGTATAAGCTTTAAATGATCAGACAAGATGTTGTCAAACCACTGATTTATTAAAAAATCAATATTCCTGGTTTCTAAATAAATCAGTGATTTGACAGTATCTAATATGTGGTTTGTCCTTTTATTTAATATGGATAACTACCTCAATATCACCTTCACAACTAGGGTGTTAGAAAAGTAATATAAGCTTGTTCAATTGAAAATTAGTTCTCTAAAAACTGAGATACAGTATTTACTTATGCTTTAAAAGGGAAGTGGTTCACTGTTGAAGCTATTCACTTTCAAATATTGAGCATTGAGCAAAATCAGGCTTAAATCAAATGAACCATGGAACATTACTTTAGATTCAAATTCAAACTCTAGGTTAAAACTCAGAATTCAATTAAAAAATAAATCATTATTCAATTTTGAAAAAGTTAAGTGACCACAAATTCAGATGAATAATAAGGCCCAATGAAATTAAATTGAATAATCCTAATTATATTATGAGCCATTTCTATGTATCTTTGATCTTTTGCTTTATTAAGCAATTTTCACAGAAAATCAGTCGGCAAAAAATCAACTTAAATTCGGTAGAAGTTATGCGATTGCTTAATGTAATCTTAGGGGTCTCAAATTCTAGAACACTTCCGAACTCACTATGACTTGTATAATTCATAAATTTTATTTCAAACAATTTCGAAGTTTTCGTTGCTGAGGACGATGCCCTCATAGGCTTGTGCGTTATTCTGATAAGGGATGAATGGCTTTAGGTGGGTACCAAACAACTTGAATATCAATTATATTATTGAATAATAATCATTGTGTGGAGAGTAAATAAAAATGAGGATTAGCTTTTCAAATGGTTCGTACTCCTTAACTGAATCTTTTTCATGGCTGAGGGTGATGCCTACATAAACTCTTGGCTTGTGCATAGGGAACATTTTGACAGAATAATGGAACAATTGGGACAAATATGGAACAAATAATGATGCGGCAGATGTAGTTTGGTGACTCAAACGCAAATATCAATAAATATTTATTTTTATATCTGAATCAATCTTAGTATTTTCAATAGTTCGACAATCTTTCTGTGGGAAGAAAAATCAATATGAAAAAAGTGATTTGTTAGTTGGGTTTGGGTTTGTACTCACCGATGACGCAGAAGAGCAGAGTTAGTCCGTTCATGTTGAGTCTAGCTGTGCTGAACTCAAGCAGACGAATGTGATTGCTGAAGAGGATCGGACTGCTTATATAGTGGACTGATGACGCTTCTCACGATTACATATCATCCACGTGATGCTTGAAATCCTTTTTTCGCAAGCAGTCAGCAGAATATTCCATTCATCCAAAATAAGCTACTGATATCATCGATATCAAAGCATCAAATTAATTTCCTCTTATTGTGATAACTAGAAAAAAATCCAAAAAAGTCATCGCTACTTTTCGATCTTTAAAATATACAGGGTTCTACCTGAATATTATACTATCCAAATGAAAATTTAATATATATCCAATACCATAGTAAAATTAGTTACTATAGTCCATTCACGATGGCTTGAGACGAGATAAACAAAAGCTCTGCATGTGTGTGTGTTCGACTGGAGTGGCTTCGTTTAAGCCACGACATAAACAAGTCACAGCAATGCCGAGATCCCGAATTTTGTTGTCGGGACTGTAACCAAAGCATTGACACAAAAACTTTTACTATAATTGTTTGTTCATTTCAGGTTCATGCAGTCGAGAGACAACCGAAACAAGAATGAGTATCTATAAATAAAATTACTTAAAGATACTTATTCTGAATCGCCTACAACAAAATTCAGGATTTCTGCATCGCTGTGACTTGTTTATGTCGTGGCTAGAACGAAGCCACTCCAGTCGTACACTCACGCATGCAGAGCTTTTGTTTATCTCGACTCAAGCCATCGTGAATGGACTATAGTTGGTTATTAGTTAATAGTTGATTAGTAAGGCACCATATTAAAATAAGGGAAATTGCAATACATCATTATTGTTGAGGTTATCTATTCCTTATCCAATCCTCTCATCATGTGGTAAGAGTAAGATTCCATATCAAAATAATGAGAATGGGAATGAGATGTCCCTTTACTAAATTCGTTCAGCATAATCTATGACAAAGTGATTTTTAATACTTTTTGCTCTAATATTCAACTGCCTGACCTCAAGTACTAACAATATTTGAGTGAGTATTGAGAAATTAATTTATTTTTCTCGTTTTTAGAAATATAAGACGTTCTTCTTAAAATATACTTCTCAGGCATCCAGACGCATTATTGATCATTTGAACAAGAATAAAATATTATTGTTGATTTGCATTCTAAAATGCAAATTTTAATTGAAAACCCTGAATTCACTTTGAATTTTTTTTATTATTTATTTTTTTACTTGATTTTTATACAAAGCCTTAAAATTATATAATGATTATAAATTGTAACATGAACTAGAACACATCAAACACTTGAAGGTTTGCAAGTCTGAAATTTATAATATTCTCTGTCGTCCTATAAATTATAACTGTTGCATGGGTACTATAACTATATTGAAGCCTCATTCCGTTTTTTTACGTGATTTCTAGTATACGGTATTGCTCAGGCCTACGTGCAAGTCTCATAATTATATACTCCAGAACCTCGGTATCAAATTTCGAAACAGCGCTCATTTTTTCAAAACAATCCCTCGTTTTTTTCCTTTTCAAGTATTATTTTATATGAATAACATGAATAACTCATTGTTAATGTAATTTCAAAATACAATAATTAATTCATCAAACATTTCACTGTTGAAAATTAGAGCGACGTTGTGGCATTATTTTAGAATTTTGTGAATACTTTTATAGTTTCCATTGAAATAGATCACACCTTCAGTCTGCACGGTCACATGTTCGATTCCAGTTTCCTCTGGCATTTTTCACGGTATCACTCTTACCTTATCAACCACAAACAAAATAATGAAAATTAATCTCATTTGAACATCATCAGCAAAAAAAACCTGGTCGAATAGCGTTGTTGCAGGAATCTCATTTTTAATCAATCTAGGCTACAAATAGATTTTCATATATTTTTTATTTCTGAACTTCATGCAGGATGAAATTCGAAGATATATGTTTTGTATTATACTATAGCGTACCGGTATTAGTGTATTATACTGTAGCGTATTCACTATATTTTTCTCCAATTATTAATTAAATTTAATCACTCATGAAACTAATTTTAGAAGTCTCTACCATGTTCACAAGTTTTTCACTGAAGGCTTTTGAATTGTTGAATCCCTTTTGGACGATCTATTGTTGAAGTCATTTTTGACAATCAATTGTGGATCATAGACTGTGAACACAATGAATCTATACAGATGGCAGGCCAATATTTTACTATCAACCTATCAATTAATTGAAGTTTCATAATGCGTTGAAATTATTATTGATCCCTTTCAAAGGTTTCTTCAGTAAATTTTTCAGCCACTTTTTGAACTTTGAATTTCTTTTTCTTCTCCTGTTAAGGCGTTGGGTCATCTTTGAATTTACCTCATTGAAATGACATTCCAATTGCAATCTCACTCAACGTAAAATTGAACTTTCCTGAAGATACCAAACACCTTGATGCTTCTATCTTTTGATATGTAAATAGCAATATTCTATCTTTTGATACCTATCTTCTATAGATATACATATATCTATCTTCTATAGTGATATCTATCTTTTGATATGTAAATAGCAACAAAACTGATGTGTAAAATAATTATATAAAATGGAAAAGCATTGCAGGTTTCTCTCCCCTATGATTATTATGAGAAAAATATTTGCCTCGGTTTTTTTTTTTTGAAGCATTCATATTGACTAAACATTCAAAACTGAAACAATCTAGAAACTTTTCCAATTCTTCATCATAAAACATCAAGTTTTAGTTATTATTACCAATCAAGTTCTTCTTTTAAATATGTTAGATGATTTAAATCCTCTTTTAAATCCAATGTTCATGATGCTCAAATATGGACCTAATAAGTTGATACTCAACTAAACTTTGCTTGTCCATGATAAATTTAAGTAAAATTCTTCTTGAACTGTTCAAGTTTAATAACCCCATTTGTAATAATAAAATACTCACGATGATTATTCTGTCTTGAAACAAGATGGATTCATTGAAATTCACTGTAATGTTTTCATTATTGTTTCAGTTTCCGGCCCATACTTGTTCTTGTTCGGCTGTTCTGTTCTTGAATACCATGAGTGAATCATCAAGCTTCATCATGAAGGCATGCCTTTGAATTCTGCTAATGGAAGAGTTCTCAAATAATGCTTCATTTTAGAAGGTAAGTTTTCATCTAGACTGGAATGCATTGAAATTTGACAAATTCGGATTTTCAACTTCTCCCTCAGAACAGAGGTTCTCAAACTTCTTGTCGCGGCTCCTAGGGGCCTCGTTGTTCTCAGTCTGGGGCTTCGCGGAGGTTTGACATATAATTTACAAGATACAGTGTTGAAGAATCCTTCGATTATGACATTTCATTAGACCCTGCATTGAAATCAAATTTTATCACATTTTTACTACTCAAGACTTGTACCTTCTTGTCGCAGGAGTATTCTGTCATTTAATATTAATTACACAATTTCATATTAATATTTATAGAATTAGAAAGCAAATCAGCAATAATATAATATATTATTGGGGTGGTAAAAAGGCTTTACAAGTTTTGATTCACTTTGCAGCATTTTACTTGTATTTTCAGCAATAGCTGCCATCAAATTCATCAAGTAGGACTGAGCTGAATTCTATGTTCAAAATTAGATGCGAATTGATATTTCGAAAGTTCTACCAAGATTTCAACTGCCCATTAAGAAAAAACAAGCCCACTCTTCTTTAGTATGACTTTCAAAGTAAATTGACATGAGTAATTTATTGGTATTATAAATACTGTAATAGAGATTTCTCATTATTTTCTACATCTATTTGTAAAGAACTATGGAAAAATTAGGGTAGATCTATAGTCTGTCCAAACAAAGAAGACATTCTTGCTAGATGGGAAAATGACTCAAGCTCGGTCAATATTCTCGGTAAAAAAATCATAAATTTGGTCTCAAATTGTAAGAAACATCCTGATCAACAATTTGAAACCAAATTTATGATTTTTGAACCAATATTGATCGAGCTGGAGTCATTTTCTTATCTTGCCAGAATGTCTTCTTTGATTGGACAGACTACAAGTGCCCTATTCACAATTCCAGAATTTCCTTACAAGCTTCTTATATACGTAAGAAGTATAGGTGTATTTACAGTGTTAAATTCAAATACTGCCATTTCAATTTTTTCCAATTCCCAATAGTAAAAATTGCTATAAAACACACCATTCATTGTTAGGAAATGGATATCAGGTCATTAGGTAGTAATCATCATTCTCATACAGGGGAGGCGCTGAAATTTATGTAATTTATTCCAAGAGCTAGGGAGTATTGAACCCAAAACGTTTGAAAACCACCGTCCTAGAATATATTTCACATAAATGTTTCATAATATTATAATAATGTTCATTTGCTTTCTAGCTCTAAAAATAATAGTATTAAATTGTATAATTAATATTAAATTAAATTGAATTGATAATAATGCTACTTTGAAAGACTTCTAAATTATTATTTTAATTGAAAACTAAACTAATTGGATTATCAAATTGTAAAAATAATCATAATCTTGAATCCCTTCATACTATTATTATTTGGCATCTTTTCCCTAGCTAGCATGGATAATCACAAAATAATCATCTTCATTCATTCGATTTAAAAAAATGAAATGCACATGCCAATAATATTGCAAGCCTCTCACATAAGATTCATAAATGCTCTGCTTTCGTGTGCGAAAAATTTTGCTGAATTGCAAATTCTGCTATCAGTAACTCATACTGCTCCGGAAACTTACTGTGCTTCATTCTAGACATCCTAATCTAGTATTCTTCTATCGTATAATATTTGCAATCAATGAAAGATTCATGCTCGAGTACTAACATGACTAGACAGAAATCCCATTCAAGTTTAGGCTAGTTGAAAGTTTACAAAATGCTGATGCTGAACTTCTTATCTTTAGAAGTTTGACAGTGATGTTAAAATGTGGGTTATTGTTATGATAAAAGCTCACATTATAACTTACAATGATTTTTAAAACGTTTTGCAACTTTGATATTTTACCAGAGTTAGCAAAAAAATTAAGGCAGTTTCGTCTGTCTCTTGTACGATGCAACAACTAGTACGTTACTGTATCCGACTAGCTGCAGCTGATGAAGAATAAAGTTACTAATATACTCTATTCTAGAATTGAATCGAACTCGGAACCTCTGGTTATCAGATGGGTGTGTTATTAATTACTCCAACAAGCCACTCATTGACAGCTGGTCAGGTATAGTTTCTCTGACCATTTGCAGGTAACATCAGCTGTTGGAATGTACAAGGGTAGATGAATCTGCCTTAATTTTTGTATCTGACTAGAATTGATGGCATCCAACCCGAGGTTTATTAAGCTATGATTTAATTGCATGCATTGAATAATGTTAGATGCTATGATTACGAATATTTCAACATTTTAGAATATTTGTCGCTACGACTTTAAGTGCTTGCACTATTTATATTTTCTGGCTTGCATAATTCAGGCAATCAGAAGAACAGAAAACTTTCCAGTTAAAAGCTTATGGAAGGAAGCAATCAGAAAAAGAGCCCATGCATCCAAAAAACTTTATTTACTCAACATTACAACGCAATAGTAGGTTATACCCCAATTTTATTGGAGATTTAGTAGCCCAATCAGTTATTGAATATATCATTGAACCACAATAATATTGAATTCAGTTCCACAAATTCCTAGTGTCAGATGTTTAAATAGTAATTATAGTCTGTCCAAGCAAAGAAGACCCTCTGGCAAGATGGGAAAACGACTCTAGCTCGGTTAATATTGGTTCAAAAATTATAAATTTCATCTCAAATTGTAGGAAACAATAGTTTGATCTACTACTGAGACCAAATTTATAATTCTTGAACAAATATTGACCTTTCTGGAGTCATTTTCCCATTTTGCCAGAGGGTCTTCTTTGCTTGGACAGACTATATTATAATGTTAAAAATATCATTATTAGGCCTAGATAGATTATTATGTACCTTGATGACCGCTTATGACTAGAAAAATGTAGCAGTCATTCAAAAACTTACCACCATGCTTCAAATTAATATTTTTTGAGTTTTCATATTGTTTCGTATCGATTAAAGTATGTATCGTTTCTATGTATTTTTAGTTTTTTGAGTTATTCCTGTTCTAAATATGTTGTGATATCCTGTAGTGCTCTCCATATTGACGATGATTACTATAACTTTCTGCTGATGTAATGATGGAATAGATAATATTCAACACTTTTCACCTCATACTATTCAACTTATCGCACCATTTTGAATTGGATTGGATATAAATTTGACATCCATATGAAATCATAGCAATTTTTGTAAATTCATGAAATCAAAATACTGATAATACAAAAAGACAACAGAAAATTTAATATTAAATATATATAACAAGCATAATAAAATTAATAGTCGCTCATACAAACATCAAGGTTTTAGAGTATGTGATTTGGTATAATAAGTGTAGTTATCTTCATACTAGTACTAGTGTTGTTTCCGTTGCAAGCAATACTTCTCATGTTACAGTGACTCATTAATTGGTATTTGGAAAATATAATGCTGGGGCCGGGACAACATTTTCAACGTAGAATCCCGTACTTCAGTCATTCTCTGCGATCTGTTGGGAGTCAAATCCTGGTGAGGATTTGTAAGTGAACTATATTTACTATTCAAGCTATTCCACAAATGCACAAAAATACTATTCTACTAGGTAGCCATTTTAATTTATTGGCTTTTATTACAATGTGAAGTTGGAACTCACAGGTCCTTTCTGGCACTAGACCTTGAAATTATTAAGTACAGCATGAATAATATTGTTATAATACAAATAAATAATAAACCTTGTAAACTTGGATGAAACCTATTAAAATCTGATATAAAGGATCCCAAACTTCTCACGCTGATTCCTTACAACAATAAAAAGTGAAAAAGTTCCATATGAGTCACCTCCAGAAATACTTAATTGTTATCAAGTTAACAACAGCGGAGAATTTTACATTTTTTATAAAATCTATAATTTTAGAGGTCTAATGAGGAACAACTAACGGTTTGGTTCATTCGCTATATGTTCTTTATCTCACCATAAAAATATAACATTGGGATCGTTTTTGTCCTGTTGGCAACCCTGGATCCATTTCTCTTGTAGCTGTGCACAATTTGATCTCTCAAAAATATGACGATCTTACAAGTTAGATTCTCAGGTTTATTAGATGTGAAAACATTAATTAGAAAACGATGTTATAGGCTCTCTAGATCCTCAGTTCATGAACGCCAAGCAGCCGAGGAAATGAGGAAATGTGAACTGATCGTCCCTCCTGAAGTTATACAGAGTGTTTCAGGAGGAATGTGCAATACTTTCCAGGCTAATTCCTTACACCAAGTAGACAAAAAAGTTTCATGGGACCAACCCCCAAAAACGCTTCGTTACTGAGATAACAATGGCGGAAAATTGAGATTTTTCAAAATATATTAATTTTTTAGAGGCTTTAGTGAGCTTCTAAAATAATCAGTTCCTATGTAAAATCAGCTGAGAAATTCAATGAAACCAGTTCCAAGTTTCTAACTTTAACGGTTATAAATTTTGTATTTTCTATTAATGGAAGTTGAAGAGAGTCGGATTCTAAAGAAAAAGTTAAATGGTGGCGATTGTGTAAATTTTACCCAAATCTCAGAAATAGCGATCAAAAATCGCAAAATCGCTACTAAACACAAATTCATCACTTGTGCTATGTTTTGTCAATTTTGCGATTTTTGATCGCCATTTCTGAGGTTTGGGTAAGATTTACACAATCGCCGCCATTTAACTTTTTCTTTAGAATCCGACTCTCTTCAACTTCCATTAATAAAAAATACAATTTTATAATTCGTTATCCAGTTATAACCCTTATTGTTGAAAAAATGGCGTTTTCTAGCATATTTTTCCAATTATCTCAATAACCGTTGAAGTTACAAACTTGGAACTGGTTTCATTGAATCCCTCAGCTAATTTTACATGGGAATTGATTATTTTAGAACCTCACTAAAGCCTCTAAAAATTAGAGAAATTAATATATTTTGAAAGATCTCAATTTTCCGCCATTGTTATCTCAGTAATGAAGCGTTTTTGGGGGTTGGTCCCATGAAACTTTTTTGTCTACTTGGTGTAAGGAATCAGCCTGAGAAGTATTGCACATTCCTCCTGAAACACCCTGTATGCACTGTACAAAAAATTTACCGTATTTTGAGCTCTTAGCAGTTTCTCCGATAACTCGTCAACAGTCATGTCATTGAAAACAACATCACAGTAGTTTACATAGAGAAGTATATGAGTCTAGCTTGAGAGGTTTGCAATGTCAATTTTCATTTTTTCAACAGAGTCAGTAGGCTGCTTGAAAATTGAAGTAACTAAATGTGTAAGCTAAAAACGTATTTATTTATTCAGGGAAGAACAAGAAACTTAAGGGTGGAAACACAGACATTGAGTCCAACTTATAAGTGTTTCTTGGACTTGGCGAACCTAAAAACCTCTGCTACATTTACGTTTGTAAATGCTGAACAACAATGGGCCAAAGACAGGCCCTGAGGAACGCCCCTCCAAACAATTGTATAGCCTACAGGTTAGCATGCTAATATAGCGCTAAACTGAAATTTCTTGGAGTTCCATGTCAATCGAGTACAAGCTTCATTGAAGGATCAAGAAAGGGTCTCAGAATATTTATTCTCGTCTGTAATTGAAATGCTTGAATAGAACATATTTTTCCAGGATGTATCTCAGCTCATGGAATCTATTAAGCTCCTTAATCCACTAGGATCTTACTAATAATAGTTGTAAATATCGCAAATATTCAAGACCTAGTAGTGGAAAAATTCTCTTCCAAAATCAGTTTTCCAACCAAGCTTTTATCAAATATAGTTTTTACGACTCATTTTCCATTGTAGGATTGTCAAGGACATCACACTTAATCAGGCATTGAAGCAAAGTTCACTATTTATTTCAAAGACTTTCATCATGATCGGGGAGAATGGTCATTACGTCAGTGAAAGGTCAGTTATTGCATGATAAACTATTCATTAAGTACGGTATCATATCTCTACATGATAGCTGAGAATTTCCTCTTTTTATAGAGTTTTCTTTCATACGATTTCCACCATTAAAAGTTCATGAATATTTGTTTCTGGGAAAAGTCCATTCATGACAGGAACTATTGGAAATTACTTTTTTAAAATCAAAATATTCAAAAGATACCGTACTGCAAATTTATTGATGAAAACTGCCAACATCCTTGAAAAGGAAAAGCACTTGAAGAAATGGAAATGTACATTTATTCCAGGAGAATACAATGAGTAACAACCCAAGAAAAAATACATTATAGTCGAATTGAATTAATTTAAAACTAAGATATAACAAGATCATATTTATTCTGAAAACTAGCTCAACAGATCATAGATCGAAATAATGGGCTCGTTTGACTAGATTAAGTATAGCCTACGATAACTTTCAAATCGATACAAAGAAGTAGACTACCGGTATCTCACTTTTCAATATAGGCCTAATATAGGCATACAACAATTTGGTACACAAATTCAAAATGAGCACCAAGATTACGAACAAATAATCATACAAAACAAAGAAGAAATCATTGGAAAAATGAATTCTATCATTCAACAAAAAATGCTATTTTCAATTAGTATTAACCACAACTCTCATTATCCTATAGAGCAGTGGTTACCAAATGGCGGACCGCGGTCCGGCTCCGGACCGCCAGCTAGGTTTGTGCGGACCGCGATATCATACCAATCTCAACGAAAAAATCTTGAAATAAATCCTATAACAAAATCCATTAGAAATCCTTTGAAGTCTAAATGAAATTGAATTATTCAAAACAACCCTAACAATAAATATACAACAGCAGTGTAGCCAAATTAGAAAGGAGACAGTTCTTTCAATGTAATTTATCTTTGTACTGTATTTCAATAGCTAAAGAGATATAGTCAAGGACTAAATAAATTAGAGAATAGTTTTTACAATTTTATGAGTAGTAAACATTCTTCAAATGAATAGAATAAACAATATAGTAATTTTGATTTGTTATTTGTATTGTACAAGAAAATAAATTTATTCTTCTTATTATTATTATTATTTTTTTTAATGACAAATCCAATTGAAAGGATGACCTTTATTTCTATTTTAATATATCAATGGCATAATATCAAACTTCAATATATTTGAAGAACATTAACATCGAAATGCATACAGAGTAATCACTATCTCAAATATTCGAAAAATGATTAAAATTAATGTAGTTGAACAACTACATTAAAAATTTTTATTCTGGTGAGAAACCCCCCCACCAGTGCTTTCCCCTGAATGGACCGTGGAAGGTCGCTAAGACTTTGAAACGGACCTTAACTTAATTGGTGACCACTGCTGTAGAGAATACCGATAATCCTGTAATTGCATGGCCGAAAACGACTTGCATGGCCCCCATATACAGGTACATATAGTCTGTCCAAGCAAAGAAGACCCTCTGGCAAGATGGGAAAATGACTCCTGCTTGGTCAATATTTGTTCAAGAATTATAAATGTGGTCTTAACAGTAGATTAAATTGTTTTCTAAAATTTGAGACCAAAATGATCATTATTGAACCACTATTGATCAAGCTTGAATCATTTTCCCATCTTGCCAGAGGGTCTTCTTTGCTTGGACAGACTATACTAGGAGATTGATGCAAGAGTGTTGGGATCACCATCACGACCTGTCAAAATTCCGTGTAGAAAGCTAATAAGCTTTATTATTTCTCAAATTTGAACTAATCGAGTATCTTATCAACCAGAAGGCTTAAATATTGCCTCGAGTTTTATAATATAAGAGGCGCAATAATTTCTTATGCACTTTTTCTTACGTATCTATCCAAATGTAGTCTGGTCGAGCAAAGAAGACATTCTGATGAAGACATGATTCCAGCTCGGTGAATATTGGTTCAAAGATTATTATTAATTTTTTCACGGTATTGGTCTCAAATTGTAGAGCAGAATGAATGTTTTCCCACAATTTGGGACCAAATTTCCAATTTTTGAACCAATATTGACCGAGTTGGAGTCATTTTCCCATCTTACCAGAAAGTATTCTTTGCTCTGACTATACTTGTCTGTTATTTACTATACTTGACACAGGTTACCTAACAACAGAAGCGAATTCAAATCTAGGGTGAATCAAAGTCTTAAACAATGAATCTATATTTCTGAATACTCTACCTATTGTTGATATGAATCCTAATAAGCTAAAATATATTTTTACAATTTTTATAATATGATTGAAGAACCAAAGATCTTCACTTATCAAAACACCCATATCGAGGAATTCCTTTTTCCTCCAAAGACAAACTAGTGCCTTGAAGTTCTTGGTATGGCACTGCCTTGATGCCTATGTTATCAAATCAATGCTACAATGCAATGAATGTTGGTACCTCATCATTTTATGTCTTATATGCTTATTTTAGTAAAGAATTTTTGTTCAGAATTCAAATCGAATCAGGAATGAATTCAGAAAAAAATGATTTCGTGTTGCCATTCTAGTAGAGGGGGAAAGCCGATTCTGGGCCCTCAGCAGATATGCACCCATGTAATCTTACAGATGGGCTGTTATCTAATAGATATTTTTGCTTAGAGGTGCTTCAGAACTAAAGCAGACTAAAACGAAGTTGACGGATGACAAATGACTGTTGTTGATTGACAGTGCTCAATCATATTGAGCTCTATTAGAACATTCTGGAAACGGTCTGTAATAACATATCAAGTTGAGAGCAGCCTCAACCAAATCGTTCCACTCTCATAGATCACTTCCAGACTATTCTGATAGAGTAGAACATCAATAACAGCCATTCATATAGGTAAAAAATCACCTTAATATACTTTCAACGAAGGCAGTTTCAACGACCCCCACTCCTTCCCTCATCACGTGACCATTTGAACTGAACTGAACTGACTAATTGTGACAGTATCTCCTCTCTTTTGGATAGGATAGAAGGGACTACAAGGATGTACTCTCAAGTCAAATTAATTAAACTCTCTTTATTTACAATAAAAACAATAACATAATATGTTTCACATCCTTATATAAGTTAAATACAGAATACACCTCTTTCCTTTTTTCTATTGGGTGTATGCTTTAGGAAATCCAAATTTATTCTAATTTTATAATTCAAATCTATGTTGGAGCTCTCAAGTTCTTCCTCCAACCAATAGTTTAACACATACAATGCTTCTTGGTTCTCAAACTGTAATATATACCGATTTTTGTTTCTAGCAACTACTTGTTTTATTCCAATAATAATTAACTCTGTACCTACTGGCAACTCTTCTAATCTTTTGCACTGTCCAATTTTCCCTTTCCCTTTGATCTCTAGCATAGTAATCTTATTGAATTGCTCCACTCCTGTCAGTGTGAAGGGAGTGTCTTCTAAGCTTTTCCATATATCTGACCGAAATTTGAGAGTTATTGTATTTTTGGAAATGGATTCCCATTATAGCTTGTCATACCATAAGAAGTAATCCCACAAATGATTTCTTCCCTTGGTAGACAAATAATTTCTTTTTGGTCAGAGTATGGGATTACAAAATAGCCAACTTTCTTGAGGTCTTGTATTGCTTGGTATGCATTGAGAAAAACATTTTTTCTCAATAGTTTCATCATTCGTACTGCTGTGCTCTATTAGTTTTTCTATCACAAGTTAAGACTTATTTGCATCAATATTGCGTATAAAGGTTAAGATAGAAATGTTTGGAAGAAAAAGTGTTAGAATACTACAGAAATTATGCCACATATGTAGGTTTCTCCTATTCTTAATTGCGTTCTTGACATATTTTACATATTTTCTATTATCTGTATCATCATTCTATCATAGTTTTAAACGCATGAAGTCTAGTAGACTTGATGCAACATTGTCAATTCAGATAATTATAAATAAAAATTGACTAATTTTTTATAATATACCTGACGAAATGGCAACATCTATGGGTTTGTGGGGTAAGGACGGACTCAGCTGTTCCAGTTTCTATTGGACTATTTTCATACGTTTTACTATAATTAATAATTTTACATTTCAAATAAATTCTAGTTTGAATATTCACTAATCTACATAACTAGATACTGCATCTACTCACTTTACTACTTATTGCTTTGATACAGTATCACTTCTTCTGAAGTGTTTGTTAATGGAAATTATACTATATTATTACGTATCCTTTTCAATTATGCTTATTGGAAACTCCTCCGTTTCATGTAGATACAACGCAATATTAGCCACATCAACCTCAAGTGTCATTTTATTTTATGTTTTTCAATGATAAAATTCCAGTTTTATAGTTTCTGTAAAATGAATAAATAAATGATCATTTTTGGAATGGTTGCCTCTATAACGGCTCTTTTTCTCACATTTTTTTTCTAACTCTCTCTTGGTAGAGAGGAAGTTAAGTCCCAATTCGCCTTAATAAAGACAATCAATCAATTACGATAAAACTATAATCTCTTACGATAAAACTAGCATATTATATCCATGAATAAATAGTTATCCATAGCTAAATAGGCTACTGATGGATAATTTGGCTCTCATGCTTGCAGACTGTTACGACAGAGCTCAGCATTTGGTTCATCCTCCGCTAAATTAAAATAGTCTAATTATAAAATTCAAAAGGTAGAAGATAGTTAAGATAGTAAAGGCAGTCAGTCGTTTCCCTTTTTTCTGAATTTTAATTTTTGATCATCGCCTAAAATTTACACATTCCTTTCTCCAATATTCCATTTAAACGAAAGGTTTAAATTTCTTGACGAATTGAATTCAATTTTTTATACTATCATATTCATGCGAGACTTATTTATTGTATTTGGGATGTTATGATGAAGTTGAAACTGTATGATCATACATCAATTGATCTGAGTTGAGATTTTGGTTCCTGTGCTATTGAGATTTAAATATTTATACCAAATGGAGCTTACCAAGAATATAAACATACATTAATGTTTCTGTAATTGAATATTAATGTTTTAACAGACCACGCCATCATGACAACTGAAAATGGCATAATTTTTTTCACTGAATGAAAATTGATTCTCCACTTTTACTCCACTGCGTTAGCACTTCACTCCTGCTTTGTAGATGCACAATTATATCACTGTTGAATCTCATAATAGGCCTATATATAATACATTTTTCACAATTATATATGCACAACTATAATACATTTATACAATTTCACAATTATAATACATTTTTACACAATTATATCACAAAGGTTGAATCTCATATATCTCATAATAGGCCTATATATAATACATTTTTCATAGTCCACGCTTTGTGTAATCAATGAAATAGTGTAATTAATTTCATTTTTGTTTCATAATCTAGGATTCAATCCGATATATTTTGTTATCTACATCAATGAAATGAATACGGTAGTTCAATCTAATAATCCGTCACCTCACATGACTATGTGCTTTCCAGTGTTCGATTGCAAAGAGGCTTAGATTGCAATCAAACTGGTTTAGAAACTGATTATCTCGAATTAATAATTAAAAAGTCACATTAATCTTTTAGAGCTACACAAAGTAACTGGTTATAAATAACTATTGTGTTGAACTACAGTGTAAAAAAGTGGAGTTTTGTATGTGTCTGCAACATTTCCGATATTTCAAAGCTGGAATAGTATATAGTATTAAGGCTAAGATTGAATTCTAGTGAGTCTGATCGGTATAATTAGGCTCAACATTATTTAATTATGTAAATGGTGTTTAAGCCAGTTTGATGTTAGGCTTATTTTATTGCCGCTTCCCTCAATCACTGTAGTCAATTTGATGAAAGTCAATTTATTTTTGTTTCAAAATTTCAAGTGAAATTCAATATTTTAAATAATATTATCGGTATTTTTTGTTATTTTTCACCTCCCAAATTCAAAATTTATGTCTCATACTTCGTCTCATAGTACTACAGATTAGGCCTAGATGATGGATAATAGGATTCATAAACCATTCAATGGAGTTTCATGAACCAATTGGCCCACTGGTAAAAATTTATGATATTTTAGAAAACTATAATTACAAAAGAGAGAATTAGATTGAAAAATCTATCAACCAGTAATCAGATTGTTCTTTATAAAATTATAATGAGATCTCCCAGAATGTAACACCACACATTATACAGCAATATGAATTACAAAAAAGGTTGAAGAGAATTGTGTTATGCTGAACACTTTGGGCTTGATTCAATACCAAACACCTAGTGGGATTGGATTATGGATAAAATAAAATAGAAATTATTCAATGCAAAATTTATTGGTCAATCAAATCATAAATTAAATTATACTTTAAATAATTAAATTTGTGATTAGTTGTCCCTGACGCATCCCTTGGGGATGTTCTTCTTGAATGTAGCGTTGGGCTGCTTCTGTTCAAGGTTGACACGTCTGCCACTGCGGATCTGTTCAGCCCAGTATTCAGCATTCTTACCCTGGCTGATGCACAGATATTGGACCTCCTTCTCAGATGATCCAGCTGGGGAGCTGCCGTGCTGGCACTTGGGGATTGGGTGAATACTGAAGCACACATGGTCACCGTTGTTCTTGATGTCCTGTACAAGCTGGGTTGATGATGAGGAGGAATCAGAGGTTGCAAATGGTGGCATTGATAGCAACTTGCTGTTACGGTTGTTGTTGTTGCTGCTTCTGTCATAATCATTGGAAGTGATGACATCAGCAAAGATTGTGTGGCGTTTGAAGCAGGTAACCTGTTCAGCCTGTCTCTTGAGCTGTTCAACGTTGCTGCTGCTACCTGACAGAGCATAGGTGGCTGCAAACAGCTTGGCTTCCCTCAGGATGCACTTCTTGGGTGTGGTAAAGTCAGTGTACTTGTCACCAGAGTAGGTACCGCAGAGACCACGCACCTCACCACTGTAGTAGCTGTCAGCATCAATCATGAAGTTGGCACCATCATGGTTGACAGCAATACCGTGGGATGGAGATTGTACCTGGACCTCACCGTTGTCAGTGACAGAGATCTCAACAAGGGTCTCTCCATCAAAGTCATCAAAGCTGGCCAGCCTGTTGTTGGCAATGTTCATCTTGTTTCCATTGACCTGGACATTGACATTGGGGCTGTTGTTGTTGGAGTCAGAGCCAGAGGGGTTGATGTCAATGACATTGTCTCCCAACAGCATCTTGACAGCCTTGCGCTGAGATCCGGCATTCTTGGCGAGGATGGCAACCTTCTTGTACTTGTAGAAGCTGTTGGACTGGCTGTTGCTGACACTGTATCTGCCAGAGTTGTCATTGTAGTTCTTGGGAGTGGAGGCAAACATCACATGCCAGCCTTCAAGGTCAGCTGAGTAAGTCTTGTTGTCAAAGGTGCTGATGGAGTTCTTGCTCACAGAGCAGGTTGCTGAAAAATAAAAAAATACATCAGTATTAAAATTCTTAGCAAAGCAGTCCCATGTTTCAATGTTTCATGAGATGAACAGCATGCTCTCCTAATGTCCAATTCAGATAGAAGTGATATCAAAAATATAGAACAAGATGTGGATCAGGATATAGAATATATAAATCAAATATGGTAGTTCAATGTTTATCAAAGCCCATCTCTTTGATATGCATCAAGCTATTTGTTTTACACATTTTATATGATCAGCTGATCGATGTCTTGTCTCATCTTTTACATCTTCCTTTCTGTCTGAAGTGGGTATAATTGAGTATACTGATTAGAATGATTACTGGCATTTGTCACTTACAAAGTGCTAATATTTACAGTGTGCTTAGAACATGAGCTCAAGGTTCTTTGATTTCAAGAGTATCACCAACAGTGATTAAAACAGAAATATTAAGTCCCAGCCACTAAATTATAGCTATCCCTAGTTGAACAATTTGCAGTTGCCAAAATTGAAATCATTTTTCTTTGTTATACAAATTAACATTTGTATTGAAACATGTTTCAAGTAAAAGCAATGGTTTTTAATGTCAGGTTGAAAAAAATTCTTTAAAAGTCACAATCCATATAAAAAATTAAATAATTACTAGACTACTTGATAATAGTTGTGTACTCACGGTAATCATAGTTCTCATTGTAGGACATGAGCTCAAGTGAGTTCAATGAAGGGTGGAAGATAACTAGTGGTCTGACAGCTGGGTCCACTTCAACATTCTTGAAGTTGGCAGTAAAGAATGGAGAGTTGATTGAGGCATTGAAGTAATGGAGGTTGTAGTTGAATCTGGCATTGAGATCAATCTTGCCTGAAGGATTGCTGTGCTGGCTGAACATGTTCTCACTATGGTATGGGAAAGCAACCTGAGCCAGGGCAGAGTAGACATTGTAGGTGACATTCTTGAAAGCATTTGGTACTCTGTCGTACTTGATGGAGACATCATACTTGTTGAGCATGTTGGCAACCTTGGTGGCATTCTGGCAAGCGTATTCAAGAGCCTGGCCCTTCTGCATCAACTGGAAGCATTTCTTGGCCATTGGACGGTTCTTAGCAAAGTCCTGGAATTCCTGGGTCTGTGACAGCTTGGCATCAGCACGGATGTGTCCTCCAGCATTGCAGTTTGATCCAAAAGCAACTTCAGCAGTGATGTGGGAATCTGGGTTTGCCTTGAGGGCATCGTTGAAGTTCATCAGTGGCACATTGGGGAAGTGGCTAGCAGCTGCAGCACACACCTGAGCCTTGGATAGTGATGATGAACCAGAGTTGGCTGGGTCCATTGATGCAAAGAACAGCACGCGGGCATTTGGAGAAGCATCACTGTTGGCTAAAGCTAGAGTAGCCACATACTGAGCACTGGATTGTCCATGATTGTCTTGGAATTTGGCAGACACATCAACAACCATTGCATTAGCACCTGAGATGCCAGAAGCAACCTTGTGCAGGAATTCATTCTGTCTGGATTCACTGTTGGCAGCAGTGGAGGATGGGTGAGCAGCAGAGGAGTCTGCCCTGTTGTTATTGCTGTCATGTGAGTTGTTGTCGTTGTGGTTGTTGCTGTTGTTGTTAGAGTTGTCACTGTAGGAGAAAGTGAACTTGGCAACCTTTGAGCTTGATTGGCTTGGCTTGAAGGCAACAGTAATGTTGTTGGGGTTGAGGGAGCTCTGAGCCCAGGGGGATGTCAAAGCAGACTGGACATCAAACTTGCTGACTTCTTGATAGAGGCTGGCAAGATCTCCAAAGCCCTTCTCACTCCAGTAACTGGCCTCAAATGCAAATCCAGTGCTGTCCTTGCCAAAGTTCTGCTGGATCTGTTTAGCTTTGCCAACATGCACTCTCTCTGTGCCTTCCTCCTGCAGAGCTGGGTTGAAGTTGAGGATGTTTGACTTGGTGGTGAAGAGCACTGTGCTGTACTGGAAGACATTCTGTTTGTCTTCCTTGTTGAGTGGCTGGACTCTCAATTCAACTGCCTTGTTATCAATGTCAATGTTAGCATCCATCTGCACAGCAGTATAGAACTGGATGTTCCTCTCAACACTGGCATAGTACTCATGGTGGTTGAATGGAGCAACAGTACCAAACTTGCTGTTGGCCTGCATTGAGTAGACTGCTTCAATGTCAGCTGACATGTTGACGTATTGAGGAATGTTGACAAAGTTGTTGTTGCCATTGGCCAAATCTGGGTGAGAGTTGACCTTGGTCTCTCCACCGACATACACCATGGTAGGTACACTTGAGGCATAGACAAACGGCAGACCCATTGGAGTGGGGAAGGCTACCTTCATTGTGTTCTTGCTGTAGAACTGGGTCAGGTTGAATGAAGTGTGCTTCAATTTCTGAGCTGCTTCCTTGAAAACTGTAAATTAGAAAAATTCAATCCATTAATAGCCAAATTGAGAAAATGAATAGACTTGGTAATATGTTTCACCAATTTTTGACAATTTCTCTGAATTTGAGTTCACTTTGAAAATAGGATCAATAATGAAAATCTCAAAAAACTAATGTGAAATAATGAAGCATTATGACAGCTATGAAAGTTGACCTCACTGAAAGGTCCTTAAAATGACTGAGCAAAATGATGAGTATTATTACTTAAAAATGAAAATATTAGTATTCTGTGAAATATCTCTCTTTACACAATAAATGAATTATAGAGTTGAATTAGATTTTTATATCACACTTACTGGCTGGGATCTTCTCAATGGTGTGGTTGTTGATGGCAAAAGCACGCTTTCCTCCAAGCATGGTGAGGAAGATGTTTCCCTCAAGCTGTTCAGCCTGGTCCTTCTGGATGTTCAGGGCTTTGAAAACGTTCTCAGCTGTCCATTCATTGTTTGAGTTCCTGTTGCTATGGTTGTCTTCATTGTCATGAGATCCAGATCTGTTGTTGTTTCTGCGGTTGCTGTTGTTGTTGTTGTTGTTCTTGAATTGGGTGTTGACAAGCTCCAGAAGGTCATTGACACTGGAGAACATAGCAGAGTGATGGAAAATTTGGTGTTTGTATCCACCATCATTGGCCATGAAGTTGACAAAGACACTGCTTGGGAAAATACTGTCAAAACTGCCAATGGAGCTGATCTGGCTTTCATAGCTCTTGTCAATGTTGTCAATGACATATGAGCTAAGGTAGTTCTTGGACATTGAGTAACCATAGTCAGCAGGGTTGAGCATGTCAACAGCTGATTGGGCATTCCTTGCAAATTCAACAGAGTCTGGGTTCTGATCCATGTTGGCAGCACTCCTGATGAATGATTGGGTAGCTGAGATGACTTGCTTGCTTTGCTCCCAGTTGGTCTGCTGGGCAATCCTCTGGAGCATGGCTGCAGGTGGGTTTGTGTTGGCCAGAAGGTGCAGGGCAGCTACTCTGAGTTCAGGAGCTTCACCAGGGTTCTTGTAGATTCTGTAGAGCACAGCACGGGCAGTTGTTGGGTGGACACGGGTCATCTGGTAAAGGCTGGCAACCATCAAAAGGCGCTGGAAGCGGGATGCTGATTTCTTTCCTTCCAGGTAGGGCTCAAAGGTCTTCAATAGTCTTGGGTGTGCAGTGTTTCCAAGAGCCTGGATGTAGACAATGATTTTCTGGCTGTCTCCCTTTTCAAAGGCACTCTTGAGTTTCTCTTCCAAGTAGGGCAAGTACTCCTGCTGCAGAGACTGGTCATTCTTGGATGTCAGGTGACCAAAGCTGTGAACTCCATAGCGCATGTGTTTGTTGTCTGAGTCAACTTGAGCTTTCCTCAGGATCTCTGAGAATCCAATGATGATGGTAGAGTTCAGGTACTTCTGGTTGACCACGTTTGATGAGGTGGCAAATTGGAAGAAAGTCTTGATGTACTTGTCAGTTGGCAGTCTGGCGGTTCTTGGGAGAACTGCAACAAGTTCAGCTGCCTTCTCATTCCTCACATCACCCTTCTCAACCCAGTTCTTGATGGCTTCCAATGCTGGTCCAGTTCCTGCATTTGCTGTGGCATGTTTGAATGCCTCCCTGAAATAAAAATAATTACATCCTTATTATCTTATGAATGATATGTTACTAATAATATCACTTATTTTATTATGTTATCAAATAACATTTTGAATTCTCCAATTTGTCTAATAAATTTCTAATACTCTGTCCCTATGGAAACCCTGCTAATCAATCATTATGCATACACTCATGCAAAATAGATCAATCTAGTGACTCTAATAAAGATTTCTCCATAAGGATTTGGGATAATCTGAAAAGTTGAACTTTTATATTTCAAATTATAATAATTTTTCTTTCCTTATATTCCAGACAAGGTACTCACCAGCTCTGGAGTTTCTTGGCATCAGCAGAACTCTTGCCATTGGCATTGTTCCTGTCAATGAAGAGTCTCTGTTTGACTTCCTGGATCTGCTTGGCTGACATGGTCTGGATCATCCTGGTGAGGATAGTGAAGGAGGTGAGTGTATTCTGTCCTGGAATGGCACTAGGCTTCTGGACCTGGGCACCAATTCTCATGGCTACCTTCTGGGCCTCATTGACAATGTCGATCTGCTTGTCAGCCTGGATTGAGTTTCCTCTCACTCCAACAAAGTGTGGCAAGAAAGGAGTGCTGGGTGCATCATTCATGTCTGGCTTCTGCTGCCAGTTTTCCTCACTGCTGTCAAGGTCAGAGGATGATGATGAGGAGGAGGAGGAGGAAGAAGAAGAAGAAGAGCTGGATGATGAGCTGGAGCTTGAGCTGGAGTCTGAGCTAGAGCTGGATGAAGAGTCATCATTATCATTGTTATTCCTGTTCTTGTTGTTCTTGTTGTTGTAGTATTTGTTGTTGTTGTCATTTTGTCTGTTGTTCCTGTTCTTGTTGTTCTGGTTATTAGTATTGTTTTCCTCAGAAGAGTCATTCTCATTGTTTCTGTTCTGGTTGTTATAATTCCTGTTGTTCTGGTTGTCATCATCATCATCATTGTCATTGTTGAAGTTCTTCAAGATACTTCTGCGTGACCTGGACTTTGTTTTCTGCTGGCTTCTCCAATAAGCATCATCATCATTGTCATTGTTCTGGTGTCTGTTGTTGTTTGAGTTGTAACGGTTGTTGTCATCATCATCATTGTTCCACTTGTTGTTGTTGTTGTTCTTGTTCCAGTTGTTGTTCTTTCCACTGTTGTTGTTGTTGTTGTTCTTTCCATTCTTGTTGTAGTTCTCTTCTGAGCTGCTTGATGAAGATGAAGAATCGCTGCTGGAAGAACTGCTGCTGCTGCTGCTTGATGAGCTTGATGAGTCATTGTCATTCTGCCTGTTGTAGTTGCTGGATCTGCGGTTGTTGGCTCCATTGTTGTCACTGTTTGATGCAGGGTTGAACTCATAGACAAGGTCATTGATTTTCTGTGCATTCTGGACTGACTGGGGAGAACCAGAGGCATGTGACATAGAGACAAGGGTGGCATTCATGAGTGTGCCAACTACTCCCTTCTGCTGGTTGTAGCCAAATGGACTGATGGCAATCTCATTCTGAGTAACTGATGACTGGATGGTGAAACTGTTTGGTTGTCCACTCAAAATGATACGGCTTGTTGAGGCACGGTTGACAAGGTTGCCCATCTGGTTGCTGGCTGGCTCCCAGTTGGTTTCCTGAGTGAATCCAAAATGGTAGGTGACTGGGTTATCACAGTTGCTAAAGTTCCTTGACTTGACCACCTGAATAAGGTTATGCAGCTGTTGCTGCTGCTGATGGACTGCAAATGGTGCAATCTCTGGGTGCTCCTGCACAACTCTCATTGGCAGCAGATCAACATCATAGTGGGTCTCACACTTGCCGGTGACAGAGTCTTCCATGGCCTTGAATGAGCCACTCACCTGGTTGGAGTTGGGCACAATGTTGCGCCTAGACTTGATGACGTTCTGGCCGGTCACATCAACCTGGAACAAGCTGACAAATCCCTTGATCATGTTCAGTTCCCAGGTGGGTGTGTTCTTGTTGACCTGCAGGCTTCTCACTGATCCCTGCTTGTAGTTGACTTCAAAGGCTTGGTTTGCTTGCGACAAGGGCAACTGCTTGTATTGCAGCTCATTGCTGCGCAGCTCTTGTTGCCAGCCTCCGGTCAGGTTCTGGTGCACATCGGCGTACTGTGCGTTGGAGATCTTGAACACCGCCTGGTTCTCATTCTTGGCCTGAACCGACAAGTCTGCTTTGATGTGGATACCCACCATCTGGGGTGATCCTGCCTGGTGCATGGCTGACAGAGTTCTGCCTTGCACGCGGTAGTGGTACAACTGGTTGCTGTTCCATGCTGAAACAAGACAATAATTACAAATTGGTCACTCATTATCAGTGGTTGTGTATGTGTATGCTCTCCATCTATCTTGAAAAGCATTCCATTATTGTTGTTTTGAAGTTTTATTTCATGGGTAGCTCTGGAAGACACATAACTTACATATTCTTTACTCATAATTAATATGGAATGATTGCACAAAACTTCACAAAATTTAAATTTATAATACATGCAAGTGTGAATTCATCATATATAAAAAGAGTTGAGTGAAAACAAAATCATCTTAGTCGAAAACAATTATCTCATAAGAAGCAGTACAAAATCTTAATTTGAAATGATAGGCCTTTCTATCACATAGGCTTTATTTTTGCTCACATGCCCTAGCTTATTAATATCCATAGTCACTGTTCACTAAATGCAAAGGACAACTCATGAGTAACTTTTATTCAAAATTACAGTTCAAAATCTATTTTCCCCAGATCTACTACATTCTACTCTCTATGTTTCAGCGCAGTTATTGAATTTCAGTTGCAAGTATTTGAGATAAAATTTTAGAATTATTTTGACTGGCTTGGGCAAAATAAAAATCAATGGTATTGAAATGAATAACATTTTCAATAGGTTTGGAGCTTGAAACAAGTGATAGAAAAAATAAAATTATGATACTCCAAGCTAGTACCTGCATAAAAAAGTACATGTAAAGATTAAAATAATGGTAGAATATGTGAGAATGGTAGGTTATGGTTGATGTTATTGATACTCACGTCCGTTTCCACTGGCAGAAACTCCGGCAACTGCTGAAAACATGAAATAAATAAATTTTCAGTCTGAAAACTGTGATACAGTAGCCCAGATATGTAATAAACAGTAAATGTACAGAAGATACTCAATTCGTTATGAAAAAACTAAACTTATCATCTCTATCCAAACAAAGTCTTCAAAACTTATAATCTTTTGTTAGTTTGGAATGGGAATTTTATTTTATTCTTGCCTCACATTTTGAGGTATTAACATACATCATAGTAATCAACTAATCAAACAATTTTTTTCTGAACAGCTATTCTGAACCATCCACCACGTAACCACCCACCAGCGGGGCCGGTGGTTATTTGTAAAAATAACAATTTTACAATTCTAGCCCATATAAATTACCAAAAAATTAGAACATTGTAATAAGTTATTTGAGAAGAAATTTAATGTACTAAGGGCTCTTATGAGTAGAAACTGGCAAAAATCAAGTGATACTTTCCAAAAGATTTCACTTCACAAAAATGAATTATGAAATTGAGACAAAAGTATTGCAAAACATATGAATTTTCGCAATTACATGCTGTTTCAGTTTCAACAGAATTGAACAGTAGACGTGACTAGGAAATTCTACTTTTAGACAAATTAGGCAAGTTTCAGTACCTAGCTGAGTTATTGGTTGTTGTTGTAATTCATGATGCTTTTCAACCGTAGCAAATAATATAGCCTAATGAAATATTTCCTACTTGCAATACAGAACAAATTAATATGACTTCAAACAACAGCATGATTTAAAGTACCGTATCACTCAGAATGTTACAGGAGGATTCTGCTTAACTCCTCAGTCTGATTCCTTACATCAAATAGTAAGAAAGTTCCATCAAGATATACCCCCCAACAATGGGGGGAATGGTTTTTTTATCAGATCTAATAGGGTAGCATATTTTGTAAAATCAAGGGGCTTGATGAAGGTATTAAATAATCATTTCCTATGTGAAATTCAATTAAATCAGTTAGAAGTCGGGAGCTTCAATAGTTATTCAGATAATGAGCAAAATATACAGAAGGCCTTTGCTAATATTCTCAATTTTTTAAGAGATATTTTGGATGCTAAATCATAACGTAGTAGGCTATCTTGGATGAATGGAAATTTCAAAATGTGTATATTTCATAATACCGAATAATGTTGAGAAAATTTAGTACTAGATGTGAATTCAAAGAGAGACAGAATACACAAAACATAACACGTTTTAAAAATCTCCTCCTTTAAATACAAAAAATAAATTGTCTCCTTTCAATTAAAAAAATATAGATTTCGAATTTTATTTGTTTGTTCTTTAATATGGGAGAGAAATATATTCGAAATCTTAAGCCCAGTTAGATATAAGTTAGAAATTATTTGTGAAATATTATTATTCATTGGTACATAAATATTTGAGTACTACAGGCCTTGCCCAAATGCATTCTTGAATCAAATTACATTTAGAATGTAAGATATACAATACAACTAGAACTTCACAATACATCTCTAGAAAACAATTTTAAAATTTTTAACAGTGTCAAAAATAGGCAATTAAAAGAATTTGGTGAAATAAGAGTACCAATTTAAGATAAGTTATGGGAACTAATAATAATTATTGGGAAAGAGAAAAGAGAGAGAATAATGGATTAGATACTAAATTTTTTAAGCCAGGACAAGTTGAAGATTGAAATTTTCAAATAAATTTTTGATTTTATTTTGTTTTATTTTAGTTTTTGATATATGTCAGTATATGTTTATGTTATATGGCTCATATGGTTTTGTATAGCCTATTGATGGGATAATTCCCTTACTCATTCAAGTTCATTTCACATACAAGCTCAAGCAATACAAGAAAAATATGTAATTTTAATTTTGAAATCATTGAATTTCAAAGTTCAAATCATTGAAATCAACAGTAATATTTTGATAATGAACAAGTCCATACATTCTTGTTTCATATGTGTTCCTCAAATATGAAATTCTTATCAGACTTGAAAACTCCTCAAATATGAAATTCTTATCAGACTTGAAAACTCCTCAACTCGTTACATCAATACCTAACTCAAAAGTAACAGTGAAGCTGTTAACTCCTCAACTTAGGTACATCGAACCCAAAAGTTAACCCTATTTTGTGGTTAGAGGCTTGGATAAGTAAATAGTTGAATGTGTATGAATCCTAGCTCCTCATGGGTAGTAAGAATATGAAAGTAATACTTGATTAATCAAGAACTTACCGATAACGCAGAATATCAGAGTTATTCCCTTCATGTTGAGTCAAGCAGTCAGAGCCGGACTCAGCAGTCGAATGATTTCTGAGGCTCTTGTTACACTATTTATACCCTGTAGAATTCAGCCCGCAAGCATCAATGATAAGTCAATCAATGGATTCTTGCACGCGTGTTTGATAAGAGTCGCGAAAATATGCCGGAGTCAGCAATTTCGCCTTAAATTCACAACCATATTCCTATCTCTCACTTTTCTGGGTGTTTGGGCAATTTTTAGTTTGATCAAATTTTAATCCAATACATGCAGCAATCGCCCTCAGCAATATTATTTACAAGGTGAGATATGACTTTTAAGGTAATTTATGACATTAATAGATTTTTTATACAGTGAGATTGGCTCATTGTAATTCATTATGGTACCGTAATACTTTTAGGGAAAATTCTTTTGAAGCCTTACCGACTCATAACGAGCAGCGCTTACAGACAAAATGGGTTGATGATGCATCACTCTATAGTATAACTTTTATTTTTTTTAATGTGTACTGAATCTATTGTTCATTTCCATTTTCATTCTTGTAATTTTCATCGAATCTTAATCAAATAGAATTGAAAGGAAATTTGGGTCGCCAAATTTAAAACTTTTTACATAATATTTCATGAAATACTCATTTTGTTCCAATTGATTCTGATTATATGCGTCGACTTAATGACAAAAAATTATAACTTACCAATGAGCCACGTATTTTAAAGTCTCAATAACTTGAAAAAATATGTGAGTGAAATGAGATGGATAAAAATATCTATAGTTTGAAGTTTTGACTATGAAAATAATTAATAAGAATATTTGAAAGCATTATGAAAGTTGAATAGGATAATATCTTTTATATTATATTATAATAAATTGGATACAAATGTGTTTTATGGTGATTCCAGGTTCAGAATCTCTAGATCTTGCTAATTGTTGTTCGATCCAATGATTGTGGTTCATTATTATAGTCCTCGTATAAAAATAGAACACTCATTACTATAGCGTCCTAATTTTGATCTCATTATAGCATCTCTTTTAATATATCACTGGAATTTTGATAGTTTATATTGGTCTTACTTGTGAAAAAAGCAAATAATTCAATCAAAGCTCCTATGAACTGCTACACACTATAGGGGTGACGATAGAATTTTTTTGGCAAACTTCTGAACAATTCAGAGGCTACAATAGACTCTCTCAATAAGGATGAATTTGTAAAGTTTGTTCGGTTTTCCAAAGTGGACGGCTTTTTTACAAAAGGAACCAACCAACAATTTTTTCCTGTTCTGAATGGCTCTAAATTTAAAACTGCTTCATCTGATCACTGTGAAAATAATTCTAAATTATCAATACTATTCAAAAATATATAGCTCTCAAACTTCTATTTTGGACAAAAGACAAGAGCACAAAAAATACCGCCTGAATCTGTATTGACAATCTTTATATTAAAAGGCAAGAATGTGGTTTCTCAACCGATTATGTTCTTTCATATCTCATTTGGAAGCTCATTGAGTAGATAATCTTATTTATATTTCAATTCTAATCTTATTAGAAAAAATCCCGCTATTTTCCTCTACACCCCGCGGTAAGCGAAGGTAAAGGGTGAAGGTAAAGGTCATTTAATACCACACAGCTCTAAGAGATAAACATTTGTCGTATCTTTGTGCACCACTGGCGGCTCGTGCCCACGAAACAGGTGAGGTGCTGCTGTACAGTAGAAGGTACGGACACTTCAATTATTTAGTGGGCACGAGCCGCCATCCAGTGTTGTGCACCCTGCTATATTAGTTAATTTTTGAAAGATTAAACTCTAAAATTCTATTTTCGACACAAAAAATCGCGCACTCCCTCTTAACAGGCCTAATGATGCTAGAAATATTTAGATTGCCAAGGTTTGAACTGTATAAAGCGTGAATTTGTATACAGTAGACACAAAAATTCACCTGACAGCCGTCTCAACTAACCAAATCGTGTTTGAAAAATTTTGAAGGTTAAATGTTAAGGGTTAAATTTTGAAGGTTCACATGAAGTAATCAATTTTTTCATTGCAAATGATGCCCAGTTCAGTTTTAAAATGAACTGTATAGTGTCCTATAGAATTTTAATCAGATTGAAAATCCTGACAAAATAATGATACTGTTTGCCGAGTTTCAAGAGGATTTTTTTTCATTTTTTCAAGTCAATCCCGGACTTTTATATGCATCAAAGGTACGGTAATTAGTGTCCATGCAGGAAAGGCGAAAGGTCTACTGTAGTTTGTGCATTTAAATTAATTTAACGTATCAATTATTATTAATAATACTTTTTTATACCTTATCTTATTTGAATAAAGTAATTGACAATTATTCAAAGTCAGAGATAGTTAAGGAGTATGGTATAAGGAATTTGTGAAAGTCATTGAGTGGGGGTGAATTCGAATAGGAGAGATTTAGAAGGGAGCGTAGACAAACTTACTTCTCATGGTTTTATTATGTCGCACGTTTGTGCAACCCAAGCTCTTCAAAATATGGATCCTATGCTCCATTTTGCAATGCATGTTCCGCTTTCTCTGACATAAAGTTGATTGTGTTTGCTATCTCAACAATAAAGAGGCTTTTTTCAGATGTTCGAAGCCCACCTAAAGCTGTATAGGTCCATTCATCTCTTAGGTTCATCATCCCTCCCATAACTCACAAGCACAATCCAAAGAGCTTATGTGAGCGTTACCACAACAAAAAACTAGAAAAGACTTGTTTAAAAAAATCACTGTTGAATTTGTTGAATTGTTTAATAAGAACTATTTTCCGTCATTTTTTATCCCTCGTATAAGAGATTTACTCATAAAAGAACTAAGCTTCCATTTGTAATCGAAATACAAATTTTTCAAATAATAATTACATTTCAACTAAGCTGTGGCATACTTTATTATTCTGATGATACGATACACCTTGTATTAAATTTTAAAAGGTGTAATATGGTAAAAGGAACACTGCATTTTTTATGTTATCTCTTTTTTGTTATAATAAAATTCATTTTCTAGAATACGAAAATTATACAATAAAATAACCTGAATAATCAAAATCATATTATCATAATAAATCAAAATTATATTATAAATATACTCCACTTCAGATATTTACAAATAAACCTCCACTCCAGCAAGGTAATTTAACAGTTTCCTTCTGTAAAAAATCTTGACTGCATTGCCGGTAATATACCCCAGTGAATATTAACACACAGCAGCTCGTCATGGATCAAGAAAACACCTTCTTCAATATAAATATTTTTATAAATAAGCTTTCTGGTGAATTGTAACAATTTAGATGAGAGACTTCTATTGTAGTGTTGTTGAAAACTCAACCTAAAATTATTTTATAACTGAAAAGGCACCTTTCTACATTCAATGAATAGGTAATGTATAGTATTTTTCAATCCACTAATATAATTTTTTTTCATTTTAATCTCAATAATAGGCTAATAATACTTTTTCACTAAATTTTCTTTTTCATTCACTAGATACCAATTTCGGAAAAGTTTAGAATTTTGGATAATATAACGTACCGAAATCAAATCATCATCTCTTGGAATAAAGCAAATTTGATATTAATCATCTTTCAGTATTATTTTAAAATTTTGTTTTCCTCGCTCATTCAATAAGTTTCCCCAAAAACGTTTACTTGAAATTATAGTTCAAAATAACAGCTGTAAGTGTATGGACACATTTATTATCATGTGTTTTAATTTCACCAGCTGATGATTAAAACTAAACTTTAGTTCAATTTTTTTTAGAGAAAACAACCCTTAGAGTATTATCAAATATGATCTGGTTATTAATCAATTGATTATTATTCTACAGATTTCGATGTGTCAGAAGAGTATTCCTAGTTGGCCATACACTTCTGTCCCTTCATCTGGCGAAGAAACTTCTCAATCAATATTGAAGGTAAATTAATCAACCACTTTGCCCAATTTTTTTGAATCAATTGAAATATCGAATATTTAAATTGGAATGTTCAATAAGCTTTTTGAAGTTATCCATACTTCTTGAAACTTCAGAACTAAATATTAATGAATAATGTAACTTACTTCTTGCTTTGCAGCTCACTCACGATATTTGACTCACGGACGCATTCCAAACATTGATGTTCACGTTCAGCGCTCCTTGATAAGACAAAGTCTTAGCAGTCTAGGAACCTTAGCAAGGAGCGCCGAGGATAAACATCAATGTTCGAAACGCGTCCGCGACTCAAATATCGTGAGTGAGCTGCAAAGCAAGAATTACATTATTCATTTATATTCAACAAGCGTTTAATTTTTCAATTTAATACTGTATAGGCTATTGTTTTCCATATCTCTTCAGTCATCGAATTTAATTGATCACTAATAATTGTCGTTGATCACAACAATATAATAACAGTTGAGTAGTTGTGAAGGTGGTATTGTGGTAGTTATCCATATTAAATGGGAAGACTAGATATTGTCAAACCACAGATTTATCAAAAATCGAGAATGGTACTGGTTTCGGTTACTTCACCAAACTAATTAAACTCTGTTTAGTTTACCAGAGATTGTTGATGGTGTAGCTACCGAAACCGGTATTCATCTCGATGTTTTATGAATCTGTTGTTTGACTATATCTTGTCCCTTGTTCATTTAAAAATAATAGCATTATTTTTTCGAATATCGTCATTTTCACCAAATAGAGGCTAAATCATTATATTTTAAAGCATATCACTGTAGCATGATAAATCGCAAGAAAATAGGTTTCTCACCACAATGCCAGTTCAACATGATGTTCATAATTAATTGTTGCTTATTTCAAATGAAAATTTAACAGATTGATTACTTTGCCTCAACAATGAATCAGATATTGCTTGATTTTATCTATTACAATGATCGATAAATTCGACTACCGGTTACTATGATCGACTTCGATTGCAATGCATCGACTATACTACCCTAAACATATCGGTCAAGAGCTCTCCATGTCTAAGAAACAGATTATTCAAACAAAATCCAAATTATCACTGAATTTGAGACTAAAAATGAATGAAGACAATATTTTCGACAGTGAAAAAACAGAGTTCTTGAAAATTTCAAGACACTAATAGGTGCCCAGAGAACCTCTGAATTAGTAATTATGAACCTTATCCCTGTAAGACAGACTTCAATAAGATATTCTTCTTCTGTGATTTCATTAACTTCCTCAACTAAATATAATATAATTTAAACTTTTATTAGAGATGTTGTGGAACTTATCCATAATTTAAGTGAGTGAAAACATGATGATGCCCTGAGCATTGAAACTCGAGTATGGTTTTTTAAATAAACTTTATGGATCTGACAACCTTCGTTTTCACTCAAGTTACCTAAAATATAATATATTCAAACTTGAAATATTAGGCACTGACAATAAAAGTAGCTTAGAAAAAATAAAGAAATGATTTATTCCAGAAGGAAGAAAGAAAAAATGAACATATTTTTTATTTACTTTTTTGAATTTCCAAAACTGCAAAAAAATTAACTTCAAAAAATCACTACAGTAAATTTTCCGCTTGAAGGTGATATTAATCTATTCTTGCACTAGAAGCATTCTATTGATAACAAATTAAGCTTAATTACCCAAGCTTAATAAACTATAATATAATATGAAAAATTATGGTAATCGAATACAGGTGAAATTGACATCAATTAACTTTTAATGTCCAAAGTCGTTATTTATAAAACTCTTCGTATTTAATGATTTTTGGAAAATTTACTTTTGCATCATTTTTTATCTTTGAATGCATTATATCATAATAAGTTCATTATTTTTCAATGATATTACATAGTAGTATCAAAACCATAAAATTAATAATATGGACCTTCTGTTGCAAGTAATTCCAATTCCGAGTACTGGCTCATTACCAATTCAATTTGAAGAAAAAAATACCGAGTCATTTCCTGTGGGATTTTCAATTATCTACATAATACCGATATCTACATTAATTGATTTCGCAAAAAAACTCATTTTATTTGTGCTACTAGTTCAATGTGATTATCAATTTCAATGAATGCATTCAGCCTGATAACCTTGTTCATTTTTGGCAATTGATAAGTGAAGGCGCCATATTAGAACAAATCAAGTTTTTAAATGAAAAATGATGTTTTTTTATTACAGACTAATGAGTAGCATATCCTGCTATAGAGATAAAAATGCATTTTATACATTTAACTCTTATCAAATTAATTCACAAAACTCATATCTTATTAAAGTGATTGATCTTATTGGAAGATTCAACAAAAATTTGTGTGTAGGAAAAACTTTATTTATTTTCTTGGTTATCAGTCTGTATTTCTAAATGAATAGGTTGTGGAGAATGATGAGTCATTTAAATAATTTGGTAAAAAATTATGAGTGGTGAGTAAGAATACTGTAAAAGCTTTAAATCAAACCGAGAATCTTGGGAATTATTTTTATGTTTTACAGAAAAATGCGAAAAAGCTATGAATTGCATCAGTATCATAGACTGTTGGTTTAAGCGAATACCTGCATAATTAGAAGAAAATTCAGCAAAGATACCATGATTTACCATAATTTATAAATAATTTTTATAATAATTATAATTTAATAATAAATAATAATTAATTTTATAAATTATTATCATAAATGAGGGAAAAAGCAAATTAAAAATTTTAATAAAATATGTGGAATGTGTCACTTTGCAGTTGAAACTTCGATACTAGTAATTGTGTTTCCATCGTTTAAGTTGTATATAGCTTCAAAAAACTTCATTGGGTACCGGTGCTTCATTTAGTAAAGAAACGATCCTAAACGATTTCACTGAATTACTGATCAAAGTGCTAATTGTCCAAAATAATGTAATATTGTAAGGTATTATTACATTCTTTATAATACTTCAATAATTCGTTTTAATTGTGAATTATATGAAACGAATTTCCACAAACTGAACATTTAAGGCCACTTCCATTGAACAGTAGAAGTCCTGATAAATAGGAAACAGAGGCACATTATATAGATGAACAGCTCATCTTACCAGTAAAATAAACTTGTAATACAAGTGTGCATCCGCCTCTATCTTATATCATAGTAAGTACATATTTTTCTATGAAACAGGTCCTGATCAAGATGCTCCAAACAATGCTTGACAATTTGAAGTTGAAATAGAATATAATTTATAGTGCTACACTGAACTGAAAATTTTATACTTATTTTGAATTTTCATCTGTTTGGAAATGAAAACTGTACATTAATTTGTAAATTGAGAAACGATGTTTCAGACCCATCTTAAAATAACTTTTTTTGTCCCTATTTCACTACTTTTACTATATTCCTTTGTGGTTTTCATATTATCAAGCCAATTTTAAACCGTTCAAAACGTCACAATCACAATAATATATAGAATAGATGAGACAGGTTCAATAAATAAAGCTTTATTAATAATAATCTTATGCCCTACCGCCCTACCATACAGTTTACACTGTACTTCTAAACATTGAGAGAAAAATTAATCAATAATTTTTTTCAAATGCTTTATACAATCTTTTTTCCAAGATTAATGATGTAGAATTAATCATGTTCCAGAACAATTATACTTGAAGAGGGCGTTACAGATCAATTCATTGCATGAAGAGGGCAAATATTGAGTTTTCCTTAAATCGATGTCATAATCTTAACAAGTCAATATTTCTAGTTTATGGATATACTGATAGTAAGTTATATGAAGAGGTTGAATATTGTTGGGGTTTTCTTTGAATCGATTTCATAATCTTAACAAGTCAATATTTCTATATAGTTTGTAGATGTATATTTAATATATGGATATAATATATATGGATATATATATATATAATATAATATTATAATATATGGATAATATTATAGTATTATCCATAAATTATTATGATAATACTATAATATTATAGTATATTATAATATACTTTTAATATATGGATATAAGTTACTAATAGTACATATAAAGAGGGCGAATATTGGCTTTTTATTTCCCTTTTCTTTAAATCGATTTCATGTGCTTATCAAGCCAATATTTTTAGTTTATGGATTTATGAATTGTATTTAAAAAGAGAATATATTGTTAATGAATGGTTTTGCAAGAGTTGTGAGAGAAACTTCAGTGGGAAGAAGGGATATTCTAGTTGTATGTCAGAGAAACTATTTTTGGCAGTCCTGAATAAGACGGTTGTCGGTCGGTGATCAACCTCTCTCTCCTCAACCTGACTCTACTCCACACCACTCACCTTTAAATAGTTCACCTAAAAATTTTTCCGACTCTGGGTAAATCAGTATAACGAAGTAGTGTACTAAAGTCTTATAAAAATGTTTAATTCTGTGGTAGAATGCTGTAAAAACAATCCGTTTGCCAGTCCTTTTCAAACGGCAAAGTGTGAAGGGCAGAAACAACCAGTCTTTGGTAGGAACATCGCGGCGGCAGCTACACCCACTATCCTTCCCGGAGGTCAGTCAAAAAAATGTTGAATCTTAATTAAAAAGTTTTCAATTTATAATTCACCTAGATAGTGGAATTGAAGTTTAAATATTGAGATTTCAATCTAAAACCTTAAAAATTTGAAATAATACTCTCGATTTTGACAGCAACTAGGTCTTATTTGATAGGCTATTCACTCATATTAGAAGTAAAAAAAGGGCTACTATATTCACTGAAACTTCGAAATAATTCAAATGAAAGTAGCCTATTCTTTTTTTAAATATTTTAAAAAATATACTTTGATTTGAATTAAAAATGAGTATTTTACAAGTAAGTTACTGAATAAGTCTGAGATCACAATCCAAAACGTTTAAAAAAGTAAAATAATATTCTTGATTTTGACAGCAACTGGGTCTTATTTGATAAACTATTCACTCATATCAAGCCTAAAAATAATGAGTACTTTATTTTACAAGAACTGTATAAGTCTGAAGATAACGTAATAGGAAAAATATGTTATGAAAAATTGTAATGACATAGAAATGCATTTTAAATTTTCTGTGAAAATTGTATCACTTTATAAAAGTTATAACTGTAAAAACGTATTGATTATTTTTGATAATATTACTAAGATTATAGATTTCAATATTTTTACTGATTTCTAAGATGATTATTCTTGTTAGTTTACTTCGCATCTCATGAAATGATCGAGTTTTATTGAAATCGGAAGGAAATGACTGGGGGAGGAAGAGCTCTTGATGAATAGGAAATAATGTAATTCAAGAGTTAGATTACGTAAAAGGATTTGCAATTTATAAATTTCGCAATCTTTGTGAGTCAATGCAATGGCATAATTTTTCGATCAAATAACTTTCCAATCTTGTCACATAAAATAATTTTTCTTCAGCATACAAGTATATTCTTTATTAATTTGACCTGATGAGCTGTCAATGAATCATAAATGTGTCCTAAACATTGTGGTCTCCTCACAGCAGGTCTTTATGAATTTGATGTCAAGGAGAGTTTGTTCCATGACCAATTTTTATTAACCGCATCAACTTATGATCATATATTGTACATATTCAAAAATTAGTAATAAAACTTTGTAATAAAAATCATAATATTCACTGTAAATAGTCACTATATAATAATTTATCAATTAGTTGTAACTAATTTGCAGAATCAGAATTAACTATAACTAATCTAAATTTGTGAAGAAAATTGCTTCAAATATTTTATTTTTGTCATTGATTTAATTTATTTTGCATCAGTAGGCCTAACGAGGGATTAAAAACTTTTTCGATGAATTTTTACGAACGAATTTTTCCATTGAAATAGTTCATCAAAGCCATACCGAATCTAAGTTGAAAAATTATCAACATCGAATTTAATGAAGCTAATAGCCTAAGTTTTTTCAGGGGTCAAACTTATTCGTCATAAAAGAATAATCATTTTTAATCTTTAACAAGCCTCAAGTACTTAATCAGTGATATAAGCTTGACTTTGTGTTTGTTTTATGTGAATCATTATTTTGATAACAAATGGCAATCATTCTAACAAAGGTTATTCGATCACTCCGTAAGCACTATTTAGGAGTAACTTATAGCGATTTTTGATGGGGTTTTCAGCAATCTAGAATCGTTTTAATAATTTAAATTTGCTATAAACTGTGTATACCTTGTTTTGTATTGATAACAATTTACTTATTTTAAATAATAGTAATTTTTATTCACTAACTATTGTTACTAAAGAAACACTAGCAATTAACAATAGGTACTTTTTCTCGCTATTGAAAAGAATATTGCAAGCATTTCAATTTTGAATCAATATATACTTACTACCGCTGTTACACGAATATACCTAGTCAAATACGTTATGTTACCAATCAATATAATTATATAGACTGAGAAACAAACTTTTTGTAACGTTCGTTTAAACTCCATTCCAATCAAATAAATTTCATTCGACATAAAATTAATCTCGAATATTTTATTTCGAATTATATTTGAAGTGTAATAGTCAAAAGCTGCAAGCAATTTTCTGTTTTTAAATTCCCAAACTAGATCAGTTTGCACATTTAGCTTAGGCGGCTGGTGGATTTTCTATTATTAGATCCTTCTAACGCCTTTGAGACTCGAACCATTTTTCAAACGCATAGGCTAATATTCCCTACTCAATGGAAAGATTTTGTTACATTCTAAATTATTGTTTTTTAACTTTTGCACACTATTCTTTGCTATGTTATATATGAAATGAAAAGAATAAATTGATTTATATGTATATTTAATAGCATCATCTCAGACAATAATTGTCTTACAATATTAACAGTTTACACCGAAGAATTTCATTAAAGTTGAATATAGGAACAAGTATATCCCCATAAATTCCTGTTCAATATTAAGATGATAATAATAATTATAATATTAACTGATTTTTGGATCCCTTATAATTGACCAATATTGCCTCAATCCTTTCAAAACTCACAGAATTGAAGGCAGTGTTCTAAAACTCTACTCAATTTGATATAATTTATAGAAGACTTCAATAAATAAACCATTATCTACAAAAGTTGGATTAATTGATGAACATACTGACATCGTATTTTGTAATATGAAACCTACTTCAATAATAATTATCTCTGAAAATCCATAATAGGAATAATATAGAATAACCTTTGTTATCTTTCATTCGATCTTCTATGGAATTTACTCGATAGGGGGCGAATGAACAATTTTTTAACGTGTCTTTAGAGCAAGATTTAATTTTAGCTGAGTCAAGGTTGTTAGTAGCTTGTCATATGGAAGCCAGCCAGATCAAGCAGCCAGGTTTAATTGAGTACGCATAGACAGTTCAACCAAGATTGTTTATTTGTCCTTCCAAACCTGATGAATTCTAATTATTTATTATGAACAGCTCTTGACCTGCTCCTCTTGACTTGAACCTCATTCAAAAATGTTGATAAAAGTTATTGCTATGTTTTAAAAGTATGTAATAATTATTTAATTTTTTTTTCAAATTGAGTTTGAAATTATTATTTTGTTAGTTTGATATATTTATTTCAATCCATGCGTTAATCAATACTCATCATTAATTGATACCTAATTATTTTTACCTAATTTAATATTTCGAAATATTGAATATCGTTTATTATTCCCGATAACGCTAATATAATGTGACCGACTCCATAGATGATTATGCTCAAAGTATGGACCATACTGAATGACCCGGTAATCAAGAGTATGTAGCCATTTCTGACTGCACTATGTAACCGATTGCCTCCATTTAAAAAATCCTATCTATGACGATGAGTTCCATTGAAATATTTTAGAAAAAATAGCCAATACATAGAATGAGTTCGTTCCATACTCCATAAGTACTTATATCAAGATTCTTGATTTAAAATTCTTGATTCTTGATATTCCAGTTTTAACGGAAGTGTACTATTCGGCTAAAAGTGTTTTTTTTTAATTTTCTATTGATAAGACTGAATATGAGATTCATACAATTCATAAGAATCCAATTTTAAAAATTTATTTCGTTTCTAAAATCTAATCGATATTGGATATTACATAATTTTGTTGGATTTAAGTAATTTGTTTTTATTTAAAGTGTAGGCTAAGTTGTAGATATAGCACAAATTCACTTGAAGTTTTTTTCAATAAAGAAATCACTTGGCGTTTTAATGCATTTGTTTTTACACCATTTTATTCATGTAGGTAGTGTAGTGTGCTATCTATAAGAGAGGCCTTGTAAGTAAGCTTATTCCAGAATATGAATTCCTATATAAAAGTCCTGTTTCAGGAAACAAGCCTTGCAGGAGTCAATAAAGTTACAAAACTTATCAGCTCAATAGTGTTGATGAGTCTGGTCGAGCAAAGAAGACATTCTGGCAAGATGGGAAAATGACCGAGATAAAGTCTTTTTCCCATCTTTCCAGAATAATTGTTCATGCTCGACCAAATTGTATAATTTGGGCTAGCAAAAAACATAGAAAAATAATGATTATTACCGTACCGTACTCAATAAGTGACGAATAAGAAAATATTCAAGCATTTTCTATTTTGTTTCACAGACAGCTGTGCTTTCGGATCACAAAAATACTTTGCACTATGTGGTCTTGGAGGAATTCTATCCTGTGGGATCACACACACCATGGTGGTACCTCTCGATCTTGTGAAATGCAGAATTCAAGTCAACCCTGACAAATACAAATCAGTTGTGAATGGCTTCAAGGTAAAATAAAACCTTAAATAAATCTATAATATTGTGAAAAGTTACTCTTATTAGTAACTATTTAGGAGAAGTTTCACATTTCTCAATCATTTATTTTGTTCCTGATTAATAATAATCATCATCATCATTATAACAATACCTTCAGGATTAAGGCTGTCATGGAGAATGTAAAATAACATTTCTCAATATAATTAATTTTGTACCTGATCCCACAAGAGACACAATAAGAGACATGATAATTTTGTACGAGGTACAAGATAAACAGGTAATCATAGATTGATACATGATGTGTGAGAGCGTGACATGATAAATTTATTGAAAAAAATTACGGTCTTTTATACCTTTATGAATAGTTCAATACCTTTATGAACTTGAGGCAATAAATGTGAAGGCATTTTGCAAACGGACTTATATCGTCCTAGCAGGGAGTTATCCATCTACATTCAACATTTGTTTTTGCTAATTAATATTACATTTCTCATCTAGCGCCTTTAATATTGTTTACATGTGTTTGTGTATTAGCATTTTATTAAAGCATTTTTATTCAAATTGAAATTGACCCACAAATTTTCAGCTTGAAATTTTATTTGTATGCTCTATTATTGTAAATAACCTATTTTTCATTATTTTCGTTCAAATGTATGTATGTAGGTATGTATGTAGGTATGTATGTAGGTATGAATGTATGTCTGACTCAACAGCCCATGAAGGGCCTAGGTCTACCAGCTGGTTGCCAGTTTCAAATTCACTCTACTATACAGCCCGTCCAAACCAAGAAGACACCCCGGCACGACGGGAAAACGGCCCCAGCCCGGCCAATACCAGCCCAAAAGCCATAAATTCTCAATCAGTACTCACAGTCCCCGAACCAACACTGACCGAGCCGAAGCCGCCCCCTTCACCCCGCTAGAATTCCCAATCTCCCAAAGGAGGGTTATTTTCGTTCAAATAATAAACCAAAACATTTCATTAAATTGATCCTATGTTACTGATATTACTTTGTATGTAGTTGAATTTTAAATGATCTAATAGAGTGAAAATACTCTGTAGAGGTCAAGGTCAATCAAACAATTACAGTAAGAAAATTCGCGAAGGTCACAGGTCAGAAAAACTGAGCTATCTCGCTTTTTTCAATTGACGAATTTTTCTCAAACATGGAATGACAAAAGAATCTATGAGAACAGAAATGCAGCGGCGGATAAAAAATGGACGTAGGCCTACTGAAAATAGATTATAGGAAATTTTATAGTTTAATTACTTATTTGGAATTCCACTAAATTTTCACATTCTATGGATAATTTTAGGCTTTGTGGAGAGTTACAGCCATTATATTCACAATTCACACACATTTAGGGAGTGCGGTCCCACCTAGAATTCAAATCTCAGTAAAGTAAAAACCAACCTCAAAAAACAGAAAATTCATCCTCAGCGTTTTTAATCAAAATGCAATTCCAGTAGCCTAATCCAAATCAATAACAGGCCTATTATTGAATGAAAATTTGTTGAATGAGTACCTATTAGTGAAATCAGTCAAGATAGAGTAAAAAATAGAACAAAGACTTGTATAAATTACATTCAAAAATTTTTAATGCTAATAGCCTAAAATGTTTTCAAATTAAAAAATTTATTCTCATTAATCTGCAATGAATCATCAACTTTTTACTATCTCGCATATTTCACAGCATTCTGATTAAGTTTCAATTAAATTGATCGCACGTTTTCATTCCATTTATCTATTGAAGATTAAACTTCATTCATACCGTACTTTTCAGTTTGTCATTCAAATTTGAAATTATCATTGAAATAACCATTTCATTATAAAAATGATGAGAATAGTTATTTCTAGGTTTACACGTGCAAACTTCTGCACGAAAATATATGCGCTAACTCTTACAAAGCAAATATAGATAGCATATTGAATACCTACATGACAAACTGCACCGTTGTTTTAATTTGATGGCTACATTGAAAAAACATGTGACAAATTCAACTAACAATCTATGATTCTTTTTAAATGTTTTTATTATTGTTATTACATGAGAAGGAATTTAAAAATCAATATTATAAGATTTATTTTTGATACAACCAGTGAAGAGGAGGATATATTTTTATATTCACTGATATTTCGTTCTAGAGAAATTTGAAAAATTAATTTAATAAAACAGTTGAATACATTGTGAAACTTTTCACAGTTTTAAAGTGATTAACTAATGTTGATATAGCAGTCATTATGCATGATATAGAAGCTCATTGAATTGAACTGTTATTATAACTATACCTGTCAGTGCTATCACTCAACGGTACCTGTACCTATATAGTAGAAAAATTCACTAATGGTCCTATTCCTGAAACCTATTGAATGATAGAATCATCGCCAAATTGATAACTAAAAAAATGCAAAGAGGTTTATTATGCATAGAGCAGTGATGGCCAAACTTTACGGGAGCCGTGGGCTACTTTTCCCATCATTTTCTAACCTATCACATAGAAAATTAATAGATTAGGTAGAGTCACAGAGAAAGAAGTCACAGATAAAGAAGCCACACACAGTCACACTTTCTCTGTGGTAGAGTTGATAGGTGGAAATGGGACTTCAATATTACAATACATTCATGGAGTATAACTCCACACTTCCTAGAAATTATTTTCCATGTTTTTGTTACATAATCATCACATTCAATAGCGAGAACCTACTGAGAAATACGTCTTGGTGTGAATTATAGGGCTAAAATGATTTTCTCGAGTTTATTTTCATTAATTATTGGAAAAGTATAATGCACCGCTGAACAGAGGAGAATTATTTCTTTTTTTGAGTAGTTTTGAAGGTTTGTAGGCTGTGAGTCGAGACTTATTTTTTATGTTTTCATTAATCGGTGAAATACTGAAGTGGTGTTGTACCTATCTAATCTTTTTATTTATTTTGCAGGTGACTCTTGCCGAAGATGGAATGAAGGGCTTAGCAAAAGGATGGGCTCCCACATTCTTTGGTTACTCAATGCAGGTATGATTCATAATTTTAATAATTTATAATTGTATTCATTAATGACTATTGTACAAATACCTCTCAAGCTCTACGGCTCCGCCCACATTGATGTAATCGAATTAGACAATAGGTATAGACCTACCATTCACGGAAAATAAATGTAACCTGGATGAGCTAATTAAATAACTTCTAAACTTAATTGTCGAGTTTGAATCATATTTTAGAATAATTTCCTTGATTCTGGATTGTTTAGGACTGGTAATTAAGCAGTCGTCATATCTCATCACCCCTCTCATTGCCCACGCACATACTCAAAAGCACGAAGGCTATTATTATTCGTATTACCCTCAGAAAAAAACTAAATACTTTATGGAATATTGTTTCAGAAACTATGTGCCTATCTTGAAAGATGAATAATAATCATCATTGTCTTTATAAAAATACCTTCAGGAGATAGGCTGTTATGGAGAATGTGAAAGTACCATCTCAGTCTTTTCCTAGTTTATAAAGCTAGAACTTGAAGTTATTTCTGCATGTTCGTTATTTATATTGAATCTCAACCAAAATTAAATAAGTATGTCATCAAGAACCATTATCCTGAGTCTAATGTGCCCAAAAGCTTCAACATTGTACGCTTTATTCATTTTATTTATTTATTCTTTTATTTTTGTATATATTTTAAAAATTATTCTCATCCCAACTTTTTTTGTTAATAATTCAAATCGACTTGGAGATCTCACTGTATGGTTTTATTCATGTTTATTTTCAGGGTCTCTGCAAATTCGGTTTGTACGAAGTTTTCAAAGTATACTACTCCGACATGATTGGAGAAGAAAACTCCTATGTATATAGAACTTGGCTGTACCTTGCTGCATCAGCTTCTGCTGAATTCTTCGCTGATATTGCTCTGAGTCCCATGGAATCAGCTAAGGTAATGTGATGTTTCATGACTACTTCAAGTTCCATATAGCAAAAGTAAACAAAAATTAAAGCTTGTTGAGTAGGCTACCTAGTTGTGAAAAGACAAGATATTGCCAAACCACAGATTTATTGAAAATTGGGATACCAGATTCGGTTGCCACTCTTTTATTATCAATCTATGGTAAACTCCAGAGTATTAAAAACTAAAAAGCTTCTACCTTGATAACTTCATCCTTTTCATTTTTTAAAATTTCATACTTGACTCAGAAATGGTGTAGCCTATAATTTTCTTCAAGTGATTGTATTACTGAAATAAATATTTTTTATTCGCAACGACGATTTTCATTCATCATAATCCAAGAATTTTAACTTTGTTTTATTCTTTCGCCTTATTGAATTTTATATTTGACTCACTACTTGATCTGGTGATATTTTACCCAAATAACGGAGAAATTCATATAGTTCCTGTCAACAAATAAATTACGTTCTCGTCCAGGTTAAAAATTTATATTAAAATTATTAACAACTTCAATCACTAATAATTATAGCCTATTATTATAATACACATTTTTCTTGTGAATCAATTAGGACCTACTTGTTTTGTAAACTAGTACCTATCCACAAACTAGATTGGTAGACTCTATTCATAATTTCATTTATTAAGCTACTAAGTTATAAGGTTTTTAAGTCAATATTCGATTCAATAATTTAATTGAAAAACTCTCCATAGAAAGTTCCATAGACCATAGTACATTATTTTTCAAACTAGCTGAGGACAATCACATTCATTGATTTACTATAGTCTGTCCAAGCAAAGAATACATTCTGGCAAGATGGGAAAATGACTTTAGTTCGGTCAATATTGAATTATAAATTATATAAATTTGGTCTCAAATTGTAGGAAACACTCCGATCTACAATTTGAGACCAAATTTATAATTTTTAAAACAATATTGACCGAGCTGGGGTCATTCGCCCTTCTTGCCAGAATGTCTTCTCTGCTTGGACAGACTATAGAGCGATGTTCTATATTCGTTATTTTAATTTGGGAAATATATCAATAATATTATACTGTATTTCAATTAATCATTATCATGTATAATAATATATTGATAACTAATTTGTTATACGGTACTTTGATCATTTAATGATTTCTTGTTCATCGAATTTCTAATCTTCAATTGTTATTTACGATTCGCAGGTGAGAATTCAAACACAACCAGGATTTGTGGGTACCCTGAGAGAAGCTCTGCCACTCATTTACAAGGCTGAAGGCTTCAATGGCTTCTATAAGAGTTTGGTGCCACTATGGATGAGGCAAATTCCTTACACTATGATGAAGTTCGCCTGCTTCGAAAAGACTATTGAACTTCTGTACAGGTAACTGCATTAAAAACTTAATCGAGTTGATACTTTTGTGTAATTCAACTATGGCTCTATGACATTTCGTTTACTTGAATGTGATGGCCATTTCGCTCTGTTCATCTACAAACCAATACACAATGTATAGCCATGTTTAATTATCCAATAGAAATAGACATTCAAACTATTATCCAATAGAAATAGATATTCAAACTATGGACTCGCTATGAGTCTTAGCTAGGGGCGCCGAGGATGAACACCAGTGTTCAAAACACGTCCTCGACTCAAAAACCGTAAGTGAGCTGCATAACAAGCAGGAGTAGGCTATATTCAATAATATACATAGTAGGCTAGGTACTGCAGTTCCAAGAAGAATTGATAATTGGATAATCCTAAAAATCTTATATAAGGTACACTTTTCGTCAGTTTACCTTATCAGACCACAATTCAAAAGCTCTATAGTATATTTTTTCAAACTAGCTGAGGACAATCACATTCATTGAGTTGCTAAAAGATGTTCTGTTTTTAAAGTTCAAATAGGAAATAAATTACGGTAACCTACTCCAAACGGCATCCCTGCATCCAAAATAGTATTTATTTATTTTTATTTATTCAATAAATTACAATAAAGCGTAAAACACAGACAATGAAGTCCAAAACGTATTTTTACAAATTTATTTCGATAGATTAATATTTATATTTTTAATATTAAAATTAAATTAAAGTATCCTGCAAAGTCAAGTATAAGAAAGAGGACCTGTGAGGCCTATCTTCGCCTTGTAACAACAGACTAACAATAAGGTATTGGTCTCATCTGTTTATAGAATTGTATAGGCTATTCTTCTCGCTTCACCTCCCTAAGGAGTTGGGACTCATGTTAACGTCAATTACATAAAAATCGTTAGCTTTGTAAGTAGCTTTGATGATGCTGTGAGAATGTAAAAATAGATCGAATCGTGAATAAATTAAAATTATTTATTCTACAGGTATGTTGTTCCAAAGCCAAGAGACCAGTGCACAAAGGGCGAACAGTTGGTGGTAACATTCGCCGCTGGTTACATTGCTGGTGTATTCTGCGCCATTGTTTCCCATCCTGCCGACACAGTTGTCTCGAAATTGAACCAGGAAAAAGGAGCTTCTGCCGCTGACGTGGCTAGGAAACTTGGATTCATGGGTAAGCACTCTTTAAATCAATTTTAATCATATTTGTAAATTCAAATATTACCTATTTTTATGGAGTCATCATAGGATTTTTGTGAAATCATAGGATTTTGAGTTTTGTCGTAGGACTTGTTTAAACAAGACAGAGCAATAATTATATAATTCAAGTGTCCCCAATTTACCAATTCATAATATCACAATGGCTTTATAGGTATATAATACCGTAGCTTAAAAGCTATCATCATTAATTAAGCTAAGCATAAATATCATATAATAGCTTTCCCAACTCAATTCGAATTTTAATATGAGACGAGTGTTTGTTTTTAATTTATTTGAATTATTTCTTTACATTGTTTCAATCTATTTCAAACAGGACTATAGGAACTGAACAAGAACACGCATTTTTCGGGTATGAAGTGCGTGAACTGCTGGAATGCACGAGACTATTTTTTTGTGTTATCTATTATTAAAAATATTATGTGGTAGAATTATATGGTAGGCTACTATTCACCGTATCCCATTCCTCAACCTTTGGATCATTCAACTTAATTCATTAATCTGTGCAAAAACGTTTAAGCATAAGAGCCTTCTCGGTCTCCAAACCCACAGTGAAAATACAATATTATAATCTAAAATAATAGCGATTATCATTTTTTCAAATTCTGTTGATTGTGAGATGGGAGGAGAACCTCAGCTCAATCAATATCAATTTTTTCATTTTAAAATTAGGTGCAATAAGTTATGCAATATTATAATTTTATTTATAAATAATATGATAATATTCTTTATTATTGCTATTAAATTTATTTCAATCTATCATTGCACGATATCATAGCTAGGTACTTCATTTTTTCATTAATGCACCTAATTTTAACATTACAAAAATGATATTGAGCTGAGGCTCTCCTCCCAATCAATAGAATTTGAAAACATTATAATTGCATGTTATTATTAGACTACAGCCTACTCTATTGTGATACATCTTATAGGTAATTTTCATGATATAGGTACATCAGGTACAAGCGTACAGTAATATTGTTAGCCTTGCAAAAGCTTGTTGTAGAATTTTTGTTATTAATGCTTAGCCTAATGTTTATTAAAAAAATTTTTTCTTGTTTGATAGGAATGTGGAAAGGACTTGTACCCAGAATTGTGATGATTGGTACGTTAACTGCCGCTCAATGGTTTATCTACGACGCTGTGAAGGTTTGGCTCGCTCTTCCCCGCCCCCCACCACCAGAAATGCCAGAGTCATTGAAGAAGAAACTGCAAGCCCAAGGAAAACTATAGAAGTCCCACATTAGAAATAGGTGGTCTAGTCTACAACTTTAGAACTTTTCACTGAATTTGAGGCACTATGAAAGTAATAGACATTGATTCCAGGCGGAGATAAGAATACAAAATTGTAATAATAATGAAATCTCTTGGAAAATTAACTGAAAACCAATACGCTGTTAATCTTTTAAGGATATTTGAAAACCTTCCCTCTTCGACATTGCCTCACAATCTAGCATAAAACTACTTGTTGTATTGGCTTTGAAATTTTCACGATGAACCTCACTGAGAAATTTTTTTGGAAAGTGAATCGTTTAATAACTACTGTATAAATGAGTATTTATTGTATTCCATGATGTAAAATAAAAATTTTTAAAGTGTTATACCGCTTTCATTCCAATAGTTGAATATAGCTGCCTGCCTTCATATCTATCTTTCAGCTTATATCCATCCATACCGTAACATAAGCATAAGGCAACATATAACTTATGATTTATTTATTTATTTATTTATTCCTTGATAAAGCATTACAATAATTCACAATGTAGAAATATAACAGCAAAATGATCAATAACAAATGCAAATAAACATAAGGAACTACTTCCCCAAAAGAAATTTAATTTGAAGATTTAAAGCTTTAATTTGACTTGTTATCTCATATCGAAATAAATTGAAACTGAATTGAATCAGCAGCTTTACTACAGTTCAGGAAGCATGAAAAGCACAGCAACCAATTCAGAGACAAATTATAGCAATCTTTTCAACAAAAACATTACCAAGTTAGACTATTTAAAAGAGACAAAACAGCAATCTTTAAAATACCTATTGTTAGTTTGGCCTCCTTTAAATCCTAATTTGTGAAGTTTGAATGTGTTTCAGACAAAATGGTTTGGGTTTGGTACTAAAAAGTTTTTCTTTAAAAGAGAATTCTCTAAAATATAGACTAAGATTATATCATACCGCTCAACAATAAGGTACTTATTCTATTCAAATCCCTTTGAATTGGGAAAATTGATTTTTTTCAGCATATTTTGTCCATTTTCTCGCAATAATCCAACTTACAAACTTCTTACTGGTTCCATTGGATTTCTCAGAAATTTTAACATGAGAATACATGTAAGTTGAATCCGTAAGTAGGCTACCCTTATATATGAGGCTGGACAAAATTATAAAAATTGAAAAAATGTAAAATCTTCCACCATTATCTTCTGCACCGGTACCTCTTTGAGGAAGAGGGAGGGAGAGTAAGTTAAATAATTTCAGTTTTTCATAGAAAATATGGAAAACTGAAATTTGCACACAGCAACATTCTGTACTAATTTATTTTCCCTACCCTTCCCGACACTTTGTACCAACGACAAGGTGTACCACATTCCTGAGGTACCGTATCACAACATGTCGGATGCGTGCAACAACATTCTGTACCAATTTAAATTCCTACTCTATCCGGCAAAATGTACCAACGACAGATTTTACCACATTCCTAAGTTATCACAATCTGACGTTTGCGTGCAACGACATTCTGTTCCATTTTCTATATTCCTGCACGTTGTACTAATGTGGACAATGTGTACTAACGACATTCTGTGCCAAATGGTACAATCTGTTGGCTGCGTCAAACGACAATCTGTACTATTTTTCGACTAAAAGTATCACAAAGTGTCGTTGGTACAAAATGTCGCCGTCCCGAAGTCCCGACCGTCATTAGCCACTTTGTCACCATATCATTGCAGTATTATTAATATCAACTCATAATAGTAAATTGATTTATTATTAAATTGATAGAAATTTGTTCCTTAGATAAATTAATTATTCCATTTATGAGTGTATTGTGTTTATCTGTTGATGATTTAGTTGAGATCATCAGAATTATTTTTATGTTGGTAGTATGAGTATGTTCATATCGTTATTCTCAATTCGAAGAACCCTATGCCTGAAGTGAGAAATGGTGGGAAAATAGCGGCTTGCAGCCTTGGCATTGCACACATACAGAAAACTCAAAACAGACACAGAACAGAACAGTCAATAGAGCACAGTTACAGTGATCTCAACTTCAATCTTCATGGTTTCAACAGTTTTACTTCTTGACTTTTGGTCTCCTAACGCCAGTTTTCAAACTTTAAGGTATGTTTTTTTTTGTAATGTGCAGTTAGTAGTAGTCTACAAAATAATTAATCCCAATTTGTAGGCATTCACTGTAACAATGTAACTGATGAAAATTGCCCGCCAATTTGAGATATCCTAGTATAGTATAAGATTTATCGGTTGTGTTTTAAAAAGTTTTTTCAGATTATGAAACTTTCATTGTTTGAAACAAACATTCATTGTGAATACTAATCTCATTCAAATAATTTTTCTGTTACCCTGTATTTGTTTACATCACTGCTTAACCAACAGCATAACTTTGCCAAATAACCAAACTTATGTATTATTATCTATGCGCACCCTCGTTCATAAACAACAAATATCTTGAGTCGTACTCGATTGACAAATTTTGTTGATATGGTGTGGTATATAATATGCCTTAAATAATATACTTTGCAATAGTCACGAGTTGAACCAACTGCATCTGGAAATTGTTGATATGGCCCAGCTCAGTGATGATTCACGCGAATAGCTTTCACCTTTCAGCAGTTGTAGTTGACAAATTGTTCACCAATATGATTCATGCTATGAATATTATTAATCATTTATCATTCAGTCGTGTTATTTTTGTTCACCCATGTAAAATATCAACGCTAATGTAAATAATCTTCTTCTTCTTCTTCTTTCTCAATCCCCTTCTGCCTCACAGCGTAGGGTGGTTTGAAGATTCCTCGGCCCAGCGTCTCCACTCCCCGCGATCCTCAGCCAATCTTTTCATCTGCTGCCAGTTTTTACCCCTAGCAGCCCCCATTCTTTCGACATGGTTTTCAAACGTTATTCTTGGTCGTCCTCTGCCTCACTCCAATAGGTTTCATTTCCCATATTTGTTTGGCCTTTCTCTCGTTTGTCATCCTTGTTACATGACCGAACCATTTCAACTGCCTTTCTTGCATTTTGCCAACCAGGGGTTCTATCTCCACTTCCTGCCTTATGACTTCGTTCCTTATCCTGTCTCTTCTTGTTTTTCCCACAATCTTTCTAAGGAATTTCATTTCAGATACTCTGATTTTCTGGGCTTGCCTTTCAACAAGTGGCCAGCTTTCTGAGCCATAGAGGATAGTAGGTACATACACTGCTTGGTATATTCTCTTCTTTGCCGTTTTACTGACTTCTCTTTTACCCAATAGAGTAATATTTATTGAATAGAATATATTATTGGCTTTTTTTATTCTATTCAGAACTTCACTATCAATCCTTCCATCTCGTCTTATTTTGACTCCCAAGTAATCATATTCATCTACTTGTTTCATTTGTTTTCCTTCCAGAAAAAGTTCTATTTGCTCCTCTTCATCTTTTCCAACATGCATTACTTTGCTTTTATCAATATTAAGCTGCATTCCTTTCCATTTCAGAATCTCATGCCATTCCTCTACTGTCTTTTTAAGTTTATTCTCACTGTCAGTTAAGAGTATCACATCATCTGCGTACAGGAGCGCTTGTATTGTTATCGGTCTCATTCTCCAATTTCCAACAACTGTTTTTGCAGTTCGAGCCTTACAAATTTTATTTATTTCATCCATCAATACCACAAATAGCAATGGGCTTATACTATCTCCTTGTTTAACCCCTTGTTCAATTGGAAATTCTTCTGACAGTCCACCATTCAGTCTTATGATGCCCTTTGGGTTGTGATAGACAGCCTTTATTGCTTTTCTCAGCTTTAATGGTACATTTTTTGCTTCTAGCGCTTTCCAAATCTCCTTTCTTGGCACTGAATCAAACGCTGCCTTTATATCCAAGAAGGCCACATACAAATTCCTTGACCTTTCTATACTCTTTTCCATCACAGTCCTGAGAGTGAATATGTGGTCCTGTGTTTGGCGCCCAGGTCTGAAAGCTACTTGCTCATCCTCTAGAAGATTCTCTACAACTTTCCTGAGTCGGCTTTCTAGAATTCTAGTATACATCTTATAAATCACTGAAGAGAGGCATATTGGGCAGTAATTCTCACATTTGCACTGATTACCCTTTTTGAATATTGGGATTATGAGATTGTATTCCCAGTCCTTTGGCATTATTCCTTCATCCCAGATCTTTCTGAAAAGTAACCATATCCATTCGACCAACAAATTTCCTCCATACTTGACCATTTCTGGGAATATTCCATCCAACCCTGAAGCTTTATTTAATTTCATCTTCTTGACAGAGTTTATCACTTCTTCTTGAGTAATTTCTTGACATACCTCCAGATTTTCCTGATTTTCATCAATTCCTTGCTGCTCATCTTCTCCTGCTCCCTCCTCAATTTCTTTTCTGAATTTCTCCTCAAAAAATTCTTTCCAAACTTTTAGTACCTCCTGTCTACTAATTAGTACACCATCCCTATTTCTTATGTTTCTTACTGGTTTTACTCTTCTTCCTCTCAGTCCCTTAACAATGCTCCAGAACTGCTTGCGATTTTCAGTGTAAGTTGCTTGAATCTTTTTGCCAAACTCCTCCCACGATTGACACTTTGCTTCTCTCACGATCCTTTTGGCGTTATTCCTTTTCTCTACATATAATCATCTGTTTTCCTCTAACTGAATCTCCAAGTATCTTCGCCAAGCAAGTTTTTTCTCACGCAATGTTTTCTTCACCAAGTCATTCCACCATCTAGTCCTCTTCAACTTGGTATTTATTGTTGTCTTACCACACGTTTCTTCTGTTGCTCCTAACATTGCTGTTTTCAAACTTATCCATAGTTCTTCCACTCCCATTTCCTCTTGTCTTCTTAGTTCTTCCAGATGTTCCCTTATTTTTTCTCTATATAACTCTCTCTTCTCTTCCTCCTTAAATACTTCTATTTTCAATCTTGAAAACTTTTTGTTTGCTTGTTTCATAAAAATCCAAAATCTTACATCCATAACCAGCAGCCTATGATCAGTACTCAATTCAGCTCCCCGAATAACTTTGACGTCTAGTACTCTTCTTCTCATTCCAGTTCCATATATGAAATAGTCAATGACACTTTCAGCATCTCTACCCTCTGCCAAGAATGTAATTTTATGGATACGTTTGTGATTATACCAGGAGTTTCCTACCAGCATATTGTTTTCAGTACAGAACTCTATTAACCTCTTTCCATTTTCATTTAGAGTCTGTTCTCCCCCGTGAGGACCAATGGTACCATGTGATTGATTTTGGTTACAACCTGCTCTTGCATTTAAATCACCAGCTATTATTACCTCTCTGTTCTTGTCATTTGCTTTGGTTGTGACCCTTTGTAACTCACTGTAGAAGCACTCTTTGGTGAGTATATCAGCATTCTCAGTTGGAGCATAGGCAGAGACAATAGTGATCTTGATGTTCAGGTCCAAATCAGCTGTTATTATTCTGGAGCTAACTGCTTCCCAGTCACTTAATCTGTCACTCACTTCTGGGGTCATTACCAAGCCTACTCCTTCCTTTGCTCTTTCCTTTATATCAACTCCTGAATATAGCAGGATATATCCATTTTCTAGCTCCTTCCTACCATTTCCTTTTCGTTTAACCTCACTCAGTCCCATCACAGCAATCTTGTACTTCTTCATCTCTTCAACAAGTTCAATTTCTTTCCCAGTCAGTGTTTTAACATTCCAGCATCCAAATCTAAATTTTGTCTTATCCAATTTGTTCCGTTTAGTTCCTGTCCAATTTCCGAGGCTCTTCATGTTTCTTTGAATCCGAGTTAACCCGACGTGTGGGGGATTAGCCCAACGACGTCTTGTTGAAGCACTTCTTTGTCTGACTCCTACCCTTCGACCTGTCCGGCTTGGGAGGCCCTGCTGGTAGTTACACTACCGCCGGCATAGCTCTTGGGGTCACAGGAGTACACAAGCCACTCCACCACGACAAGGTGTTGTGCTTCCTAGGAGGGATGTAAATAATCAGAAGCTTCAAATTGCTTGGCGAATGAAAGCCGAATTATCTCATTACAGCACTCATTTCAATCAATTAATAAGCTGATCTTTTTGGAAATAATCTTAACTATGCGTTATAAGACTACGCTTTTAGAAAACATAATAGTTGAAAGCAAATTAAAAAATTATGGAATAATTTATTTCATTAGAACGTTATAATTTTAGTTAATGAACTTATTAATCGCGTTTCAAAACCCAAGCAATTCCTCTAGACAGAAGATAACTTGACATTGAACCATAAGGAAATATTCTTACACAGAATTGGTTGATGAAAAAATTCATTAATATAAGTAACTAATTTCTATTATTCATTTTCAGGACATCCTTGGATACTGCCTTCCCGAAATCGGTCATTGGGTATGGTTGAAAGTGAAGACTAGCTTGGATCTTGAGGAACTCCATCAAATCACTCGGAGATCTCAGAATTTTCCTTCATTTGATAAAAATCATATCAACAGGTAAAAAAAGTCCTCAGTTATTATTAGAGACTAAGAAGAGCATTTTCCATACCCCCTACTTGGTTCCATGATTTCTAATTTTAGCCTTTTTGAATTTTTTTTTTAATGGGTTGGGCTTTGTAACCCTTAGCCACCGCGACCGCTATTCGATCTTTTGTGGCATCCCCTCTTTGGCTTATGCCATGTTCCATAATCCAAGGCCAGAGCAGAATTTACTCAGGGCCTTTCCAAGAAGTCTCCTCCTCATTTGCAATAGAGCTGGACATTCCAGCAGCAAATGTGCTGCTGATTCTGTCTCTTCTATGCAGAATCTGCATTCATCATCCTGACAGTCCCTTCTTCTGTAACATATACCTGAATGGGCCATGTCCTGTCAGGAGGCTTACTATTTGCCTCAGCTCCCTCTTTTCCAGGCTTATTACATTGCGGGAAGCCTTTGTTGAGGGTTTAATCAACATTTTTGATTGTTGTAGTCCTTCTGTCCTATTCCAAATCAAAATCTTCTTCTTTTCCTCCCATTCTCAGACTTAAGCTTTACAATAGCTGAACCCCACAACCTGGTTCTGGTCCTACAAATGGAGAATCTGCACCTTTTTTTGCAAGGTGATCAGCTATTTCATTTCCATAGATACCCTTGTGCCCCGGTACCTACATCAGGCTAACCTGATTCCTGACAGCCAGTTCCCTTACTAGGGACTTTTGACACTGTGTTACCAGCTTTGAGCTACTGGAACAGGCCTGCATTGCCTTTAGGGCTGCCTGGCTGTCACTCAAAATAGAGATCTTTGCCCTTCTCAGTCCTCTTTCAATGAGTTGATTAGCACACATCTCTATGGCCATTACCTCGGCCTGAAAGACAGTTGCTGTTTTTCCCAGGGCCTTATAGAATTTAGTTCCTGGCCCATATATTCCAACTCCTGTCCGTCCTTCCCTGTGTGATCCATCAGTGTACCACTTCAGGGTGTTTGACTCCCAAGAATACTCTCTTCCACCCCTGTCACTCGCCAGGATTGTGACTTTGTAGGAGCAATCCATTAAGTATTCCCTGTTTTTAAAGTCTGGAACAGCTAAAGCCATAGCTAATTCAGGAAACTCCTTCAATATTGTCAAATGACCTTTCTCCATAGAGTTGTTGATATTTCTGTTACCGGTCATTTTGAGGGCACTTAGTGCTGCCCTTTTCTTGACCTGCACCAGAGGCAACATTCCAAATATTGCATCTAGCGCAGCTGTTGGGCAGGAGCCTGTGGCTCCACTAATGCCCAGACCTGCCAACCGCTGCAATTTTTGGAGTTTAATTGCAGTAGTCTTCTGTTCCACTTTAGGCCACCAAACCAGTGTGGCATAAGTAACCATAGGCAGTATTACAGTTTGGTAAACCCAGAACTGCATACTGGGCCTCAGCCCCCATTTCTTACCACACAGCTTCCTGCAGGCCCCCATAGCCTTTGTGGCCTTTGTAAGAGTCCTCTCAATATGTCTATTCCACAGAAGTTTTTGGTCGAGGACTATCCCTAAATATTTCACTTCTGTGGAAAACAGAATTGTTGTTCCTCCCAGAGTTGGAGCTGTTAAGTTCAGCTTCCTTTTCCTGGTGAATGGAATTACTGTCTTTTCAGGATTGATCCAAAGAGAGGGCCCTTTGCAGTAGGTCACACAGGGTGTCTGCTGATTTGCCCCTTATCATCAGGACCAGGTCATCAGCATAAGCTTGCATCCTGTATCCTCTGGCTGCCACTTGTTCTAGGAGATCATAAATAACCATAGCCCATAGCAGAGGCAAAAGAACCCCTCCTTGGGGGGCAACCTCTCAGGGCTGTTACAGTTACTGACTCACTACCCATTTCAGCAGTTATCAGCCTATTCCTGAGCATTGACATAATCCAGGAGGTGGTATCACTATCAACCTCTTTTCTCATGATTGCTCTTTCAATAGATGGAAATGAGGTGCTATCAAAAGCTCCTTCCACATCCATAAATGCCCCAATTAGCATCTCCTTCTCCTCTAAAGTCTTTTCTACCTCCCTGGTGAGGACATGTAAGGCTGTTATAGAGGAACATCCAACCTGATAGGCATGTTGGGACTTATTTCAAGTGTTATTGTTAAACACTTCATCCCTTATATATCTATCAATTACCTTCTCCATGGTTTTAAACATGAAAGAGCTAAGGCTTATTGGGCAGTACGACTTAGGCAGAAGAGGGCTTCTGCCCCCAGCCTTTGGCACAAATATCACCATAACCTGTCTCCATCTTATAGGAATGTAACCCATAGCATAACTAGCTTGAAATTCTTTCACCATTGAGGACTTAATTTCCTCTGTGGCGTTTTGTAGCAGGGCTGGAAATATACCATCTGCCCCTGCTGCTTTATAAGGACTGAATGAGTTTATGGCCCATTCCACCTTACCTGGGGTGAAGATGTTACCCGCTCTTCTTCAAGCCCAGGCTAGTTCCCTTTGGGATTTGCTAGTAACTCTTGGGGATTCTTCAGCCCCTGTCCCCCTGATCTCAGATCCAGGGAAGTGAGTATCTAGCAGAAGTTCAATAGTCTCTCTATGACTACCTGTCATCTCCCCATTGTGGTTCAATAGGGAGCCTAGTGGGTTAACATGGTCTTTCTGCAGGAACTTCTGTAGCCTGGTGGCTACTGGAAGTGAATCTATACCTGATCAGAAGTCCCTCCATGTTTTATGTTTGGACTGTCTCAACTCCTTGTTGTGTTTGGCCAAGGCATTTTTATATTCAGTCCAGTTTCCAGAACTTTTTGCCCTATTAAAAAGCTTTCTTGTTTTAGCCTTCATCCTGCTAAGCCCTTTATTCCACTAGGGTACATCTCTACGCACCCTGTTGCTTCTGGAAGGGCATGCCTTGGTTTAGGCTTCTATTATAGCCTCTTCAATTTTTGTGACTTTGCTCTCTAAGCCTTCCTCAGTCACAATGGGAAGGTTTATCTGGTTTGTGATTGAAGCCAGTTCCTCCCTATATAGAGCCCAGTCTGTAGACTTGGGGATTCTACAGGTATTCAGAGTCTCCTCCAGAACCTCCAGGTCAAACCTGATATGTCTGTGATCAGACAATGAGGCCTCAGACGAGACTCCCCATCCAGACACCAACCCACTTGCCCGCCCATCAGCCAGTGTCAAGTCTAGGACATCCTGGCGACTAGCAGTCATGAAGGTTGGTTTGTCACCTATATTCATAATCTCTAAGTCATTTGAGTGTATGAAGTCAAGAAGTAACTCACCTCTGACATTGATATTGGTGCTTCCCCATGCTGTGTGGTAGGCATTTGCATTGCACCCTATTATGAGGGGCATGCCTCTACCCCTGGCATGCTGCACCAACCTCTCCACCTCTGGTGTTGGAATGCTGTCCACATCTCCTAGAAAGTAAGCAGAAGCTATAATAACCTCTTTGCTTCCTCCAGGTGTGGAGATCTTAATGATCACTGCAACAAGGTCCTGATCTATAAACCCTGTGAAAGGAAAGCATTATTGTTGAGCATTATAGCAACTCTTGGACAAGAATGTTGGCGATGGTAGATCAACTTACCTTTTCGGCCAGTGAGTCCTCTAACTGCCCCTCTGCAGACCCAGGGCTCTTGGATGAGGAAAGCATCCAGCCCCTGAATGGCAAACCTCCTGTCCAACATGCTTGATGCTGCCTTTGTGTGATGGAGGTTGGCCTGCAGCAGACAATACTTCATTGTCTTGCTGCAGGGCCCTGGGTGGATGTCCCTGGCCTCTTTCCTGCATCTTCCACTCTGCCAGTTTGTGCAGGCTGTGAAGAACCTTTCACCTTCCTGGTTGTCGTGGAGGGGCCTTTGGTGTCTGCTTTCCCCTTTTTGAAGAACTCCTTGGATGGAGCCTTCTTCTCTCTTCTATTTTTGAAGTAGCCTGTAGGCTTCTGGACAGTAGGAGCCACAGCGGGGGGCTGTTCAGCCCTAGGCCACTCCTCAGCTCCCACCCTCTCTTCAGCACTACTTGCCACTGGCTGTCTGTCTGGTCCAGTCTTTCTGGCTGCAGGCTTTTTTGCTCCCTGTTTCAGCCAAAGTTGCACCTTGCCAAACTTGTAGGATACAAATGATCCTTTCTCTTCAAGTTTGGCAGCTGATGCACCATCAATAGAGAGGGTGACTAGAGTGACCTTACCCTCTTCACTTCTTTTGAGGAGCCTCCAATTAGCCACCCTCAAGTCTCTATTTTGGACTCTCAAGCATTTAAGAATGTTCTCGCTTGAGTCCAAACTGCTATTTGGAAGGTAAGCCATTACAACATGCAATCAAGGAATTTCTCCCTCTAGCACCGCCTTCAGTTTAGCTCCCTCCCAAGGCATTATTCTCTTTACTGCCTCTGTCAACCAGGTTGATGTTGGTTGATCATCACAAGTGATGATCATGTACCCTGGCTTCCTACTCAATCCACTGAATGTGGGCTGTTCAGCACCTTCCACCTCTGTGAGTTGAGCAATAACAGCTTCTTCCACGGCGTTCATCTGCTCTACCGTTAGGAGCTTATCTGGGTTATTTTGGTGGATAATGCCCACCCTTACCCCTGCCAGCGCCTGCACAAAGCTCTTGCCAGGGGGAGGGTGATAACTGGCATTACCTGCTACCCTTGACGTTGAGGCTTCCTGAGTCTGTTTAGACCTCTTGGATGCCTTGTTGTCTGGAGTGGAGCCATCGGATCAATTTCTCTTTCCACTGGTCCCCTTCTGGTGCATAATTGTCATAGGCTGAAGACTGCGCTTCCGGGCCTCTTCAGCAGAGAGACCCTTCTTCAACCAGAACTTCATCCTCTTCCTCCTTGCACCTCCTAGTCTGGAGCTCAACCGAAGCTGCTTTGAGACTTCTTCATCCAGACCATCAGCTATGGACCCACCTTTCTGAAGCTGTTCAACTTCTGTCAGGGATGGGTCTGCACAATCCTCAGATTCCATTGCAGAATCTTCAGTTGTAGTGCCTTCCTCTACATGTACCGTTTCCCGGCAGGTTTGAGTCAGCAATAAGTCTGAAACCTGTTCCAGGTCGGTAGAGTTGTAAGTCATCCTCCACCTCTCATTACCCGCGCACATGCTTAGAGCATATGTGGGAATCACACTTAGAAAAGAAAAATCCTACAATAATACACTATTGTATACGTATAGCCTACTGTATAATGTACTCTAACTCTATATCATTGAATGACAGTATTATTGAATATTGTTATTTCAAGATTCTATGTAGTTCATTTAGTTCACAATGAGTTCATAATTCATGTAGTTCATAATGATTTTTGAACGAAAGATTCTCTGCCGAATTTTTGGTGGTGTGCAAATTTTTGGAGTGTGGTACAGAAGGAAGTATAAGGATCTGTATGATATGTATGACCACACCAATACACTGGCTCTCATCAGAGTAGGGAGGCTCAGGTGGGCAGGCCATGTTGAGAGAGCTGATGACTCATATCCGCCGAAAAGAATTATGAATTTCAAAATTGAAGGAAGAAGGCACCCTGGTCGACCAAAACTTAGTTGGGTGGACTCAGTCACTGAAGATGCAAGTAGGCTTGGTATAAGAAATTGGAGACGAGCTGCCATGGACAGAGTGGAATGGAGGCGATTGCTGGAGGAGGCCAAGATCCGTTTTGGATTGCAGAGCCATTGTTGATGATGATGATGATGTAGTTCATTAAATTTATTAGCTACATTAATTTATTTTGTGATAAATTAAATTCATAGCTTCAACAAAACTTAGTGTTTCCCTACTAGAGAATCATTTTCCAGTCGTTTCCGACTAGTTCTTTCAATTATCAGGAGTCTTGCATTCTTTTAAGGCTGCACAAGACAATAATATTTTTCTGCAGCTGCGCTAAAGAATTCTTATTCTTTTAGAAACAATATCCTGTTTCTCATCATCTTGGCAATTATGAAATTACATTATTATGAACTTTTTGATAGATTGATTGCATGTATCGACGGTGCATTCACATTCACAATTTAAAAAATCGCCGACAATTTGAAAACTCACTCAGAGATTAATTTTAATGAAGAGATTGTTAAAAAATATTCTATTGTTGAAAAGTTGTAAATTTATTTTATACAGTAATGATATCTGATCTGTTAATACAGTTTGACACTAGGAAGTCAGACGGTTTTCAATGAAATACTCAGCCATTTTTCAAGTTGAATAATATTTTTTACACGAAATCAAAGCTTATTGTATGCCATTTGAGTTAACAAAGCTCATTACCAGCAATTTAAATTACATGTGAAAAATAATGTCAAAGTGTTGTTCATCATTTTTAATGAGGACTCAACTTCTTCTCAAAATCACACGGACTAACATTTCTGCAGTGATAGTAGCAACTTCTTGTTCGCAATCTTCAACTCGTCCAAATTTCGTGGCTTGAAACAAAGCACATTACCTGCAATTTCAGTTATGTGTGAAAAAAATGTTTTCAAGATGATGTCCATCATTTTGAATGCAGGACTCAACTCTATTCTCAAAATCCTCCATCACATGGACTAACATTTCTGCAGAGATAGCAGCAATTTCTTGAATGATTTCATTCTTCAACTCGCCCTGATTTCGTGGCTTGTGAGAGAATTTGAGAGAGAGTCGAGTCCTGCATTCAAAATGATGGACATCACTTTGACGACATCGTTTTCCGCATTATAACTAAAATTGCAGGTAAATGAACTTTGTCAACTTGAATGGTATATAATGAGCTTTGATTTCGTGTAAAAAATATTATTTATCTTGAAAAATGGCCGAGTTTTATTTCATTGAAAACCGTCCGACTCCCATGTGTCACTCTGTAGTTCCTGGTTTATAATTTTAGTGATTTTTTCTTTCATTTGTTGTAGGAACATCGTATACATGAGCGATTACATCCATTTAAGCCTCCAACTCTGAGCTGTGGACTTCAATTTACAGGTTAATTATAATACTATTATTATAGCGGAATATTATTCTTTTCTGCGAATATTATTTGACCTGCGTGTGATATCTGGCATTCAATTCAGTGTAGTTGAATCAACTAGATGACTCATGTAATCAACTTAATTAGGACATTCATAATCATTTAAGATTTATCAAAATGGCAGCTGCTCCAATGAATGCTTATGGTTTTTATTTTCAGCATATAAATTATTACAAAGCTTCGATTTAGTTGCGAAAATTTCATTTACAAAACTCAATGGCACGTCAATCATTGAATTTTATTGTTTGGAGATGTTATTTTGTCAAAAATTGAGTTTGGATTTATTATCAATGAGGCACTATTGTCAATAATGTAATAGAGGATTCCAATGGTGTTTTTTTCACTTCAATTTATTAGGTCATCAGCTGGTTGGACGAAATTACACAGTACTGAGCTAACCGATTGAACAGTACTGGTTGGAGCAATTGAATTTTAAGAAATCCATCAGCTGAGGAATTACTATGATCCCCTCAAAATCTGAAAATAATAATAGCTGCTGGAAGATTTTGTTTTTTTAATGCGGAATTACAAACTACGCCACTATAAAGCTCATGGCTCCAGACCATGATTATTGTAATAAATCAAGAATTCAATGAATAATAAGTTAGTTTTTGATTCTATTATATTTTAAATAACTACAATTGAATATTTTCCAATTACTATCATTATTTAACACTTTATTCCCAAATATACCATTTGAACGTTTTTTTATTTGTCATGGTGCTAACCGTATGATTAAACTTCACAGATCTACGAACAAGCAGGCTTGTCTTATCAAAGACATGTACTGTAACTGTATTATGTTGCTGGAATGCGTCTATTGCGTTTATCTCATAATTAATAATCATAATAATTATCCATGTAGCTTCCAAAGAATTAAATTGATTATTTGAATGGTCTAATTAATTTTCAATAACATTGAATAGGTGCTTATTTTTAATAATTTTATTTCGCAGGATGCCTTCATCACAATCAAAATTCAGTGAGGATAAGTGCTGCATCCTATGTAACAACAGAGAGGCCGATGAGGTAAAATATGGTCCTATTTACAAACTCAATAAAATAGAAGTCCATTACTTCTGTTTACTACTGTCCTCAAGCGTTCCACAAAGGGGAGAAGACGAGGATGGTATTCTAGGATTCCTTCCCGGTGATATCGTGAAAGCAGCCAAAGAAATTTCAGGTATGAAATGTTCATACTGCAATGTATATGGAGCCAATATCAAATGTTCGTATGGGCGCTGCAAAGTGACATTTCATTATTCGTGCGGAATCGACAATGGAGCTAGCCATAAGTTTTCCGGTAAATTCCCATCTTACTGCCACAGACATCGATCGGTTAAAAAGATACCGAAAAGTGTTCTTGATTCTATCAAAAGTGTTGAAGTGGACTGCATCGTTTGTATGGAAAATGTCGAAACGGATGAACAAAGCTGCATCTGGGCACCATGCTGTCAAAAAAATGCATTCTTCCATAAAAAATGCTTACAGCAAATGGCGTTTAGCTTTGGATACTACATGTTGAAATGTCCGTTATGCAACGACCAGAAGAAATTTATCCCAGCACTTCAACAAAATGGAATCTTTATTCCTGAACAAGACGCCTCATGGGAAACTGGCCCTGGTGCTTTTATTGAACTTTATGAGCGGCACAATAAGTGTGATACGGTAATTTGTATTTGCCCGAGAGGACGTCGTTACAGTACCAAAAGTGAATCGTCGAATTGGCGAATCATACTATGCTCCTCTTGCGGCTCTCATGGCATACACAAGAAATGTTTCGAAAATAGCCAAGTTACGATGATGAAGAAGAAGAAGAGAATTGTGTGGGAGTGCGACTTGTGTAAAAAGGTAAGTAATGAACATGAAAATGATAACGCCTGCTCAAGATCCACACCAGGGCTTCATAATAACACAATTGAACCATTCGGTAGTTTCAATCTTCCAGAAACCAACAACAACTATCAGCTACCCATGGAGGAAAAGAAAACTACCAAGAGACGAAGAACAAATACTTATTCCTATGAACAAAAAGTACAATGCGACTTGTCGGAGAAAGAACTTTCCTACTGCAAGAAGTGCAGGGTAGTAGTGGAAAAGTTGCAGTAGAACTTTCGATAGTCAGTTCCTTCCATAAAGCCTGTGTCAGTGTGTCGGACCAGGCTAGTTCCTATAACTAAATAGTAGGTGTGACATGAGCAATAGCTGCTATTAGAAGCTACTGCCTGTCACATTTGCTACTTTTTGCTGGCAGCTAATAACCAGTAAAGTGTGTAAAGCTAGTAACCAAGTAACCAGGTGTAACAGGCTGTATCACATGCAAATGTCAATTGTTACCTGAGTTGATTAATTTCTTGTCAAAATGTCCGAATTGTGAACTAGAAATCCGTGGGTAGGTAGGGGTTTCCGTCTCGACTGCTGATAACAGGAAAGCTTATCAACTTTTAATTAATACGCTTGTAATAATAGAAGACTGGTTGTATACATTCAATATACTTACGTTTATTTGATTGAATAAATCCATTGGTTTGCCTACAATCAGTATTTTAAGGCTATTTATGAAATGTGGTCCAAAATAATTGGGTTAACTTATATTTATATAGAATATAATGTGATTTTGAGAAACTTCACAAAAATGATCTTGTCAATACCACCAATTTGTGAAAATGCGACGAAATCACGGTCCAGTTTTTAAACAATAAATTCGTGTAAACATCTAATTAGTGATAAACAGAAAATTAGATAACTTCTATTAGTGTCTTGTTTTATTTTATTGGATCTGTTCTATTATGCTGCTGTAGCAATCTTCATGTAACAATTTTTATTGATTTTATTATTAATATTGTATGATCATCATATGTTTTGAAATTGTCCTGATGAATATTTTTTTAAGTACCGTATTTAAAGCTATTTGCCAAATGAGCTCCAACAGCTATTTGTATAACTTGTGTTCCAACTCGAATATGGCTTAACTTGTGTCAGATTGAATATGGCCGAATATGATTGAAGTGTATCTAACGTTTGCAATATTTTTCCCAACACTCAAAATCATGGAAAGCTCTAAATCAATAATTATTGATTAGCTATTAGTCTATTGAATAGCTCACATCTAATTGATGTTATCGTATAATATTTTTTATTTGTAATGCTTGTTCAGCTTTCACACGCGTGCACCTAATGGGATAATTTTAGTATATTAAATACATGTATTATTATTTAATAATCTTATCATCAATGATAATCAGACGTATAACATTGAAATATGGACCGTTCGCAACGCACAATCATAACAGACATAACCCATTCATTCCGGAATCCCAGTTCAGTAATAAGAAATTTTGTGATTGAGTGTTGGGAAAAATAATTTAGTGAATTGTTAATATTTTATAATCTTAATTTGTATTGAATTTGTTGTCATGATAAAGATTTAAATTATTTGACGTGATCATGAAAAATTATGCATTTATGGTTCATGTATCAATTTTTATTGACTTTAATCTCTATTAAGTCTCTATTTAATTAAGTTTAATCAAACCAAAATTATTTTCATTTGTGTTCGAATATTTCATACAAATATGAGTTTCTATGAGCATTTGAAAACAATTCAACATTTTAATACATAAGATTATCAACAGTAACAAATAAAAAGATGTAATATTAATCATAAAAAAGTTAGTATCATTAATATTGTTTTATCTTAATCTGTTTTGAATTGTTGTCATGATACATATTTATCAGTATTTAAGGCTATTTACCAAATGAGCTCAAGAATAATTGAGTGAATATTTTAATAATTATGCTGCTGCTGAAGCATTCATGTTTGATGTTGTAAATGTTTTTGACAAGATGTTAATTGTTAATATTGTATAATCTAAATTTGTATTGAATTTGTTGTCATGATAAAGATTTAAACTATTTAATGTGATCATGAAAATATTCAGTCTATGATGTGTGTACTAGTAGTGCCTACAGAGGCTGTATATAGTGGGGCTATTGAGTGTCAAACGTTTGGTTTTTAGCTCGGAATTTGATCTGTGTTGCTCCAAATATGGAATCAATATGTCCGAATAAGTTACATCGAACTGTGGAATAGACTGATTGAACAGCTATAGGTCTACATATTATTTATCATTATTTTTAGTTTTTATACTCGTATATAGGGACCAAGTTTAGATGTTTTACTAGAATCTGGAAATCTCAAATTATTATTGTTAAAGACAGCCTCTGTAGTACTGTCCAAGTCTGAACAACTGTGTACTTGAATAAATAATTTAAATTTTTAAATATAACAATTTTCTCTTGGATTAAATTTGTGATAATTGAACATATAAGCGCTTAGAGTTTGATGCATTATAGGTATTGCGCTTATATGATATCAATCAGTTTTTTAGTTATATGGTATTTAGTCCCTCCTGTTGGGGTATCCTACTTTGCATGTTTTAAATTTATTATGAAGGCAGTTATTATACGAATTAATAAAGTAGTACATTTTTACGAGTATTTTTGTAAGTTATTGAAATACAGAATATGTCGCTAGTTTTGCTTGAGCAACCCAATTTCGCTGCCCAAATAAAATTTGTTTGTGATAATAACGTCTTTTATTTTTATGTTCACTTCTCAAAACACCTTGAAATCTACTGGTCTATTTCATGTGAATTCCAGTATTTTTTGTTTTGTGTTATTTGGATTTATATCTATAAAAAATAGGTCTATCAGAAAATGCATACGAAGTTTTATTTTTCACTGGTGAATTCAAAGTTGTAAGCTACACTTGTACTTGTAAAGTATACTATGTCAAAATGCATCATATTAAAATGGGAACTAGTGGCATTGCAGTAACTAGGCAAAATTACCGCTTTGAACTGATGGTAAAGCTTTAGCATTGGATTAGGTGAGAGCATGTCACACCAGACTCACACGGACACTTTTTAAACTTATAGTGCATTTTTTGTCCGGCTGTAATGTAAGGAATAATAATAAATACGGTTGTGTGACTTGTTGGAACCTTAACATTACATGTTTTGGTGAACCTTATTTGGTAAGGAAGATGATATTGCAAGTTAAAATTCGGGCTTTCCTGTTGATGGATTATTTTGAACACCTGTTCAATAATTTTTATATTCCTGTTTTGATACACCAATATTAATCTGGGATTTAACATAATTATAACAAAAACAGTGCAATTATAATGAACAGCCGTCCTTAAGGTTTATTCCTTCATTACAAAGTGATCTTAAATAATGTGAAAATCAGTTCCCAATAGCTTTATGCGAATTACTTTCACTCTGCATCTTTATTTCAACATAATCACATCATATCGATAATTATAAGAATTATAAAATTTTTAAAAGGATCTTTAAAAATTTGACTCGAAAGAATCAAATTTATAGTCTATGAATACAGTAGATACTGAAATATCTCTTATAATGAAAAATTCTGAAGTTACTGTATTTAAAATAACAAAACCTTGTTTAAAATTGACTGATATTTTAAGTGATGTGATAGGTTATTAGTTTTACTTTTGGTATAATCAATCGTTGCATGTTTACTCACAAGAGCGCTAGTATTGAAATTTCAATTTTGAGCCACCACAGAGAAGGTAAATGTCAGCTGGGAGATAGTCGGTTTCTTTCTCTTTCTCCTCATTCTTGTTTCTCCTGTTCGCTGTTTTGGCGCTGTTGTAGATTATGCCCTATCCTTCATCTCATCTCGGATCTGGATTCCCTTGAATCTTGCTCTATGTCAAGTTATCAAGTACGAAAGGGAGAATAACGTCCATACTGTGTGGTACAAGTTGTTTCTCAGTTCTATTATGTGAAGAGGATAATAATTATGTACTACTATTCGATTACAAATTGATATTGAATTTTGTGTTCGCCGTAAGAAATAATAGTAAACAGAATTTACAAACATGAATGACGAAGTTCAGAATGTTGGTGCGAGGTTGATACCCAAAACTACTCCAATTACCGATGATTATGAAATATATGATACCGTTTTGGGATTAGGCATCAATGGTAAGGTAGTGAAATGCAAAAACAAGAAAACTAAGCAAATGCATGCTCTCAAGGTAAGAATAATCATGCTTTTTTTAATAATAATATAACTTAACCTATATTTTTACCGACTGAATATTCAGCCTATTTCAGTACCCCTAATCTCAATTTCTAATTTTCAGCTATTTTTAGTGTTTAATTTCAGCTAGACTTCATAAAATTATAACCGAGGATAAATGCAAAATCAAATTTTATTGTCTGTATGGTGAGAATATGCTACCAAATCCGTGTTTATCAGTACAAAGGCTACCAAATCGCTGTTCATTAGATAGCTAAGTTATCTACAACCTACTCTGTTAACATTATTTCACCTCTTTGATGCAGATGCAGTTTATGATAAATTCAAGGCTGTGTAAACATGGGCCCAATAATATGACATACAATCACAACGTTTAAACTGTATTGATGTTATAAGTTAACTGATGAGCTGAACGATTAAATTTTCACCTTAGATCAAGGTTTTTCGAAAATTCAGAGAACCAGAGCGGAGAGCGCTCTCTCAGGCTCAGGTTTAGGCCTACCTGACACTCCGGGGCGGTCCGAAATATCATAATGCACTAGCATTATATAATTATTATTTTTCGCGTCACTTGCATATACTAAATTGACACAATCCATCCAGTAGTAACTGGTCATGGATTGCAAATGAATTGAATTGAATATTGTTAGACAATTGGTAGTAAGTAGTATAAATTAATGCCGAAGATTATCTTGAATCAGTACCGTAATCCACAATATAGGCTAATATTCTCACTGAAGGTTGTATCCAACCTGCCGTAAAAGTTCAATGTCGTTAATTCTATTACATTGTGATTTATTAATGTGAATATTAAGCTTATGGACTGGAACAGTTTTATTGAACGCCAGAATTTATTTAATTCACAAATAATATTTTATTTGGGCTAATTCCTCATCTGCTAAGAATTCTACTCAACTGTAGTCTAACTTGATTTTTAATAGACCTTTTCAATCGTTTATTAAATTGCTCGTTAGTAAGTTGATAAAATCTTGTCTAATGTTTTCAATTCAATTTAGAATGAATTCGGTAATCCAATTGTGTTGATTTTCTAGGTTCTGGATGATGGATCCAAAGCAAGAGGTGAAGTTGAAATCCACAGGAGAGTGAGCGGCCATAAGCATATTGTAAAAATAATTGACGTTTACCGGAACTCGAGCGGCCATAGAGATCGACTATATGTTATTATGGAATGGTAAGTTTTTCTTTGACAAGAGCCAGAACGAGTTGAATTCTGACCTTCTGATTTTACAAGGAAGTCTAAAGTAGACTGCATTGTGTAAATGACTAAGTCAGATGGAGAGGTGCTTTGCATTGATATTGGTAAGCTATATTTTATTCCTAAACTTCGAGCATTGAAAATGAGTTCACTCCGGTATCTGAGAAAACTCATTGTTAGAAAAACTCAAGTCTTTGCTAGAAAACTGGTGAACGATATCAAAGAATAAAGACAATGATAACTTCCAATTAGGCTTATAAATACAGCATCAGCATCTCTTCTTTGTGACTACTAAATAAGTTGAGTCCTGTTTCACTACGATTTTTGGACGTCCGGTTTTTTGCCGTTCTTTTAAATTTCACTAGAAACAGATGTGTCTCTGCCCACATTATAATATGCTTGCTAAGCTTCATTCAATCTATTAAAATTTATTGGGACAGCAAAATTTCAGTTGTACAAAATATGGGTTACTCATTAGGAATTGAGAGATTAAGTTTCCCAATAGAAAGTCAATCATCGGCCAAAAAACGCATCTTGCATGATAATTCATTATAAATTTAGGGTATTTGAGCCTTCAAAATAGATCCAGTGGTAGGCGTATCGTCAAAAATAACATGGAACTGAAAATAGCATTGAATTAGCATTGCCCATTATCCTAAATAGTGCGAATATGATGCTAAAACTAAATTTTGGATGCTAATAATTTAGTTCATGCCATTAAGTTGTAAGTGAATTATTGGAAGTACTAGTTAATCATCAATATTGTAAAAACCAAAACCGTTTTGGAAAAAGACTTGATCGAGCAGATAACTTATTATCAAAACTCTGATAGCTAGAAAAATACTTTTTTTCTGAGAGTGATGCCCACATGGGTACCCAATCCTGTGCGTGGGTAGTGAGAGGGATGATTAATGATTATGGAGAGATGACTACTTCTTAGGCAGTAGGGTTAGTCCTTTAGTTTCCTCCGAAAGACGGGGTGGCCGTATTTATGTTATTGTGCTGTGGTCAAAAACTGTACCGAGGATTAAACCTCGGAACCCTTGTTTATCAGACCGGCTAGTTATCACATCCTCCAATGAGCCATCCTAAACATCTAAATGTTGGTCTCTGAAAAGTTCAGGTTACATTTTTTTTAATGTTATCAAGATTATAGAACAAAATCCTGCTTCTTAAAGATGAATACAATGACATTTCTGAATTTCAATACTTTGAGAATTATATTTATTCAATTTTTCATTGAAATTCTTATTTTTAAGCTTTGTCCTTCTTTTATTGAGTATCAGTTTGTATTAATTGAAGTTTTAATTGCAGTATGGAAGGCGGTGAACTATTCCAAAGAATTCAGGAGCAACCAGATGGCTCATTCACTGAAAGAGGTATAACTACAATTAAAACTATTTTTCATTCAATTCCGTATTAAGTTTACTAAGAATTTTTTTTTTTTTTATTGTTCAAAATCATATTCAGTCAGATTTTTATGTGATTTTTGTTTCTGTCTCGAATGTTACGGAATTCTATAGAATTTTACATTATTCCTTGAGCAAATCTTTTTCTTTTCTAGACGAATCTTAATTATTTGAATATAGACCAAATTACAATTAATGTCACGATTGAGTGAAACTTTCAATCTGAGTACGATCCCTCATGTGATCGACCACCAAATTACTTTTGTATAAAAAATATTGAACCGTTTCCAAACTTTTCATTCACTCTGTATAGGAGTTTAGTTTTATTATAACTCAAGTGTTTTTATCAAGTAATACGATGAAGCTAATCATGTATATTGTATTGATCAAAGCATTCTGATTCCCATGTGTGAGTCTTTTCCTTATTGAATTGTGCTCTTCATGATGCGATGAAACCGAGTTAATTCATAATCGGAAAAAAGAATAGAAAAATTATTAATATTCTATAGAAAAAATCATGTTCTCTTACTTGGGAAGATTGTTGAATATTATGATATGTTTGTGCTCAACAAAGAAAGTTAGAATTATACCGTAAATTTTTGTAAGTTAGTAGAAGAACTTAAATGCTGCATGATCAACTGAAGATTCTCAGTATAACACATATGGAATTTCTATTCCGACTTCAAATATTCTAATAATAATAATAAGTTAGCGCATTTTTTAAAATGGTTTGTTGTTGTCATTTTTATGCTCAAAATTTGAAAGAGATTTTTTATTTCGTTCACAGAAGCGGCTGAAATAATGCGACATATTTGTTCAGCTGTAAAATATCTTCATGATCGATGTATTGCGCATAGAGATTTAAAACCTGAGAATCTGCTATATTCTAGTAAAGGTAAGCAATCCATTGAATGCCATTTTTATTCCATTTTTATATCAATTCTATTCGTTTCAACATTTAAATGATGTTATCGTATATCTTTATACAATTTTCACCTGAATCATTGTTCATTTTATCCCACCGATCATCGAATCTTTCAACGATTTGTTTAATCGACTTATTATGTTTATCAACTCAATAACCTTCACTTATCTCGATTAAAATTAAAGTGAGAAGCTTTACTGAAATTTAACATGAAACTTTACGAAATCAGTTTTGTATAGAGTTTGTAAAAATTCTCACCTCATATTTAATTCAGGAAGAAACGTCATTCAACTCTATTATTTCACGCTGGCATTCGAAAAAATAGTTGACGACTACCGTTTACTACGATAGAGATGTTTATATTGAATAGTTGAGATTTTAGTAAATAGTTGAAATCACAGTACCATTCTAAGAAGTTTTTTTTTATTTGAACACTTGAAAGGGTATTGTGATTTAATTTTTCTACTAACATACATTGGTAGTAGCCCTAGACGAAAAGGAAATACATGTAGTTGAGATTTATAATACAATTATTTAATCATTCTTATACAATTTACGTTTATTTCTAAATGTTCTCTATTTTATCACCAAGCTGTTTGTCCAGGTATCAATTCCCTCACATGTATCGAATGAAACAGTCATAATTATTGAAACTTATGTTTTTTATTATTGTTTCATCTTTCATATTTTGGATCTTCTTGTAAGGGAATTGAACCGTGGACTCACAGCCTTAAGTTACTTCCACGATTTTTGAAAATAATAGTCAGTCTTTTTATGAATCATTATCTGCTTCCTGTTACTGTTCCACTAATGTAATTACTTTTTGCTGAGCAGATGTCAATGGTATTTTGAAACTTACTGACTTCGGCTTTGCAAAGGAAGTTGACACCAAGGCAACTCTTCAAACCCCTTGCTTTACCCCTTATTATGTTGGTAAGTATTGTTGATGTTGGTTGACTTCTGTCCTTACACTTATAGCACTCTAATGCTTATCAATCAATTTCAAGAATTTTAATTTATCATAAATCTACTTTATCATTCTAATTACTGTTTTCTTGTTAAGTTTATGATTTTCAATCAGCCAAAATAAAAAGATCTCTCATACTTTTTTTTAAATTCGACATATACTTATATGATGGAATGTTAATAGCCTTTACTAGTCGGAGTTAGTACTCGAGTCCTCTCAACCAATCAACTTCGAATCTAATGATCGTGTCAGAAGCGGCCATCTTTATCAGCTATCCAATCTACTCAAGGCCCAATTCAATTTTTTTATCAAATCTCTATCGCAATCAACAATCCTTTCCTCACTTCTAAATGGCGATTCGCTTGAAATAAATCTTAGTTTGGTCTCCAATCGATCATAGCTTCATAGGGTTGTGTCATCTAGATTTGTAATCTCTTTGCCCTTCTATGATTCCATCACGAATTCATGATTTGAAAAGTATTCTCAAATAAGGTTAAAGTTTCTTAGAAGTAAAGACAATCAGAGATGTTTTCATTAGGGCTATTAGAAATTTCTTGTCATTATCATGTAGCTGTTTCGGGTTTGAGACTCATTACCTGAAATATCTTATGTAGTTTTTTGTTATTTTACGAAATCTGTCTTTGAACATTTAATAGAAATTTTTTATGAAATACTTTTCAGCACCAGAAGTACTTGGTCCCGATAAATATGGAAAGAATTGTGATATATGGTCTCTTGGAGTCATCATGTATATTCTGTAAGTATTTGTTAAAACGGTTGATTGAACTAATATGCAACCATAATTTAATAGAAAAACTTGTAGCGAAAAATTAAATTTTTATAGCGGCGATAATTTTTGTTTCTGAAATTATTGTTGACACTTTGTATTTTTTTTAAAACATGATGAAACCACCATTTAACGTGATTAAAGTGATAGTTATTGAATGAATGGTTGTACATTTGATACACTTCATCGTATCGTACAAATCAAACCAGAAATGTTTGTCAAAAAGCATAATACACGTCATAACAAAGTCAATTGGAATATGTTTATTGTTTAGTGAAAGAATTATCAACTTTTCAATTAGGAAGTTAACTTCCATTGACATAACTTACCAATTCATTGTAAATTTAGTATGATGAGTAAACTAGTATGATGGAATTGTTTGTGCTCCAGGCTATGTGGATACCCTCCATTCTTCAGCAATCATGGCCATGCTTTATCCCCGGGTATGAAAAAGAGGATTCGCACAGGACAGTACGATTTTGCGGGTCCTGAATGGAAAAATGTATCCCAAGATGCGAAAGACCTCATATCAGGGATGATATGTGTGGATCCAGAAGCTCGTTTGAAGATTGACCAAGTCATGGAAAACAGGTGGATTAAGGTATATATTACTGTACAATACATTTATTACAATCATCTTTAATAATAATATAAATATCATAAGCGAAAAGAGAAATCTTGGATTTTTCTTTGTTTGTACTATCGTATGATTGCAGTTTTATCGTCTAGTGGAATCGGTATGTTCGCCAACCAGATTAGTAACTATCCAGTATTCGGGCCAGCTGATTAGAGAATATTTGTAACTATTCTCCAGTCATCTGGTCCGATACAGTCACGCAGACTGTTTGCAGACAGACATCAGCTGTTGGAACGCACAATAAACAGACGAAGCCGCCTTCATTTTGGCACCTGTTATCACAATTATTCACGAACCGGAGGTTGTTTGGCCTTTGCTATACTATCTATCTTATTATTTTGTATTCAGTGTATTTCTATGTCTTATTTTAAAAAATATTGTATATAGAAACCGAGGTGTATTTTGGCACCATCTATCACAATTATTTATTATATGTTGTTTTGGTCTCTACTTTATTATGTATCATATTATTCTGTATTCAGTGCATTTCTATGGCTAATTTTTTTTAAAAAAATCTTGTCTTCTGCAGTTTCACACCGAGGTGCCTTTTGGTAGCAGTTATCAAAATTATTATTGCATGTTGTTTTGGCCTCTGCTATGTTATCTATCATATTATTCTGTATTCAGTGTTATTTCTAATTTTTTTATATTTTCTTTTGCAGCTTTACACCGAGGTGCCTCAAACCCCTCTCCACACGGGACGAATACTGCGGGAGGGTGAGGACGTTTGGCCCGAAGTACAAGAGGAAATGACCAGATCTCTGGCAACTATGAGAGTGGACTATGATCAAGTCCGCATCAAAACCATCAACAACTCCAACAACCCTCTACTCAACAAACGACGAAAGAAGAGTGCAGCATCCGCCTTACCTCAGTCCGAGTAAAAGTCTCGCGATTCAATTGAATACGCTTTCTATTACTTTCCAAATATGTCTAAACAAATTGTCTTTTATTATAAATATACAATATCATACAGGAAATAAAATTTGAAAATCATGGTAACCTTAGAGTACGACATGTTTTGGAAACATTATACCCGTTCCCAAGTGCAAATTTTGAGAATTCTATGTTTCATGTGCACTTGTTGAGAATGGGTCTAATAACACCGAAACATGTTGTCGTGCTAAAACGAATATTCTAAGGGTAACGTGATTTTTAATTTTTATCTCCATATACATGTATTAGTAGCACTAAACAACATATTCAACATCATACAGTATTTATGTAGTTAAAAATTGACTTAGCAGTTATAATATTCGTGATATATTGATACTTCCTTTTGAAATAACTTTAATAGTTCAGTTAAAAATTGAATAACACTACGAAAACAGCCAATCATTTAATGAAATATGTGCGAAAAGGTTTTACGATGGTGATGTGTACGGTTCCATTCATTTTCAAGACGATGCATGCGAGGTAAATGTACAAGATCAAATCAAATCTTTATTGGCATAGAACAAAGAACAATTTCGCTGTAAAATTCTATACAGTATATCAATTAGAAATACAAAATTTCATTAAAATTTTAGTATTCATGGTAAGTAAAACTTGCTTGCTGGTGGGAGTCTTTATCGTAACTCAAATTATTTAGTTGATTTGATATTGAAGACACAATATTAAGAAGATACATGATTAGGAAGAAACTTTCGAAAGGTGGTCATAATTGATTCAATACGTTTCAATAATGATACAAAACCTTTCAATTTGATACAAATGTGTAATCTTGAATGTATTATTTTGAAAGTATTTGGAACATGTACGCACCACATGAGAAAGGTTGTTTATATTGGCTTGTATTGTCTAAATACTTAGAGACATTGTTTTAATAATTTGATGAATTTGTCAATGGTGAAAATCTCGTGATTGAACCTAGTTTCGCTAGCTGTAAGCTTACTATTCTCATAAGTTTCAGTAGTTTCATTGACAAGATGTAAACAAAAATCAAATGAGATTAACATTATATTCAGACAAGACGTTCTAATACTCACGATATATCGGCAGATACTGTTCAAGAAGCTTTATTATAATGTTTTTGTTCAAATACATCAAATAATGTCCTATTTCATTTAAGCAGTGAACTTTGAAAGAGAATATCAATGCATTTTGCTTAGATTGTTATAGGTCGAGTGGAGATTTACGTGTGTTTATAATTTCGTTCATTGTAAATTTATGATTACTGCGAATGTGGTCATAATTACATTATTTGATAATATTAATAGGTGTCTGGAAAATTGAAGAAAGGGTGATGGGATTTATCATCACATTCAGGTGTTCGGTAGATTAGATTAAACTGACAAAACAGTTTTGTATTTTACTGTTTGACAGAATACTTGTATATTAACTTCCATTGTATTATTTCGTGTCGCCTTCCAATGTAAACAGAGCGTTTTTAGAAGCAGAGATAATATTTTTTTCTGAATTGTGATTAGATTTTAAATTTTGACAATTTTGTTTTGTATTATACGAATTCCTGTCTCAAAGAGACGGGGTTGCCCAATGCTACGTTTTCTAGCCTTCTTTACAGAAATATTCAGATAATTATTTTCATAATTTTAATGAAACTAAGTAATTTTAGCTACTTTTGCCGTCCAAGGTAATTTTTGACCAATTTAGTCCTAGTTTGTCAAAGTTTGGTGCTAAACCAATTTGCTATCATCCTTCAGCCTCAATAATTTCAAACCCTTGTAGTTTTCGTTTTCATTCTTGATTTTAACGTAAATAATTTATAAATCGTATGGAAACTCATGGAGGCCTACAAGAATCATACATTCGATTTCCAACTTTCTTGATATTTGTAATGGAGATCGTATGTTGGTCCCGAGAAACAACCGTATTTTTCAAAGAACAAGATTCTAAGGTTACTTATATTTTTATTGTTCATAGTAGTTTGGGATTGTTCTACTCATATTTGAAGTACATTTTTTGACGAATACCGGTGTCCAATTCTAGTTATGATGTACATGTTTTAGGAATATTCTGGTCTAATAAGATAACTTTGTCATATTTCACTTAACAGATATTAGTCATTGTAATATCAATTCAGCAGTCACATGAGCCGTCCTGCGCCTGATTTCTGTGCAAGAATTCATACATGTTGGAATTATTGCACAAGCTAATAATAAAAATGATAATACGTTCCCAGGGACGGATGTACAAAAGTTTTGCCCTTGGGCAGTATTCTGACTGCCGCCCCTCTAAACCATGTTATATAATGAGCCAAATTCTTTCTTAAATTAAAAACTAAATCTAATGAATCTATTATCGCGTGTTCATAAAAACTGAGAGAGAGAGAGAGATTTCAATTCATTTTATTTACACAAAAACACTTTACAACACTTTTACTAAAAAAAGGCCAAAACTTTTACAATATAAAAAATATACTGTGTGAAAAGTATACTAATAATAATTTAAAAACATATATATAATATGTGAAAACGAAAAGTGTATGAAAAAGTGTAGCAATACCAGTACAGCACTAATTTTTGCCTCACATTGGTTTCTGCCTACTTTTAAGAACTGCAAACCCCTCTATTAAGTCTTCAACTTTGATTTGGTCACTGTTCAGAAGTTCAGCTTTGATGTTCAGAAGAACTAAAGAGTTGAGTTTTGCTTCATTCATTCTTGATGAAGTCAGACACTAATTCTATTCAGTACTGAAAAATTACTTACTGCTGAACAGTTACATTCGCAGGACAATATATATGTTTGTTGGAGATTTTGTTCTCTTAGGTACTTCATCATCGTTACGGGGTTGTCCTTAATACCACTACTCTTCAGTGTATGCACTCATTTGAAAATGATTGTTCGAGATTGTCTTCTGAAAAGATTTAAGTTTTTCAGCACGTTCAATAATAGATTCAGATGAAGAGGACGACAGGTTATTGAACGCTGAGATCCTATCTGCTACAATGTCATGAGCGTTTTTGCGGTTCAATAAAGCTGACTTGAGTTCGTCAAGAATAATATAATATGTTTCTACCCTGAATTTATCACGGCCTGTAAGGATGACTTCGTTTTCAATGGTCTCGTCCGATTGTATTTTCCTTTTCTTCTGATGGTTGTATCAAGTCTCATACTCTAAATCACACACTTTTTCTGCCCTTTTCTCATAGGTACAAATTAAATATATCTCTAAGAGAGTCAATAAAAATCATTAAAGAGTCATACAGTCTAACTACTCTCTCCAGAGATGTGTCCACTTTTTTCAAAGTTTGACTCACTTTTTCGAATCTGTCCAATGTATCAGTCCATAGCTCCATCATAATCATTGTTTCCAAACTATTCAAGCATTTCAGGAGTCCCGTTTCTTCACTCTTAACTACTGGTTTCTCACCAGTGTCCTCTTTGTATGACTCCAGAATCACACTTTTTTACATAGGGCTTTACACGCACTTTCACGAGCACTCCACCTTGTTTCTGATGAACTCTTGAGTGTTTTACTCTTATCTTGATTGAAGCAAAGTAGAGATTCCCATCTCGTAGTGGACGCGACAAAAAAATGTGAATGTTCTGAACTAGATTAAAGAAGGCACAGGCTTCTGCACAGCAACTTTTAGCACATGTACCAACAAAATTCAACGAATCTGCTGAGAAAGGGACAAAAAATGCTTTAGGATTTTCATCCTTTATTCTTGCCTGCAAACCACTGTAAACACCTGAAATATTGGTTGCATTGTCGTACAACTGCCCTCTACAGTTTGCAATATCAATGGTGTTTGAACTTAATACATACATTACAGCTTTGGCTAATTCGCATGATTTGTGCCCAGTATTTGGCAAAAAAAACAGAAGAAATCGTTCAAAACAAATTACAACTGATCAGTGTGACTGAGTAGTCAAGCCGTCAAGCTGTGCCGCCCCCTGTAACGTGTCGCCCTTTGGCACTGGCCTAGTGGGAAATCCGCCACTGTACATTTCTGTTCGTGTTATAAAAGATGTCTACAATGCCCCAGATAATCAGCTCCAGACAAAATTCTAATGGCTTTTTCTGCACTAGCAGGATCTCTCTCACATCAGATTTAGCTCCCAACAAGGTCATACCATAAGCCAACACACTTTTTTCTCATATCAATGCAATGCATGCGAATTCATGCTTATGCTCCAAGCAGAAACAGTCTACATCTATTATATTTGCCTTTACACACTCAGCAACAAAAATCACCTCACCACCATTATGTGTCACTATACGAGAGAATTCTGCCACAAACCTTCTGCTTCTGCCAAACCTTTTTACTCGAATCTGCTGCAGGTTTTCCCTCCTCTGCCAGTGTTCACAGAAGCACAAAGGGTTCAATTGCTTCAATCTCAAAAATATTGTTACTCAAGCACTGAATTTCAAATAAATAATTTGTAAACATGCTTCAAGGGGCCTACTCTGGTATAAAATCATGCTGTCACTTACATTTGATTTGACCATTTCGGCTTGCATCTGGACAATAGAATATCATGGTCTAGGTTGTCTAATGCCTTGCTGAGGTCACAAAGAGTGAGCCCCTCTCAAGATTCTCATAAACTCTACAAACTCTGTCACTTACATTTGATTTGGCCGTTTGGCTTCCATCTTTCTTACACAGATCACTTTTTAAAAACAACAAAATTATATTTCAAGTTTCTGAATAAAGTCAAACAAGAATAATGGATTGAAAGCTGCTTACAACTGGAACAATAATTCCCTCAAATTGCTTTCAAACTCCTATGAGCTGTAGGCTTTGTCAGCAATGCACCAAATAATCAGCTCCCCACACAATTTTAATCTCTTTTTTCTGCACTAGCAGGATCTCCCTCTCATCATACCTAGCTCCCCACAAGGTTATACCATAAGCTAACACTCTATGAAAAAATGCAGAATAGCACATATGGAGGGGGGGGGGAAATCATACAGCTCACCATTCCTGAGGCCAAATACAATTCTCTGGGTTTTCTCACTATTGAGAAGGAAATGGTTACCCTGAAACCAGTCCACAACAGCCCTCTCAGAAGTGCACATCACTCCACCTACGTCAGCCATGTCACTGCACATGTCCAGCACTGAGGTGTCATCAGCAACTGTCTGGCTCATCAGACTGTCCTGTCTCTGTAAAGGGCAACATCATTAATTATGATTAAGAACAGTAGATGCCCCAATACACAACCCTGGGGGACCCCACATCTAACAGATCTTACCTGAGATCTCACACTGTTAGCCAAGACAATCTGCTCACATCCACCCAGGTATGAGCGGAGAAGTCCAATAGGACTGTTGTCAATTAGAAAGAGAGCTTGGACAATAGAATATCATGGTCTAGGGTGTCAAATGCCTTGCTGAGGTCACAAAGAGTGAGCCACTCTCAAGATTCTCATAAACTCTATGAATGATACATTTCAATAATTTTATTTTGCTTAATCATTTTACATGAAAAAGGATCATCTAACCCCCTTGGAATTCTTTAAAATAAAAATCAGTTGGAGAATAATTTAAAACAAACTTATACACTAAGTCACTTTCTACTGTTGACTTCCCCACTCCGAAGTCAAACTCTGAGTACCTGCAAACAGATCATTAGCCTCACAAAATTCATAAATCTGTTCAGTAATAATCATCTCAAATATTTTTAACAGGATTAGTAAAATTGATTTTGGCCTATAATTGTTTGGGTCACCCCTATCATACTTCTTAAACACAGGAATTGCCTTTGCCAATTTAAGTTGCCCTGGAAATATTGCTTGTGCAAAATTTGAGTGGAACAACTATAAGATTAAACTACTATAGGTCATAAACTACTAGACCTATACTAATAGTCCTTGCTGGTTGAACGTTCATCCTGGATGAGATTCTCAAGATCACTCCATGCCATGACATGGTTCCCGCTGGTGGCTGCCTGGACATTCTTAGTAGTTCCAATGGTGATGCCAATGCCTCTGGTGAAGCTGCATCTTCCTTTCACAGATCACTCTCTAAAAACAACAAAATTCTCTTCTAAGATACTAACTGACATAAAGTGAAACAGAAATAATGGATAATCTCTTGAAGATGGTTATGACTGGGGAACAATAAAAACCTCAAATTATTAAAGTTTTGTGAATAGAGCTCGGCAGCTCTATGCTGCGAATGCAGCATATGAATGCTATGCAGCTCTACAGCGAATTTAGAGCTAGGCAGCTTGAGAATTGTACCTTGAAGACTTGTCCCGCAAGCCAACTAGATTATTCACTTGATTCACTTTGGATTTAGAGTCGAAGTCCAGTTCACTAAGACTTGAAACAGATATTTTTCACCAGAATAGGTGATATTCTACGGAAATTATTTTCAATCGAGTTAAAATACATTATATGCAATCAAGACCCATGACACTCAAAGAGTGGTTTGCATGCCATTTAAAAAAACGCTGATTTCAAGTTTGGTAACTTTTTTCAATTAAAAGTGTTGCTCAACTTCCAATGTAATTGAATAAAAAGACAAGATGTGGTTTGACAACATCTTGTCTTTTCATGTAATACGGATAACTACCACAATATCAGTTTTGCAACTTCTCAAAAAGGTTCAATGTAATGCCTATAAGCTCCACAAACTAATGGCAATCAGTCTAAATTGCAAATTCCCACATTCTCAGAGAGTGTTTTGCGTGCTGGTTTGAAAACCGTGGATTCCAATGTTTGGTTCTTTTTTTAATTAATAGTGGTTCTGAACTTACAATTTAATGCCTTGAAGCTCCACAAACTAATGGCAATCAGTCTAATTTGCTAACTCCCAGAATATGCACTTATTCTGAAGAGGACATTACCAACTAATATTGTGATTGTTTTTTTTTTAAGAAATAGGTAATATTATGATTTCATGTAATTAAACTATTTCTAAAAGCTTTAAAGCTGTAAGTGTAATTTTTCTTCAATTGTTTATTATCTTATATTATCACTTGAAACCCTATAGTTTTAATTCATTCATACCTTGTTCTTATCATGCATCCTACTTGTAGTATACGGTAGTATGGTATATGCTGACTTCAACTACCGATGCCTTTTTCAACTATAATAGAATACCGTATCGGCCTTGCTGTTGCTCAATATTATGATCAACTTACCGAAAGAAGTGCAATTGAAATTATATTATTGACGAAAATTTTAGGATCTTATTGATGTTCTAGTTACTATTGCAAGTATTTATTAGTGAGTATTTTGTGCATTTGGGCCATCTTGTGATAAGGAACAAATTAGCTTGTATTAAAGAGAGTTTTAAAATTAATTGAAGAGGTTGTGAAAGAATGGCCTAATCTATTTATTGCTTTTTGATGGAAATAGTGATGGGTCGGTTCCGGTTTTTTGTAAAATTATCAATTTTTCAAACGGCTGTCAATCAAGAATATAATTATTAATAAAAATCAATTCAGTACGTTATGTCTTATTTAATAAACGTTTATTCAAAGTACCAGAAGATTCCAGACATTGAATTATGAAAGTAAACATTTCGTTCCATTTTATGGACGTACATGAATTACACATTTCAATTAATGAAGATTGTATCTCGCTGAAAACTCATTCTTCAACGTGGATGCTCTCAGACTCACTTCTTGAAACGGTTGCCGTAATGATTTGGTATAGTCTCAGTTCTCCCAAGTGCTTCTTGGTTTTTAAAATTTGAACGTAAATACGAAAAATGTTGAAATTAAATACTAGGCTCACATTTTCAGGATCTAAAACTTATTCTCTTTTTTACTAGGGCTACTTATCAGTATATTATTAAATAAAAATCCCAATCACCTTTGGATATTTTTTTTTTGTTTTATATGTTGTGTTGAAAAAATTATCTATTCTAAAGGGTACTGTGATTGACATTTTTATTTAATAATATACCTACGTACTGTATTCTGAATACAGTTGATTTAGAATAGAACCTATAGAAATTTGAACATATTTATACTTTTTGAAATGAATTTAATTACTTTAAATTTCTCATAAATTTGTGTTCCAATTTGGATACAACCTAAATTTTAAACCGACCCATCCCTAAAGAAAACGTGTTGCAGAAATGGGATGGATAAAACATTTTCAAAATTCGATCTTCATAAAAATCATTAATAATTTGTATTGAACTTCAACATTGAAACAAATCATTAATTCTATATTAATTCATTCCATTTCGGTAGCATGGTTTGAAAAAGAGTTGAACTTGTATTATTTTGTGTTGAATATCCCAAGAGATTATATTAAACTCAGGTTTTATTGTTAAAACTATGTTTTCCACGTAGAAAAGAAAATGAGTGTAGATAGGACAAAAGAATTTGTCTTCCCGGTGTCTATTTGTCTATTCAATAAATTATTACAAGATTTGATTATGGTTTCTGCTCATTTTTTTATTCCCAAGTCGTATCTTTTATTGTTGTGGACACGATAGTTGCTACTGTAACTTGATGCGTTTCAGTACCTATTTCATTCTATATAATATAATATGTTTATTTATTACATGTTTGCTAACTTCTTCAAAACAGCAAATAAACTGATTGATGGAATATTCAAACGCTGGACACCACTCGAGCATAATGTGTGACTTGATGTGACTCATATAGCCTGCTTGTGCTCCATGTAGGCCTTATACCTATGATTTATCTGTATCAAAAACCTAAACTAAAATATTGAGCAAAAATAGAAACTATAGATTATGGTAGATGCTTATAAACATCATTCATTATCAAGTGCAAATTCCAACATTTTTAACATTAT